>NW_020769419.1:1749808-1826104 GCF_900518735.1 Pseudonaja textilis | reverse complement strand
GGAGGAGGAGGAGGAGGAGGAGAAGTAGAAGGAGGAGCAGGAGGAAGAAGAGGTAGAGGAGAAAGAAGAAGAGGAGAAGAAGTAGAAGAAGGAGGAGGAGGAGGAAGAAGAAGAGGTGGTGGTTCAGGAGGAGGAGGAAGAAGAGTAAGAGGAGGAGGAGAAGTAGGGGGAGGAGGAGGAGGAGGAGGAAGAAGAAGAGGAGGAGGAGGAGGGATTCTGTAGTTGGAAGCTGTTTCTTTCTACTAAGTTGCACTAATAGTTTAATGAGAGCTGGGTGACTAATTCATAATGAATAATTTAACGGACAAAGTTAGCATTTCCTGCTTACAGAATTTCCTTCTAATGATTCATTATTCAAAAATTATGTAATCAACCATTTTAAAAATAACATTAAAAAAACCCCCAGATAAATGACTTGCCAATGACATTATGCCACCAGCGTTTGCTCCTGGGGACCTTATATGGGGTTTGTAAATATCTGGAAAAACGATCCCACTGTGACTTCTCTCTCCCTCCCTCCGGCTCCCCTTTTATATCTGATACTTTAGCAAGCTTGGTTGCCTTCTGAAGGAAACACGTGAATCTGGGGTGCCAAATGTTGTTTTCCATGAATATTCAGGAGGCCATCCAACTTGGAAATTAGATTTCTGCAAACATTTTTGTCATTAAACTATAAATGCATGTTTTTAAAATGCCAATACATATGCAAGTAGAAACTCAACACTTCTGAAATCGTAGAAGGTCTATATTCCATTAGCTAAGATGATTGGAGGCATAAAGACCAATAGTTTAGACTCTAAACTTTAGAGGGTCCTAGAATTCAGGCAGGTTCTTCAGAGCTTCTAGCAAACCTCCTATTGCTGGGAGGTTTGCCGAAAGGCATATCTGGATTCATTTTTCTCTCTTTGTCTCTCTCTCCAAAAATCTATCAATCCAACTGTGTCTGCAGCCAACATAAGAATGTGCTCAGCATCAGTGCCTCATCAATGTTCTAAAGCAAGAACTAAGCGCTGTGAGAGGATGTGCAATTAAGACCTTCTTTTAGTTTGTTAATTAATCATTAAAATCACATTTGTTTTGTTACTCATCTGTTAGACTGACATTTGTTTCTGTTCTGTATATGTATTTGCATTCTTGTAAACCTGTGTTCTGATTGGCTAAAACGCACAGCACTCGGATTGGTCGAGTGTGCAGCACTGATTGGCCATTACGAAGCGGCCGCGATTGGCCGAGCCGATCGCGGGTGATTCGAACGGCTGTCATTGGCTGCGGCACCCTGTACAAGTTCAATATAAGCCGCCGCCCACCAAGCCGGTGGCCAGATCTAACTTGGAATAAAAAGAGCTTTTAAACAGTCACTGCCTTGCGTCTCTTCTTGGGACCAATCGTTGACTTAACAGTTTCAATACTTCTATTTCGTTCTTCCCCTCCGCCAACCCTCTTTTGATTCTTGGCCCTTGGTTTTTCATTGTCTGTTTTGAGATCTGCCATTACGCCTCAGGCAGAGGTGGTATTCAGCAAATTCTGACCAGTTCTGGAGAACTGGTAGCGGAAATTTTGAGTAGTTCAGAGAACCAGCAAATACCACCTCCGACTGGAGATTTTACAGTATCCTTCCCCTGCCACACCCACCAAGCCATGCCCACAGAACCAGTAGTAAAAATTTTTGAACCCTACCACTGACCTCAGGTATTATTTGCAAACTTCTGCATCCAACACTCTTCTTCTCCCTGAACTTCATTTTTTTTGGCCTAAATATCCTGCAAAAAATACTAGACATTGGGAAAATAAAGAACAGGTGCTTTGTGGTAAGACCAGCATTTTGTTCAAACCATGATCAGCTCTACGTGCTATGAAAGCAGGTGTTCGTTAATTCAAGGTGGATAGATTGAGAAAGAACTAATCAACATTTGTGCATTAGGCTTAAAGTCCCAAGATTAAGACATCCACATTCCCATGGATTTAGGTGTTGCAAAACCTAACCCAGGGTAGGTTAGCCTTCTCATGAAGATGGCACCTAAAAAGTTGCTTTCACCCCACAGAGATGGTATTGAGCAGGTTCTGACCAGTTCTTGAGAACCGGTAGCAGAAATTTTGAGTAGTTCAGAGAACCGGCAAATACCACCTCTGACTGGCCCCACCCACCATCTATTCTCTGCCTCCCGAGTCCCAGCTGATCTTCTTTGGTTGTCCTTCACAGGAGAACAGAACTGGAAAGCAGGTTAGTGGGGTGGGGAGGGAATGGGGATTTTATAGTATCCTTCCCCTGTCATGCCCACTAAGCCCTGCCCACAGAACCGGTAGGAATTTTTTTGAATCCCACCACTGCCACCCCAGTATGGCTCTGCAGAGAAAATGGCTACGTTGGTGCCAGTTCTCTGATCCTACAAACTCATCCATAGCAGACTCATAGCAAAAAAACCACACCCCTATTTCTCCTCCTTCCCTCTCCTCCACCCCCTTATAATATCTACTGCCATGAGTAGCAGCATAAGTGAGGAAGTGTCGGAGCTGCCATAATTCACTTCTCATTCACTAGCTGTCAGTTTGCCATGAACTATGGGGGAAGTAAGCTGGTGGGAAGGTGTCATGCCCCTGGTGGAGACTGACTCTGAGGAAGAGGAGGAACAGCTGACAGGGAGTGGAAGTGGGGCTCCAGAGGTTGTGGAGGAGGCTGGGGAAGGGCAGAAGCCGGCTGAGCAGTCAGAGGAGGACCCAGGCCCATCCCTTCTCCATCCTAGGGCATGCAGGGAGGAGAGGATAAGGGAGAGATGTGGTCTACTCAGGAGGAGAGGGCCTTGACCCTCTTCATGGGCTGCAGGTGTGAGAACTGCATATGAGTTTGGACTTGCGTTCTGGCAAACGCTGGAGACAAAGCGTGGCTTATTTTGGTTTGAGATTATCTTGGCTGGTGTCCTTCCAACAGGCTGTGCCTTGTTATCTCCTTGAATTTGGTAAATACTTCTCCAGTTCGGTTGTGGAAATTTCATCATTGTAGTTTGTTTGGTTTTTTATTTTATTTTCACCTCTATCTGTTCATTAAATTAGGACTGTATTGCTTTCTTTTGAAGACTATTTTTGAGTACGTTTTATCTCCAGCCGAGAATTATTGAACAGTGGGGCCAAGTTGGAGGCATTAAAGGATATTTATTTACATTTTGGATTTTGTTATGTTTGTGTTACACTCTGGGTTATCACAGAAGGCGAGCTACTTATCGTACCTTCCAGAGACACCACCTCAAGGTGGAAAAGCCCGAAATGTAATGCAATGACTCACCAACCAGCCCGCCATTGAAGAGACAGTTCCCAAAATAATTTATGCAAACCTAGTTGGACAACGAGGCACCAAGGAAGGAGAGGAACTGGCTGGGGAAAGTTAACTGGGAAAATTTGCCATGCAAATGTCAGTTCTGGCTTCGCTATACTGTAATCCAGCCGGCTTTTAGTAAAAGTATACCTTTCACTACAAATGGAATCCAGGATCACGGTGCCTTCTGCTCTCCTATGATAACTCCATGGGATCTAGGAATAGTCAGCACAAGACTAGTGGGTCTTCTGCTGCTAGCAATTGGCTTTCAAAGAGATCCCATGTGGCCATCCTGTTTCCCCTGCTTCTGGCAAAGACCCAACATTTGTTCAAGGTAGAGTGCGGATTGAAAGTCCAATCCACATACTTTTTATTCCAGCATCCTTTCTGCAGTTGAGATCTGTCAGCGTACAAGAAATTAGGAGCTGGGATAGCCATAACAAGTCAGCCTATGCAAGAGCTGCATGGGTATTGTATACATGCAGCATGCTTTATATTATTGTATATAAAGAAGTTTCTTCTATAAATGAATCCTGCTGAATTATTTACTTGTGTGCTGGTTGGATTGCTACAAACTCTAACAAGATCAGCCCTATATCACTAATAGGGAACTGACTTCGGTGTGATCATTGTTGCTTTGATGCTATTGTTATGTTGGGTTTTGAACCTTACACTCTGTATGCTGCCTTGAGTTGAATAACAATTATACAGGTAGTTCTCAACTTACAACAGTTCATTTAGTGACCGTTCACTAAATGAAAAAAGTGATTTACGACCATTTTCACAGTTGACCTCTGCAGCATCCCCATGATCACATGATCAAAATTCAGATGCTTGGCAACTGGTTCATATTTATGACCATTGTTGTGTCCCAAGGTCTACCTATTGCGACCTTGATAAGTAAAGACAATGGGAAATCCAGATTCACTTAACAACCATCTTACTAACTTAACAACTGCTGGGATTCACTTAACAACTTTGGCAAGAAAGGTCGTAAAATGGGGCAAAACTCACTTAGCAACAAAAATATTGGGGCTCAACTACGGTTGTAAGTCAAGGACTACCCGTATAAGTCATCATGAATGTCATTATATAGAGTTGTATTTCTTAAACTCATCAACTTTAAAATGGGTGGACTTCAACTTCCTTGTTGGCTGGGGATTCCAGCAGTTGAAATGCGCCCATTTTAAAGTTGCCAAAGTTGAGAAACACTTATGTAGTATATAAACATGGGTAATGCTGATTTACACATAGCAATAGCACTTAGACTTATATACCGCTTTATAGCGCTTTCCAGCCTTCTTTAAGTGGTTTAGAGAGTCAGCATCTTGTCCCCAACAATTTGGGTCTTCATTTTACCCACCTCGGAAGGATGGAAGGCTGAGTCAACCTTGAGCCTGGTGGGACTTGAACTGCCAAATTGCAGACACCCAGCAGTCAGCAGAAGTAGCATGCAGTACTGCACTCTAACCACTGTGCCGCCTTGGCTCATTATAATCCAAATCTCAAAAAGAGGATATTTTTAAGCAATATTTACCTGATTACAATTTGATATCATAGCACTGTTTATTGAAGGCAGATGTGGAAGGAAAGATGGGTTATAAATGCATTATTGAATGCATTCAGATTGATAGCTATAATTAGGCTGCAGGTATATGGATAATTATTGCCTTCAACCGTTTAATGAATTACAGCATCGGTCTGATACCAGCTTGTAGGAAGCAATAAACACATGGTAATTGAAATCCTTCATCAAGCTGTTTGCTTTTTCATTTCATTTTTGAAACCTGTTTCAATCATTTTCTCCTTCCATGGCTTTTTTCACCTAGAAGGGGAAAAAAGTTTTTCCACTCAGCATTCGTTAAAAAGGAGTGACTTTAATTCCATCAAACATTTATTTGCAAGCATGCATGCACAGGCACACACGCAGAGATGATCCAAGGTGCATTTTCTATGTTGAACATGGAAATGATGGAAGTGGTTGACTGCACTTTAATAGTAAGATAACCTCCTCATGGTTCTGAGATATTTTCCAGGAATCCCACAATGCATTAAATTTCTCTTCTGAGTGATGTGGTGACCTATAGGTGGAGCTCCCGCCTCACAATCAGGAGGCTGTGAGTTCAATCCTAGGTAGACTGAAAATAGATCTGCTGCAAAAAAAACTCCGCATTGGTGACAGGAAGGGCATCTGGCCAGTAAACACTCAGCTCCATTCAGTTGCCCAGACTCCCTCCCGTAAGGGATTATGAGGTCGTTAAAAGAGATTGATGATTAAATTTCTCTTCTGAGGCTGGAAAAAAACCTACAGCACTAAAAGGCAAACCCTAAACTTTGATTTAATGCTCCCTTTAGATCCCAGATGTTATCCCACAGAGGCTTGAATTCTTCACTAGTCTTGGAATTTCTAACGGGAGAAAGGTGCCTTATTTTAAATCAGTGAATGAGGAAAGAGTGAGGCCAAGGTTCAGTTTAGGGATTTAATTCAATGTGATCCAATAATCCACGTCATTTGATGATTGAATGTTTTTGCAAAACTGTTTTGCAAAGTTTTTCAAGTTTCAAGTAAAAAAACGCAATCCGCAAAAAGGATTTGAACTGAGTTTATGCTCTGAATCAAATTGCTTGATATTGAGAGCTGAGACCGTGTTTAGGAAATTATTTTGGAGACTCATTTCAATTAATCAAATTGATGATTTGAATTAGTTTGAGGATGATTCACAAAGCTTTCCCAGCTTCACGCTGCAACCCAGGTGTGATGACCTGGAGTGTATCAAAAATATAACAAAAACCAAAAGGTAAATAAAGGTCCTTTAATGCCTTCAACTTGGCTTCACTGTTTAATTGTTCACAGCTGAAGATTGAACTATTTTCAAAATAACATTCCAAATGAAAGAAACACAGTTCAAATTCAAAGAGCCGATAGCGAAGCAAAAACCAGAAACAAACCACACTGAATAAAATTCCACAACAGACCAGGATAAATAATTACAAACTTCAGGAAGATAACCAGGTACAGTCCATTGGAAGAACGCCAACCAAGATAAACCTCATCTAGGAATAAAACACTAATTTGTCTCCAGCGTCTGTCAGCACGCAGGTCCAAACTCTTATGCAGATCTCACACCTGCAACCCATGAAGAGGATCAAGGCCCTCTCCTCCTGAGGAGACCACATCTCTCCCTTATCCTCTCCTCCCTGCATGCCTTAGGATGGAGAAGGGATGGGCCTGGGTCCTCCTCTGACTGCTCAGCCGGCCTCTGCCCTTCCCCAGCCTCCTCCACAACCTCCGGAGCCCCACTTCCACTCCCTGTCGGCTGTTCCTCCTCTCCCTCAGAGTCAGTCTCCACCAGGGGCATGACACCAGGAGTAGAGCAATAAAAAATAGTCCTCGACTTACAATGCTTCATTTTATGACCATTCAGAGTTACAATGGCACTGAGAAAAGTGACTTATGACCATTTTCACAGTTACTATGCTTACAGCATCTCCACAATCCGGTGATCAAAATTCAGGCCCTTGGCAATGGGTTCGTATTTATGACTGTTTTTATGTGTCTCAAGATCACGTGATCCACTTTTGTGACCTTCTGACAAGCAGAGTCAACAGGGAAGCCAGATTCTCTTCTCCCCAAATTGGTGGAAGTTTTCAAAAGTGATTGGTGCCCTGTAGGGTGGGGAGGAGGGGACTTAAAGTCTTCAGGATGGCAAATGAAACCTCATAGGACCTGCCCTTTTCCTAAGACATGTACCAAAAGGGCGGGGCTTGCATTGCGGCTGTCAGGATTCTGGGAGTTACTTCAATTAAATCATGAGTCTCGAGCCAAACCTCCAACACTTCAAAAGGATTTATTGGGAGTTAACATGTCTGGCACTGCCTGGGTGTAGCCAACTCTGAGACACATAATTCATTGTCACCCTTGGCCCTGCTTTTCCCCCAACCCCTGGGTGTATCGTAATTCATATTCTCCGATAGGACAAATCCATAGCCAAGAGTCATCAATCAGGCTCTCCAGTTAGAATTTTGTGCTGCAGAAACTTCAGTCACTTAGTTACCATCTCTGAAAAACTATTTATGGAATGCACTTTTTTCCCCCCAAGTCGCAGCACTGCTCTTTCAAACCTCTTTCCCCGCTCCCTTTCTGTTGGCAACTCTAAAACAACCATAGAAATATGTTATGAGTTGACAGTGACACTCTTCCTGTTGTCTTGCCAAACTTGCCACTAACCTATACATCCCTCTAAGACAGGGGTGTCAAACTCAAGGCCCAGGGGCCGGATCTGGCCCATTGGGTACTTAGATCAGGCCTGCGGGACTGTCCTGGAAACAGTGAAGGACCAGCCCACAGTGCTTCTGCCAGCAAAAATGGGCTCCCAAGCTCGCTGGCAGAGCACTTGGGGCATCAGAGGCGCCCCGACAGGATTGATCTTGAGCTGGCCACGCCAACCCTGGTCATGCCCACCCTGACCTCCAGAGGTCAAACACAATCCTGACGTGGCCCTCAATGTAATTGGATGAATGTATAAGATTAAATCATAATGAAAATTAGAATATCTCTTATAAAATGATGGAAAAATAGTCAAATGAATGTTTAATAATTGATATTATATAAGCACAAGCTAGATCGATAAGGGGAGAATTTATATAACTTGTGAGTAATGGTAAAAAAAGGATAACACAAAAGATTGTAACCAACTGACACACTGTATGTCTATAATTGAAAGATGGTTTTATGTTTTTATGTTTTGTTCATATGTTTGTTGTAAAAAATAAAAACTTTGTTAAAAACAACAACAACAACGGAGGCCAGAAAATGGGGCAAAGATCACTTAACAAATGTCTCACTTAGCAACATCAATTTTGGGCTCCACTGTAGTCATAAGTCGAGGACTACCCGCATTGTCTACAAAATCAGAACCAAACTTTTTTAAAAAAATTGTCCCCACTTTTTCCCTTCTCTGCATCTCTTTTCCAAGGGCTTCCCCCAAAACACAGACTAGTAGTGTTGTAAGAGTCATTCAAGAGGCCCATGGAGTTTGTACCGGCTGCCTCTTTACAATTGGAACCCTGTATTTACCCAATTCCAGTGCCCCTATGCAACAAGACTTGCAGTCTTTTTTTAAAACTGTATATAAACTATATACCAGGTTTGGCATCTTTCTAAGCATAGCCATGCTTCCTATCAAACCGATATGTGTAATTGGTTGACCCGACCATATCTGAGATTACAAAAAAGAGAAGAAAAATAAGAAAAGAAAAAAAAAAGGGGGTGAGTCAACTATTTGGTACCCTGAAGAAATTGGTTGCAAAGGACTGATCCAAGCTGCACCAGGTCACTCATTGGCATTCAGCCCCACGGCTAGAGCATGAATGAAAGAAAAAAAAAATGACACTAGAGATGACACAGAAAAACGCTAAGGGGTGAGACCAGGAAATGAGTTTTTCTGCAGAGTCTTTTCTTGACAAGACTTCCAGGTAGCTAAAATATCTTCTTGGTGGGTGTGGTGGTTGGGGGTTGATGGGGGGGTGGGGGGGCTCAAAAGGGACCAGGAAAAAAAGAGAGAGGGAAGCTTTCCTTGCATGGTTTTTTGCAAATGGAGTGTCTCTGCACCCTTTAGTGACCGATATATGCAGTACAACATACGTGCAGTGCCACGCTTATAGAGATATCCTATTAAAACAACGGCAAAACATCACAAGTTACAGCATTGTTTCAGATTCCGAGGACTCTACAAGATTCTTATTTTTTAAATTAATCTTAATCTTTAAGATTAAGTTTAAGGAATGGATGACATCATAAAGTTTCATCCATGAAAGCTCTAGGCCCTGACGCTTGTAACTCTGCTGTAAGACACCGGTTTCATTGTTTGGAGACGAGAATGCTCTTTTAAACATGATAAACGTAGGAAGCAATCACACATGTGGAAGAATGCATTTTTCAGATCAGATCCAAAATGCCTTTTTGTACACAGTCAGGATTGAATCTCTCCAACATTGGAATCATTTCAGGTGATCACACTGTTGGAGAGATTCCTTTACCAAGCAATACCTTGGATGTGGAAAGCTGATTGTGAAAAAGGGGAATTCAGATAAAATGCTCTGACAGTTCTTCATTGTACAGGAAGCATACATGTATATATGACAAGTCTTTAAAAACTAATAAGAAGGCTTGATGTCTATGGAGATTCTCAGTCATCCAGGTCATGGTTTGAAGACATTTCCCTTCTCATTCTAGAAGCTTCTTCAGCTCTGACTGGATGGTGGGGAAATGGAAGAATTTATGCTTTTCAAAGAAAAACCAGAAAGTCCAGTTGCCTCTTGAAAAAAGCACTTTTGAGACAACCATGACCTGGATGACTGAGAATCTCCATAGATATTTAGCAATGCACTTTGAGATGAACACCTTTCCAATGGTGCAGGAGTAGAAAAATTGCAGACTACAGGAACCATCTGCACTTCATTTTGAGAAAAGAATGCAAATGACCAGCTGTTTGCAAGGAGTAAAAATCCTTCCATTCCTCACCATCCAGTCAAAGCTGAAGAAGCTTCTTGGATGAGAAGTGAAACGTCTTCAAAGGAAAACCAGAAAGTCCAGTGGCCTCTTGAAAAAAGCACCTTTGGGATAATAAGGCTTATAAAATTGCATGTCATATGTGGCAATGCTTTATTTCAACACAGTTTTGTTTATTCTTTCTCAGAGTACTGTGAAAGCAGAAAATTTTGAACTGTTTTTTAAAAATATGCTTCTCTGAAAAATCAAACTCATTAATTTATGGAACTGTGGACTGCCACAAGATATGGTAATTTTAAAGTATTTTTAGTTCATTCGTTAATGACTGCTAATAAGCATAAGCTGGTCTTTACATGCTTAACTCGGTCATAGGTGACATATGAATATCTAAAATTAGTTAAGTGTGGGATTAGGAGAGCCAGCTTCAATCCCAACGGGCCACAGATGTATTTAGAGTTATACTCCCCTCTGTGAGCCAACTGAGGCTTCCAAACTGCTACATCTAGTCAAAAGAGAGCTGAGTTTATTACTAGTCTTGATCCATCCCTAAAGAACTGTAGTGACGCAGTGATTAGAATGCAGTGTTGCAGGCTAATTCTGCCAAGTGCTAGCAGTTCGATCCTGGCCCAAGGTTGACTCAGCCTTCCATCCTTCCAAGGTTGGTAAAATGAGGACCCAGATTGTTGGGGGCAATAGGCTGACTCTGTAAACTGCTTAGAGAGGGCTGTAAAGCACTGTAAAGTGGTATATAAGTCTAAGTGCTATTGCTAATGCTATTCTTCTAAGAAAAATAATTGGAAGTACAAAAAAATCCATAGGTAATGTTTAAGTTTTTTTTTTTACTTAGCGTATGGCATCTACAGAGCTCATGTAATGACTGATATACAAATTTAGTTTAAATAAAGGGTCTGCAAATATATTTATGTGAGATATGTGGACAATACAATATAGGAGATACTATATTAAGATAAAATCATAATAAGATAACAATAGCACTCAGACTTATATATCGCTGCACAGTACTTTACAGCCCTCTCTAAACTGCTTACAGAGTCAGCCTATCAGCCCCAACAATCTGAGTCCTCATTTTTAGCAACCTCTGAAGGATGGAAGGCTGTGTCAACCTTGAGCCTGATGAGATTCAAACTGCCAAATTGCAGTCAGCGTGCAGTCAGCAGAAGTAGCCTGCAGTACTGCATTCTAACCACTGTGCCACCACGGCCAAGATCAAGATCACCATGACATGGAGCCAAAGAATTGCAACAGGATAGATGTTATAATTCAATATCTAAAGAAGATAACCATTTAACTGCTTTTGGTGTGGCAATGGTGAGATCATCTCAGGTGGCCTTGAAATTTCCTTGAACTATATGTGTTATACTTCATTCTGGGGCCATCACAGTTGCATTGTGGTCTCTAGGCCACTCCCCACTTAAACAGCATTACCTTAGTTCTAGTATGGCCTGTCCTGATTCTATTCAGGTGGCTTCATATTTTGTGGGCAGCTGCATTCCTGAAAGTGGTTTTGTTGGGTTGATGGTTTGATGGTCAAGCTGAAGGAAACTATTCCATATCATAAACTAACAAGCCTTCTGGAGAACATGTTAAAAAACTGATAAGTCATGGCTTCTGTGGGAGGCACCACTAGTAAATATTTTTCCATTAAGAATGGCTTGTTACAGGGATCAGTTCTAGCCAGTGGTAGTATTCATTTTTTTTTTACTCCTGGTTCTGTGGGCATGGCTTGGTGGGTGTGGTGTGGCTTGGAAGGTGGGGCATGGCTTGGTGGGTGTGGCTCGGTGGGCATGACAGGGGAAGGATACTGTAAAATCTCCATTCCCTCCTTACCTCACTAACCTGCTTTCCAGCTCTGTTCTCCTGTGCAGGGCAACAAAAAAAGACCCAGCCGATCAGCTGGAACTTCGATCAGTTGGGACTCAGGAGGCAGCGAATAGATGGGGGTGAGGCCAACTAGAGGTGGTATTTACCAGTTCTCCGAACTAGTCAAAATTTCCACTACTGTTTCTCCAGAACCTGTCAGAACTGACAGGTTTCACCTCAGGTTCTAGCCCCCATCCTATTTAATCTATATATTAGTGTTTTACCAGAAACCAACTCTGAAAAATGTTTTAGGTAATGTAAGGAAAAATAATTAAGCATAGGGTGAACAAAATTTTTGTATTTGAAATAGCCCTCTCTCCACTTTTGGACTCTTGTCTCTGGAACATAATTCAGACCGTGTTCCAAATAACTCCTCACATCACCCGTAAAGGATTTGGTCTTTGCTTTTCATCCTGGTTAGTTTCACTGTTTCCCAGATTGATCTTACTAGGTTTTCGTACTGTAGGAAGTTAGAGAATAGTATCCATCTATGCAAATTGATCTAGGAACATGTGATCTCTCTTGCACAAAATAAAAATTTGCAACATGCTTGCCTTTGGTGTATATATCCTAATAAAATTATAATTAAAAAGTCCTTATAGAGTTGCATTTTATTTTTTAATATACAGGGAATTTTTTTTAAAAAAAGAAGTTGTTATTATACAGTGATAATAAAACAAGAATGGAATTCATGAGAAGATAAAAAGTCAATCACCCTGGAATGTCAGAAAAACATTTGGAAATGTATTCTTACACATAAGGATTGAATTCTAAATCTTAGAGGTTTTTTTTTTTTAAATTTTGCTCATTAAGACTGCATTTCTGAGGACCAGTTTTAGAGGCCTTTTCATATTAGTAATTTATTATTAACACTAAAAGTACTAAAATCAGACTCAAACTATAATTGATCATCCTTGCTAACAAATCAGTTTATATTAGCTACATTATACCTTCCTTGCATATAATGCCAATGAGTGTCAAATGAAGAACTTTATAAACGATAATAAAATCTTGATTTAATGGCTCAGTATAAAAGGTGTCTTGTTAAATCCAAATTTGCATAAATTGTGTCAATTTATGCCATTTGTATCATTCTGAATATAGATAAAATTGCATCATTTGCAGTAAAATCTTGATTTAACGGACACCCACACTTTAATGGATATAACATTCAGTACAGAATACTAGTAGAGTAACCCTTTTTTAATGGCTGAGCAATTTTTGGATAAAAAAGTTGCTCAACCATTAAAAAAGATTTACTATACTAGTATTTTGTACTGAGTGTTATATACAATTGCATGTATTCAATAGGAATAATTGATTTACTTATTCTCAATATATCCATTTTGCCTGGATGAAGGTTAAGTTAGTTCACCCATATCCATCTTTAGAAATTCAGGAATTCTATGGTTTCCTTGGGATAATATATATGAAAGGTAAGTGTCATCAGAATGTGAAGGAGTTACTCTTTGTGAGTTTATGTAGATAGCAACTAAACACATTGAGCTTGTCACCTGGAAAGCTGACATGCCAGGTTTGAGACTCAAGTGTTGTGCAACAGGGTAAGCACCCGTTACTTGCCCCAGTTTCTGCCAGCCTAGCATTTGAAAGCATGCAAATGTGAGTAGATAAATAGGTACCACTTTGGTAGGAAGGTAACAGCGTTATGTGCACCTCAGTGTATGGTCATGCTCAGGGGTGGAATTCAAATTTCTTAACAACCAGTTCTGCGGGCATGGCATAATTTGTGGGCGTGGCTTGGTGGACATATAACTGGGTGGGTGTGGCTTGCTGATTAGGCATGGCTTGGTGGTCATGTAACTGGCTGGGCGTGGCTTGTATGTAAATATTGTAAATATTGAATTTTTTTTATAAAAAAGAGCAACTTTTATCCAGAATCAGGCAAAGCAGGCAGGCAGATTGAGTTGCTCACAGAATCACAGATTCACTTGCAGATGTACCTTTCTGCAATCTACTGCCTAAGTCTGTCACATAAAATTTGCTTGCAAGCAAACTCATAAAATTTGCTAGCAAGGAAACTCACAAAATTAACTCACAACACACCATAAATGTAAATATTGAATTTTTTTATATAAAAAAAGTTCAATGTTTACCCAAAAACAGGCAAAGCGGGCAGGCAGACTGAGCTGTTCACAGAATCACAGATTCATTCACAGATCTACCTTTCTGCAATCTGCTGCCTGAGTCTGCGCTGCAAAATAAAAGGTTCAGCTCTGCTTTCAGGCCACTCCCCCCCAACCCCTGAATACTACCCCTGACTGGGCCTCTGGGAAGCCTCCTGTACCAAGGCGAAGTAGTAAAACAGCAATTTAGATTAGCTAGAAAGCAAGAAATCCAACGATTTCCTGCTTTCTAGCTAATCTAAATCACCCAGCACAGCTGATAGTTGGAACAGCTGATCCCGGGGGGGGGGGGGGGGGAGGAAAAATAGCAACTTACCAAAAATTAGGCAAAGGCACAATGTAGGCAAATTGATGGCACACATGCCAGGTAAGGAGTGACTGGGCAGGATGGCGCAGGGCCAGCCAGTAGTGCGATTTGCCGGTTCTTTGAACTGCGCAGAATCGTAACAACCAGTTCTATAGAACTGGTCTGACTAGGTAGAATCCCACCACAGGTCATGCTGGCCACATGACAATGGAAATTGTCTTCTGACAATGCTGGCTCCCTCAGCTAAGGGACAGGGATGAGCACTGGCCCCTAGAGTTGGATAAGATTGGACAGGGTAAACTTTTACCCTTATCTTTACAGAGACAAGATAACACATTGCAGAAATATACAAAGCTGTGAATAGAACAGAATTAGGAGTAATCCCTTTTTAATATAACCTTATTAATTTTTTAAAGTACAAAGCTAACAGAAAATAAAGAGTCAAATGAGAATCAAATTCAGAATATAGAGAAAAATAGCAGATAGAAGTGGAATGAAATAAAAAAAAATATAGAAACAAAGATATAAAAAGAATGACTTCTGACTTCCTTTTCATTAGATATAAACCCAACTTTAAGTCTTGCTGTACAATTACAACGTAACCTCTAGTTTTTAATAATCTGAAACTATTAGAGGTAAATGTTCCCCTCACACATACGTGCTAGTCGTTTCCGGCTCTGGGGGCAGTGCTCATCTCTGTTACAAAGCCAAAGAGCAAACGCTGTCTGAAGACATCTCTGTGGTCTTGTGTCTGGCATGAATAAATGCCGAAGGCACACAGAATGCTGTTACCTTCCCACCAAAGTGATCCCTATTTTTCTACTTGCATTTTTACATATTTTCAAACTGCTAGGTTGGCGGGCCTCGCATACCCTGACACCTGCCTTGCTGGCCCATTTCTTTTGTGACCAGCAAGGCTGGCAAGGCTTTTCCTGAAGGCCTCTGTAGCTGATAACAAAGCTCCGGATCAATCCAGAGCTCTGTTATTGGCTGCAGAGGCCTTCAGGAAAGCCTTGGCAGCCACAGAAGAAGCTCCTGAAGGCCTCTGGCAGTGAAAAGGAGGCTGGGGGTGACACACGCAAGTTAGGTTAATCAGCGGGTGACATCCACGGAAAATAAGACCTGGTGCCTTTTTTTGGCAGCAGGAAATATATAAGACAGAGTCTTATTTTGGGGGAAACATGGCATCACCACCCACCCACCCACCCATCCATCCAATCAACCAATCATCCATTCATCTCATTAATATTTTGATAAAGAATTGTAATAGGATTTGGACTATCCATATGCAAAAACAATAGAACAGTTCAACAGCCATTTTGATATCAAATTGGAACAAAATAGACAATAAATTATGCTGCTAAATTAATATATCCTACCCCTCTTCTGTAATAACCAGTTAAATGGATTTCATGCAGCAGCTAACAAGGGATCCAGAAAGTAGATTGGCTTAACAGTAACCAGAAGGCAATTATTATATTAGGACTAATGTGAGGGAATGAGTTGCCCCAATTAACTAGCCTAGTAGTTAATTAACTACCCTGGAATCTGAATACTAAATTGAGTGAAATATCTGACTAAACAGAAGGGCTTGAATTATCTATTAGAAGATGACATTGAATGGACTCTGAACTAATGTTTTGAAGCAGGATTAACTTTATTTTTTGAAATCTCGGTGGCATTTCGAGATCATGCACTGAGTTGTTGCTGTGTATAGATTGAAAAGTTTATTGAACTCCATTATAACTATCTTCTAAGAAATAAGATAGCAGCTCTCTTCCTTCTCAGAGCAGAGAGAGAGAGAGAGAAAAAAACCCCACCAGCCTTTACTGCGCTCTTGTGTCTTTTCCTGTTGTCAAAAATGCAAGAAAACCTGTTGACACTTTTCATGGCATAAATAAAAAGATTATCATCTGAGAGAATAAGCACATCAAGTTATAGTGAAATGCTCGGCTGCCAAAAGAACTTGCCACCCCATACTCCTTTGATAGACATGTTTTTTTTTTTTAAAAAATGGTTGTTTTTCTCCATACTTTAAACATTTATCTGTATATTTAAAACTTCCCAGATCTCACCTTGTGTTCTCTCTCTAACAATAAAAGGTTGGAGTTAAAAAGCCGTGCATTGGGGAAAAAAAGAGACAATGGACCTTTTTCCAGATCAGGAAATCTGTTGGAAAAACTTGTTGGAAGTTAAAACTCACCCCTCTCCTAGAGAAATGAAATATTTTAGGATATATTAAAAAGGCAGAATATTTCCCATAAAAGAGAAGTAGAAGCTCAGAGAGGCAGAAACTCAGCCCCACTACTTTTGCTAATGGGCCATTAAGGCCTGGGTCAGTCTATTCTACATAACAAAGGCAAACCCATATTAGGAATTGCCCAAAGCCCTTGCATTACATCATCATCCAGCAAGGCTCAACCAAGCCCGGGACTCAGGACAGCCTACAGAGTTGCCCCTGCATAGCCCCATGGGAGTCTGACAACCAATCAGAATACAAGCTCAAATGCAAAGCCCAACAAAGGGCATAAAACCCAGGAACTCTTGGCATCTCTTCCCTTTTTTCTTCGCCACAGAGCTCCAAGGCATGTGATCCTGTCCACCATTAAACCATCTCTCCAAACAGCTTCCATGTTTCCAGGGTCTTTTCCCCCACTTGGAACTGAACCCAGAAGGATATTTTCTTCCAACAATCTGAAAAAAAATGATCTGCTTCTGTGCTGCCACAATCGATTTCCATTCTTCTGTGTCCATGATTCATAAGATCATTAGTGATTTTGGGTTCAGGGGTTTCCGGAAGCTAATGGCTGCCTAGGTTAACAGCTCTCCGTGTTATCTCGGCCTTTCAACTTCTCCCGCTCATCATTAGCTGCCAGGAAATGCCTGACTCAGAGGTTATTATTGTTTAAATATCGCCTCTGAAAGCTTTTTATTACCTGCAATACATTTTGCTTTTGTGCTGCATTAGCAAGCCAAAGTATTAATATAATTAGCAATACAACAAATCAGGGAGACGAGAAGAGATTTTTCAAGACACACACACGTCCAATAGAACACAGTTTTGTTCCTGGGGATCCATGCTATTGGTTGGCTGCTTCTTCTCCCCCACCCCCAAGTTTCATTAAATTTTTATTTTTAAATAAACATCAGTATTACTACATGAACAGTGTGGCCCCTGGGTATAATTCATTTTGATAGAAACACCAATAATGATATTCATAATGGTTGTCATATTAATCAAACTTATATAATCCTAGTATTAATATACATGGTTTTTTTTTCAAAAAGTAGTTATTCAATATTATATTCCATTTTAACGCCAATGATGTCATAAGCATGTTACATGATAATACCATCTTTCAACCTCTAATCATTTCCATCAAATTATTACTTATATTCTATTGTATAAAGATTATATCTGCTAATATTCCCCGTATTTCTTATTTCTAGCTCTATTTTAACTTCTAGTCAGGTCACCCTCGCAAATCCTAATATTAATAAACATGTTTATATAAGGCATAGCTCTTCATTATTTGATTATTCAAAGTCACAATACATCATTCAAGTACCAGTCTTCCTATTATCCAAACATACCTTATATGACCCTCTTTCAACTTCCAATCTTTCCTCTAACTATTGCTTCATATAAAGGTGTGTATTCTTATTTCTACCTCTATTCCAATTTTTAATCAGGCCATGATTATATTAGGAAAAAAAAAGAATATATATATATATATAGGGTTAGGTTATATATTTTATATATGCCATCCCATATGTCTGTCCTTCTGTCTGTCTGTCTGTCTGTCTATCTATCTATATCATTTGGATGGCTTCTTGATGATACCGCAAAGTCTGGGCGAAGGACACACCAGCCAGTACCCCTAAATACAAATAGTCCTTGACTTACAATCACAATTGGGCCTCAGTTGTGAAGAGAATTTTGCTCTGTTTTACAACCTTTCTTGCCATAGTCATTAAGTGAATCTGCAGCAGTTAAGTCAGTAGCCCCACTGGTAAGTGAATGTGGCTTCCCATTGCCTTTGCTCATCAGAAGGTCACAAATGGGAATCACATGACTCTGAAATCGTCATAATATGAATCGGTTGCTAAGCTTTTGAATTTTGATTTTGTGACCACGGAGATGCTGCAAGCGTGGTTAAGTGTGGAAAACATTCATCATTCATTTTTTTTCAGTGCCGTTATTGACTTCGAACGGTCACTAAATGAAGTACTGTAAGTCGAGGACTACCTTAGTCCAAATTGTTTCCCTTTATGTGTTGCTTTCTCTGCTGTGCAGTTTCACTGCTTTCGTCACTGCGCCTCAAGGAGAATAAATCCATAGAACATAGTACCATACGCGTAGCCATTTTGAATCTGGCTAAACCTAACCTTAATCTGGCGTATTTTGTTTTGTTATAACAGCTAGCTATTCTTCTTATAACAGACACTGGCAAACTGGATATGGAAAGAGACCTGTTTCCTGCAGCATACAGCCTCCATCCCAGATATAATAGGATCCAATAGGACTTTTCTCCAAGACTGATAGTCCTTGAGAAACTTGTCCTCCAGGAAATTATCCTGTTTCATTTGAAAGAAGTCTAAATTAGTGGCCTTAGTGGATCACGGGATAAAGAGAGCCAGAGGTTAATTAAAAGCTTTGCAAACAAATGAAGAGGAAGAATTGTGTTGAACTGGAAAAGGAGCAGGAAAGGACAGTCCAAATGATCGGGTGAATTCAGAAGTTTCTCTATAAGAGAAGCTACCAAGTTTGGATTTTTTTTTTAAGCCTGGGCTAAAATATCTAGTCCTCAAGCCTGCCTCTGCCACACGGACCTGTCCTTTCCTGTTTGCTCGTCTTAAATGAGGACATTAAAAGTGTCCTATATATGTGAAGTAAGAAGAATGAGGGTTTAGCACCAGTGTTCATCTGTGGTGGCCCCACCTTATGGAACAACTCCCCCCAGATGTCTGTTTGGCACCCACATGGCATCTTTCCAGATGGGCCTGCAAAAAGTCTTTGAGATATTAGTATTGTTGCCCTGAATTTGGGACAGAGGTCTAGAGTTCTTATGTGCTTAATTTTTTATTGATCATTGATTTATCAGATTGCTTTATCTTTGTCGTGTGATTGCATTTTAAGTTTGTTTTGCTTTTAAACCAGGCGTATCAAACTCACGGCATCACGGCAGCATCACGTGACGTATTGGGCTTTCCCTCCCCTTCGCTAAACTGAGCATGGGTGTTGCCAATGCATGATGCATCCGGCTCATAGGCCGGGAGTTTGACAGCCCTGTTTTAAACAGTCGTGAGTCAGATGGATTCAGCAGAATAAAAAAGACAACTTAGCAGAAAAGAGCCAACTTTGGTGATATGAGCATTAAAGGTTGATAAATAAATACTAAATAAAGGAACTTGCCGTCATCGGGTGTGATGGCCATCTTGTTTAAAATGAGTCAACTACTTTTATGAATGATAGGATTATAAATGTGTATCCCAAAGGTGCTTTTTTTCAAAAGGCAACTGGACTTCGTTTTTCCTTGAAGACATTTCACTTCTCATCCAAGAAGCTTCTTCAATTCTGAAGAACTGAACCGAAGAAGCTTCTTGGATGAGAAGCGAAACACCTTCAAGGAAAAACAAAGTCCAGTTGCCTTTTGAGAAAAGAAAGCACCTTTGGGACAACCATGACCTGGATGACTGAGAATCTCCATAAACATTGTAAATGTGTACTTATCTTAAGAGCCGCATGTTACTTCCTGAAGCACAAGCACCATGCCTTGGATATCAGTTGACATGTGCTTTTGATAGGGTGCTTTTGATGTGCTTTTGACATGTGCTTTTGATAGAGCGGTGGAATCTGGCTTTTATCATCCCACCTATGCTTGCGACATTAGCCAATAATGCATTGTTGAAGTCTTGAAACATCAAGTTAGGGGTAGATCATCATGGAGAAAAATCTAGTAAGGTGGTTGCTAAGAGTTGAAAACAGCTTGACATCCCATAGTGAATCATTCATTCAAACAATCTGTTAGTCAGTCATGCTTGTTAGCTTCCTAATGACATCTGGGTGGTCTCTATTTGATATAGAAGATTCTAGGTTGCCTTCTGCTTTGACCCGGCAATGACGTCTGCTGGGACTCTGGCGAAGGAAGTTGTAGTTCAGACACAGGTTGTTGTGGATTGAGCAATGAGAGGCTAGACCAGGGCATAAATGCAACAAGACTTTATTCGAGGAATAAAGGACTGAACGTGTCAGCTCTGCTAGGAGCAGGCTTCCAATGAACAGCGGCTGACCGGACCCTGCAGCTGGCTTTTATAGCTGGCTGTCGAGGGGAGCCAGCCAATGAGGAGCAGCAAACGCCCCTGCAGTATGAACGGACCTGGTTGGGAACTTTGGCAAGTTCCAGGGACATAACACAGGTAGAAGCAGGGATGCGATTCAACCGGTGTAACAACAGGTTTGGTGAGCGTGTGCTTTGCGCGTGCGAAAAACGCTGCTTTTTCAGCTCTAAAACTTACCTACTGCTACAGTCCCGGTGAGTAAATCAGCTGAGGAATGGCAATCCATTGTGCCGCGCCAAACAGCTGAGCTGAAAACCACAGAAATAAAGGACAGAATAGGGCAGGGATGGGTGGGCGGAGCCAAGTCATTACCACAACTACTGGTTCGCCCAAACCGGGCCGAACTATTAGAATCCCACCCCTGGGTAGAAGGCGCTAAATTGAGAAAGTTAGCTTCACTATATGTTACCACAGACTACTGGATCATGATATTGAAATACAAGGATGAGAGACAGCTTCTGGGCCTCTGTTGTAATATTTGATGGGCCAAGCAAATCCTGGTCAGCAAAGATTTTCAGGCTCTCAGGATCAAAAGATAATTCAGTCTTGAAATTGTGTCTTTAAAACATTTTATAAGACGCTGCCATTTTTTTAGGCTGAGAGTCAAGCTAAGTTATTGATGGATCAGCAGTGGAAAAAAAAAGAGAGAGAAATAAAAATCAGGACTAATATAAAGAACTTTCACGCATCAGTAACAGAGTATTGAGTAGAGCCAGTGGTCTGTCAAAGGAGGAGGTTTGTTATATTCCTTATTCTTTCGTTTCTTCAGGGAGACAAAGAGCAAAGGATTCTAACAAATTCCACCCCCTGTTTCTGATGTTTTTCTTTTACTAAAATGGCACTATTGACTCATAAGAGGGAGAAATCAGGGAATCACAGTCTGCAAAAGTTGAGAGGAAGAGAGGGAAGGGAGAAAGGGAGAGGGAGGGAGAGGGGGAGGGAGGGAGGAAGGGAGAGAGAGAGAGAGAGAGAGGGAGAGAGAGAGAGTATCCTGGGGGCTATGTTGTTAGAAGAATTTAAAAATGAAGGATTCACTTCTTAACACTTGCTCTTGAGATGCTCATGACTTACTTCTCCTCCATCACCCGCTAGGTAATTCTTATTTATATGCTTCGTGAATAGAATCACAAACACACAAACCATTCTGCTTCCATCTATTAACTTGTGCGTTAGATTGTATCTATAGCAATTGCACATCTGGATGTTTTCTGGTCAGTTCTGTGGTCTCTAGTAAAAGGGGAGTTGCATTTCCTATGTTTTGAAATTCTTCATTCAGAGCTCTGCACCAAGATTGTGATCTGTGTAGTTTTTGTAATAGAGCATGTGGTGAGTGATTAGATTTCCCACCCCCCTGAGTTTCGTAAACAGCAAAACAAGGTCTGCTTTTAAGGACTGAAGGAGGCGGCAGTCAGATTGAAATTTCCGGGAATATCAAATTGTTTTGGATGATTCTACCTTGCTACTAGACTCAAATGATGGATATCTCATATACATCATTATGTATATACTTCTTTGCATGATGTATATCTTTTACTCTAGAAGTTATTCCCTGAATTTACTGTAATCCCGTGAACCGCTTATCATAAATTAGTCACATATTCCCTTCCCATTAGAGAAAAATATCATATACGGAGAAATGGATTACTTCCTCTGAATTTACTGTAGTTTTGTGAGTGGCTCATCGTAAATTAGTCACATATTGCCCTCCAGTTAGATAAAATATCATACAACAAGAAATGGGATTCTCCTCCAAGGATGGTTTCGGAAGTATCAAAAACATATAAAAAAATTAAATAATTTTTTAAAAAAGTAAGGAGAAGTTTTGGTAAAATAACGATTATTTCTTAGTTTGCATTATTCCTGAGACCCAAATGGTAAAAAGCATGGGTAATGTGGTGGAGGGGGAGGACATTATTTATTTATTTCTTGTTAATTTTATGTAGTACAAGCTTTGCTGTCTTCAAAAAAGGATTGGACTAACTTAGGGAAGTTGTGGGGAGGATCAATGGCTGTTAGCTTTGAGGGCAGAGGGATTATCTCCAAAACCCACCTGCTGGGAAAATAATGGGCTCTCTTGGGTAGTTGGTTAGCCACAGGTGGGCTTCAAAAAATTCAGCAGTGGGTTCTCTGCCCAGTTGCTGAGTTGGCATGGCCATGGTGGGTGTGGCCTAGTCGGCCTCCTGCATCACGGTGTGTGTGGGGGTGTTTCCCCCTTCTTCAGGCTCCGGAAGCTTTCCTCAAGACTCTGGGGGTGGGTGGGTGAAAACTGCTTCTCCTGGGCTCCGGAGATCCTCCGGAGGCTGGAAACGAGCCCGTTTTCAGACTTCCAGAGCTTCCAGGAGGCCTGTTTTTCCCCCTCCCTGAGCCTCCGTGTGGGCCCTGCACTTACTTCGCATCCAAAATGGGCCATGTGGAGACTCCTGGGAGGGGCAGGTGGTGTAGGCGGAGCCAGCCAGGGGTGGGATTTGGCGGTTCGCTGGTCCAACCATAATGTTAGCAATGGGTCCGGCCGACCTTGGGTGAACCTATGGTAGCCCATCTCTGGTTAGCCAGTATGGGAACAGATGGGCCAGGACATTTTATTATGTTCTTGTCTTCTTAAACTAGGGAGCCCTGGTGGCACAGGGGTTATTTATGTGCAGCATTGCAGGCACTCTGTCCACAGTCTGGAGTTTGATCCTGATGGGGCTCAAGGTTGACTCAGTCTTCCATCCTTCCAAGGTTGATAAAATGAGGACCCAGATTGCGGAGAGCAATATGCTGACATTGTAAACCACAATTAGAGTTCTGTAAAGCATTATAGGGCGGTGTCAACTTTGAACTGAACCTGGCTGCAGCCATCTTTCTGTTCCTGAGTTGCCACACAGAGGGGAAAGGAGGGAAGGAGGTTAGGTTGCATTACTAGACAAAACAAAGAGCTTTCTCATGAGACCCAAGGTCATCTCCAACATGCAACCAACAAGGTTGGGGAAGCTGTGCCTGAAGAGCCCACCAATTAACCCAATTGGCCAATGTGACCTGTGATACTTGGGGATGGGGTTATTTCTTAGTTTAATTATGCTGAAACCATGAGAAATATTTAGAATTGGTTTTCCATTGAAGCTGTGCCGATATGATGTAGTCAATAAACAGGACAATTGAGAAGGAGCCAAGTGTCAGAGTTCTGATTTGCTTGGGTACATTAGTCAGAGCCTTGAGAGGCAGTATATAAGTCGACATGCTATTGCTATTAAGTGCACATGATCTTATTCAATCTTAGTTGCTAATGTATACATATCCCTGTACATTATTTTTTTGATGTGGCAGATTGTTCCACTGGCTTACGCCTTGTACAATAAAGAAATTTTCTTAATATGTAACCTGAATTTACTTTCTGGAGTTTTCACTTGACCTGTAATTCACCCAATGAATCTAGGTCCTCAAAAAATCAGGACAGATAAAAGCAATTTTTTTTACACAATAGATAATTCATCTTTGGAATTTACATCTTCTTCCTCAAGGAAAATGTTTAGTTGATTTTTGAAGAAAAAAAAGCACCTTTCAGACAACTGTGACCTGAATGACTGAGAATCTCCACAGACATCAATGCTTTTTCATTTCTTTTTCTCTTTACATTTTTTCTCGCTCCATTCCTGTCCTTTATTTTCCCATTATTTTCATTTTTCTTTGTATTTCTGTACTTTATATAAACTAATAAAAAAATTAAAATAAAAAAAGCAATAATCATATCTGCAGTCGTTCAAATTTCAGCTTGGAAAAGTGATATAATAGGACTTCTACTTATCACTTGAAGAAATAGTATTAAAATGTATTCACTTTGCTGGAAATTTATTTAGGATTACTTGATCTCGACTGCAAAAATATGGATAACCATTAGATAGCAGCAAAAAACATACCTACAAATCTAGCTCTATGCTTCCACCTAGTGGTCATTCACATCTTTGCAATTTGGATCTGGTAGCCCTAAGATTATTAGTAAGCTTATCTAAGGAAAACTAGCACAGGATGAAATACAATTCGTGAATCTTGTTAGACAGCTTAGTGGTTAGATTTGGCTGAGATGCATTTCTGACTGTTTGGCTACCTTTCCCCCTTCCTGGTTCTCAGTAAGCCAACAATCCATTTGTGTTTGCTTTATCAATTTTTTCCCTATTTTTCATTATAAGTGAGCAGGTTAAATATTTGTTCTTCCCCCAGGCCATTGATTTTCCCCTCCTAGTTCATCAGCACATCCACCCTTAATTAATTTACAGAAATGCATTCCCAGTCCATTTCATTTCTTCTAGGCTCCCAAAGACTGCTAGGAGCTCCACGTTATGCCAAAGGCAAGGACCTTTGCATAGCTTGATAAAAGGGAGTACAATAAGACAGTGCATTTGTCTTAAGTAAGGTTTCCTGAATTAGGTGCTGGAGGCAAGGAAAAGTTTATTGTAAGAAGCTATTACTGAATGGAAAAGATTTGAATTTCTCATCAACTTAATTTAATTGATTGGTACAGAAGAAATCGAGACAATCCTTTAGAAAGTGAAATCAAAGAATACATTTTAAGAAAACATCCTGGTAAGCAAGCAGTACAACTATCAAAACTTGTTTCCATACATGAGTTGATTTTGAGGGGGTACTATGCTCCCGAGTACAATTGCCAGCAGAAATTTGGGCTGTCGATTTGATATGATTGCGTGGTTGAGCTTTATCGGTAGCTACTGTGGAATCCATGTAACTGCATTTATAATGAAAGGATCCCCATGGTCTCTCTACAGGTAGTCCTCGACTTACAACCATTACTTTAGTAACTGTTAAAAGTTACAATGGCACTAAAAACAAAAAGATTTACAATCAAGTCCATGCACGTATGACTGTCACAGCATCCCCACGATCATGTAATCTAAATTTGGGCACTTGGCAAAGGGCATGTACTGACAATGGTTGCAGCATCTTGGGATTGTGACTTTCTCAGCAGTCTTTCAAGAAGCAAAATCAATGAGGAAATCCAGATTTGCTTCATGTCCACATCATTCACTTAACTCAGGGGTGTCAAACTCACATCCTCATGTGATGTGTTGGGACTTCCCCTCCCTTTGCTAAATTGGGCATGGGCATGGCCAGCACAGTGGTGGGATTCAAATTTTTTTTATCGCCGGTTCGATGGGCGTGGTTTGGTGGGCAGGCACAGAGGGGTTCTAACTCGCCTCCTGCAAGCCTGCACGATCCCGGTCGCTTCAGCAGCTGACGCGCGGCACAAAGCAGCTGCGCTTCAAATTCAGAGGATAAAGGTGAGTAGGGGAGTCCAGGTGGGCAGGTGGGCCCACCAGCAGAGCAGCGGAGAACTGGTTCAGTCTCCAACTGGTTCAGTCTGCTCATTGCCACTACCAGCTTGGCTGAACCGGACCGAAGTGGTAGAATACCACCACTAGGCCAGCGCATAATGCATCTGGCCCCCGGGCTGGGAGTTTGACAGCCCTGACTTAACTGTAGTAATTCACTTAAAAAGCATGGCATAAAAGGTCATCAAACTGGGTGTAACTCACTTAACAACTGCCTTGCTTAGCAACTGAAATTCTGGTCTCAATTCAGTCATATGTAGCACACCTGTATTTTTGTGAATTTAACTTAGTCTTCTGAGTGACAAGTTTTTTTGCATGTGAAATAATCCAGCCTTTCCTAAATTATGCCTGTCTATAGTTCTCTGGAGATTGGGAAAAGCTAGTATTCTTATAAAGATTTTTTTTTTCATTTCCCTCTTTTCTTTGAGCAAAATGTCAAGATGAGGTTGTAGTGCAACTGTTTTAATAACCAGCATGCACTTTTGTTCCTTCTTTCTGGGCTGAAACAAATTAGGCCTTTAAAAGGATCTCTCTCACCATAAATAACTGTTGAACAGCATGCTCCGTGGGATTTGAGAAGTCCAGGTTAAGTAATGAACTGAGTAATGCCTAGCATTTAAACCACATAAATGTAACTTCCCAGGCTTAAACCAGGAAGCATTAAGATCTAGGCAGTAATTATTGCACTACAAACCATTCATTGTACAATATGAGACACACTGAAGAACATAGTGGTTTCATGAGAATTCGGGTGTGTAGAAATGGATCGATTGTCCCATTTCACAGCAAGATCTAGGATGACTTCCTGAAGCCAACTGGCCATGGGACAAGGATCATACTAATACCAAAGATATGGTGGAATAGAATCATTAAATAAAGGATGCCAAAAAGAGGGACAAAATGAAATGTGAATGACAAAAATTAAAATATTTTTAACATTATTTTAAATAATTAAATTGAATTGTTCTGTGGCGAGTTGTCTTGCAGCAAGTTGGCCATGGTGAGTTGTCCCATTCCACAACATGATTTTCACGTAAACAGGTAGGTTTGTTTCAATCACTGTTTGCTGATGAAATGACATATTCCACTATTTCAGCCAAATCTTGAAATCATCCCACGTCTGGCCATGCGGGGTGAGTCTATTGACCTCTTTTAAAAGTAAGCCAGCAAGTTTGGTTTAATGGTAGAAGGAGATCATTATTATGTACTTGTAATTCCAGTTCTTTATTTAGATCAGCATTTTTTTTCAAATTTGGCAGTGTTAAGATGTGTGGATTTCAAGGTGGAGAACTGTGGGATTTGACATCCATACATCTTAAAGTTGTTGGATTGGAAAAACACTGATTTAGACCTACTTAGCAAAGTCCAAAGTCTGTCCAATTTATATGCTTGTAAGATTAACCTATTTCTTCCAAATTAAATTTAGCATAGATATTAACTCAAAAGATACATTTTTTCAGTTCAAAGGCCAATGGTTTGAGGAAAAACCATGAATGTCAAGAGATACCTAGATTCCTGTTGTTTGAAATAGGATATAGGAATAACTAACCAGTTTTCATGGTTTCTTTGAGCAGCCATATTAACTCCCCTCAGTTTCTAGGATGCCTGTAAACAGTAGTCCAAAACACAATAACATGTAAAAACTGTAATGTCAGCAAAACAAAATATAATCTTAGCTAACAGTAGATTTAGTGAATTGGTTGTTAATATTTCTTTTACATCTCTCTCTTCCCCCTCCCCTCTCTCTGTGTGTGTGTGTGTGTGTGTGTGTGTTTGAGAGAGAGAGAGAGAGAGAGAGAGAGAGATCTTCCAGATGAAAATGATGCATTGTGCATTTGCAGTCTACAAAATCTTATACCACAAGTCTCTGTGTCTTTTAAGCACCACAAGATGCTAGCTGTTTGCGTCTGATACAATGGCATAGATTGGCCTGCTGACTTCCATTTTAAAGTGTCCCAAATCCCATTTTGGAATCACATCTGTTACCATGACAACAAGAACCTAGTTTTTCTCCTCGTACTTCTAGCCTGGCTAGTTGTTGCATTTCAGCCATGAGTATCCCATAAAGGGCATCAGAAATCTTTTCTGATTACAGACAAAATAGTCAGCAGCATTCAGATATATCTAGCCTGCTTCAGTCACTCATTCGTACTGCCAGTTTGCCAGGTTTATTTCTTAGCCACTTTTAAAGGCCAAATCCTTCCCAAGGCAGCTTGTAAAAACATCCCTGTTTGTCTTTCCTAACCCAGTGTCATTTTCCCCACTTTCTCCTGCGAAATCCACTTGGGAAAACTTATGGAGTGCTATGCAAATTGGATACCAACATAATCATTAACAGCCAAGCACCAGTTTGGGGAAGGACCTAGGCCATAGTTTGTTCTTCATTAGCATGGCAAACATATTAGGATAAATGCCTTCCTTTGGTTTTTACCAGAGGTGGTATTAAGCAGGTTCTGACCAGTTCTGGAGAAATGGTAATGGAAATCTTGAGTAGTTTGAAGATCCGACAAATACCACTTCTGACTGGGGATTTTACAGTATCCTTCCCCTGCCACCAAGCCACACCCACAGAACCAGTAATAAAAATATTTGAATCCCACTACTGGTTTTTACTCATCTGATTCTTAGAATATCAGTTAATCTGATTCAACAGGAGCGGGTTGGAATGAGTGATTTCCCCCTTCTTAATATTTTTATTCCTAAACAGTTGGACATGAGCAGGGGTGGGATTCAAATTTGTTAACAACCAGTTCTGTGGGCATGGCTGAGATGGTGGGCATGGCTTGGTGGTCATGTTATTGGCTGGGTGTGGCCAACTCAATATCACTCACATTGAGGCACGCATCTCCTCGCCTGGCCTCTCATGACTGTGGGGATGCTGTAACAGTCATAAGTGTGAAAAATGGTCATAAGTCACTTTTTTCAGTGTCATTGTAACTTTGGTCACTCCATACAAGCAAAGTACCAGCAAAGGAGGGAAAAAAAACTCCAGAGAAGTTCCAGAGACAGGAAGTCTAGTCCTGCCAAGAATGTAATAAGGGTTAATGGAGAAGCAGTTTCTGTAAGCAACACCAAAATGTTTCCTTCCTGCCTCCCTTACAGGATTAGGTCAGTAATTTCTTCTAACAACCAGTTCTCCGAACTGCTTAAAATGTTAACAACCAGTTCTAGCAAATAGATGCGAACTGCTGGAATCCCACCCCTGGACATGAGACTTTTAACGCTCCCCTGTTTTTCTTATAATGCCTTAAAATATAGCCCAGAGTATAGTATGCAGGCTCCAAGCAGCCCTTAAAGCAATGTCAGTCAGTCAAATTTATATTTCCACCTTTACCATTTATACAAATAAGGCAGAAAACATATCCAACATACTTTCCTCCTCCCACATTCCTCACAACAATAACCCTGTTAGGTGGGATGGGTTGGGAGAGAGAAAGTTACTTAAGCTGGCTTTCATGGGTGAGGTGGGACTTGAACTCACAGTCTCCCATTTTCTAACCTGGAACCTTCCCTGAGTGGTTGAGGATGATGGGATTGGTACCTGCAGAACAGGAGAAGGTCCTAGAGATTTTAATGGTCTTATATCTTTTTCACTGGGGAGCCAACTCTAGTGTTGATGGAAGGATTTTCAAGTAAACTTTTTTATTTTAAAGCAAAGTAGCTAAATAAATATCTACGTGTTAATGCTAACCTGGCAACACATAATCAAATCAAACCAGCTAAATAAAACCATCTTTTAAAGTTATATTTATAAAACAGCATTCTAATAATCTCAGAGTCACACGCATACCCAACTTTTATTTGGAGATAAGAAAACTGTACACATTCCATTAACAGGAAAAAAACTGTTTATTTTTTATTTTAGAAAATTTATATTGCTGCTTACTCACACATGCCAACTCAAAGCGGTTTACACATATATAAAAATCATATAAAAGAAATAATGTCAGTAATAAAATAATAAATTAGTAAAATAATAATCTTCCCCCCAGTGACAGCAAACTTTCATGCAAACCATTTAATGGACTCCATCCCACTCTGGGTTCTCCAGACCTGCTGACAGAACCACATCTTCAGTGCCTTCTGAAAAGTGTGAGGGGGGGGGGCAGTCTAATTTCTGGGAGAATTATGTTCCAGAGAGAGGGAGCCATCATGGAGAAGGCCCTTCTTCTGGGTCCCACCAGGTGTATCTCCCTCAGGGATGAGACCTGGAACATTCCTTGCCTCCCCACTCTAGTAGGTCAGGTAGATGTGACCAGCAAGAGACGGTCCCTCAGATAACCTGGTCCCATAAAAGGTTGTCACCTTTAAAGCCATGAAAGGCTTTAAAGGTGACAACCAGCACCTTGAATTGCACCTGGAAGCAAATCGGCAACCAATGCAGCTCCTGCAGGAAAGGTGATACATGCGCACACCGGGGTCTACACAAAACCACGCAGGCGGCTGCATTTTGCACCAACTGAAGCTTCTGGATGATCTTCAGGGGCAGCCCCATGTAGAGCGTGTTGCGATAGTCAAGATGGGAGGAGACTGGGCCATGAGTAGGGATCTTCTAAGTTATAACTATGGTCGAAAGCATGGCTATTAGATTTGGGCTGCAACAATCTAGATCAATATTTCTCAACCTCCGGCGCTTTAACCTCAACTCCCAGAAATCCCCAGTCAATTGGGGAACTGGCTGGGGACTTTTGGGCGTTGAAGTCCACATGTGTTAAAGTCACTGAGGTTGAGAAACACTGATTGAGATTCTAGATTAGAACATCCTTAGATGGGGAACAGAGCGCTCTTATCGCTGCCCTTTAATGGTCATCCAGATTGCCGGCAGCCCAGGTTTGTTAAATAGAGTGGGGGATTTCTCAACAGGCGGTTAAGCCTCTGCTTTTCTGAGCATTGAAAACACCGTAAATGGGTCAATTTGTATTTTGGAAAGCTTCTGTACAGTGCACTTGCCGAAGCTGGCATTTGAATTCTACTCTTTTTTGCATAGCTGCTTTTGAAGCCCTGAGAGCTTTCCCTATTTGTTCTGATTAAGTCTGCCTTCAGCAGATAAGTCTCTCACGTAATTTGAAGCACCGGCTGAAAACGAAGTCCTTTTGATGGTCTGACACTTGGAAATGTCTCTTACCCAATTAATTAAATGCTGCTCCTTTTATTTTTTTATTTTTTTAAAAAAATTCCTCCTTGTGTTCTGTTTTATGTGCCATTTCCTCAGATCTGTGACCCTCAGAGCACTTCCTGGAGAATCTTTTCTTCTTCTTTTTTCTTCCTCTGTGCTTGTACAGAGTTGGCTCTTATGTATAGAAGTAGCTGAGTTTTTTTTTTTTTAAAAAAATTGGGATACATAATGGTCCGCTTTCTTATTCCATATACCCCCTCCCCCACTTTTCCACTCCCAACAGCTCATTTTAACTATGTTGTCAACTCAGAAAACATTTTGTACACACCTTTTATAGTTGACAACAGAAAGAAGGGGGGGGTGGGAGTTTCAAAGAGCCGGCAACAGTGTGGAATCGAAAGTACATTCCATTCATATTTTCTTCAAAGACTGATTAGATGGTTGAAGCTTCTGCGCCGCCCCAAAAAATCTAATTGGAGAGCATGATTGATGACTCTTGGCTATGGACGTTTTTTGTTGGATGAAAGAGGGGTGGGAGGGAAAACAGGATCAAGGGAGACAGTGAATTATGTATCTCAGAGTTGGCTACGCCCAGGTTAGTGCCGGACATAGAATGTTAACTTCAAATAAATCCTCTTTAGTTTTGGGAGTGTGGCTCAAGGCTCATGATTTAATTGGAGTAACTGCCAGAATCCTGACATATCTATTACACTTGGTTTATGGCTGAAAGTTAAGCTGACCTCTAGTTCTCAACTTGCAACTGCAACTGAGTCCAAAATGTCTGTTGCTAAGCAAGATAGTTGTTAAGTGAATTTGGCCTTGTTTTATAACCTTTCTTGCCCCAGTTGTTAAATGAATCGCTGCAGTTGTTAAGTTAGTCATATGGTTGTTAAGTGAATCTGGCTTTCCCATTGACTTTGCTTGTCAGAAGGCTGCCAAAGGGGGAATCATATGACCTGGGACACTGCAATTGTCATAAATATGAGTCAGTTGAATTTTGATCAGGTGGCCATGGAGATGCCGCCATATGAAAAATGCATGAAAAATGGTCATAAGTCACTATTTACTATTTTCAATGCCCTTTAACTTCCAATGGTCACTAAACATTGTAAGTCGGGGACTACCTGTACGTTTCCTAAAATGCTTTAGCAGTAGCAATAGCACTTAGACTTATATACTGCTATATAATGCTTTACAGCCCTCTCTAAATGGTTCACAGAGTCAGCCTATTGCTCCCAACGATTTGGGTCCTCATTTTACCCACCTCAGAAGGATGGAAGGATGGGTCAACCTTGACCCTGGTGGGATTCGATCTGCCAAATTGCAGTGGGAGTAGCATGCAGTACTGCAGTCTAACCACTGCGCCACCGAGGCTCCATTTAGTTTGATTACAATAGGAAATACGCATGCCGATGAAAGAAGTTTTAAAATTAGGATGCTTTTGTTGTGCATTGCACAGGTACAATAGATGTCTAACATCCTGCCCTGGAAATTGTATACCATCTGGATTCTATTTCACGCCTGAATGATAAAAAAATTTCCCCTTTTCTCCTGAAACCATCTGCCCCAGGGGTGGGACATACATCTGTATGCCAAGGGTGTGGAAGAGGCATTGTGTCTTAGTGCAGTGTTGCCTTTTTGGCTTTGCTGCAGCTCATATCGTTTGAAAGTCTTGTATGTGTTGGAGATGTTTCACTAGTAGTCTTAATAATTAATTCATAAGAAGTTAGTTAGGGTTGGCCTGTGTGTGTTGCTTCGGCTCTTTCCTTACAACGTGACAGCGTCTTTGTGTGCAGAGAATTCCCAGTCTACTTCAAACTCTCATCCTCATTATTTAGATCCGTGTGTTTCTCAGCTTCAGCAGCTTTCAGAAGTGTGGACTTCGGCTCCCAGAATTCCCCAGCCAGCACTTGAAGTCCATATATCTTAAAGTTGCTGAAGTCGAGAAACATGGATCTAGATAACTAGATGTATATTCCATCTACTAAAGATCAACAACGCATGTAAATAGTTGGAACAATAAAACCAACCCATCTAAAGACAATGTGATTCCGGGAAATCTGACCAACAGGTCTCCTTTTGGGAGGGGGTGTTAAGGTATGCTTATTCCTAGCTTAATTATCCTTTTTAAAATAGGTCTGGAAAGGTGCATGCGGTATTTTATTGCTGAAGATGGATTGTTGCTGCCAATCCATCAAAGTCATTTTGCAGCTTAAGCCAGTTTGATCATGCATTTTGTTCGGTGGTTTGCTTGATAACGTAGGTGTCCAGGATGCTACAATCTTGGCATTGTCAAATGAATTCAAAGAGACTTGCTGGAGCAACAGTACCTCTCATGTTAGATAAACAAGGGCCTTTGCGTTCTTGGGAGAATCGCTATAAGTTGCTTCCTTCATTGCGATTGCTGATCGTCTCTTTTCTGGAGGGCGGACAGAATAGACCCGTGATGGCAAACCTATGCAGAGGTGGCACACAGAACTCTCCCTCTGAGCATGCGAGCTGCCGCCCCAACTCAGCTCTGCTGTGCATGCACATGAGTGCCTCCCACTGGCCAGCTGGTCTTTGGGTCTCTGTTGCACATGTGTGTGGGGCGGGGCATGCACGGGGGTCATGCGCACGTGCGTAGGAGGGTGGGGGAGCACACACTCATGGGTGGGGAGTCGCATGCATGGGAGGGCGCACACATTACGTTTTGGGGATGTGTGCATACGCACACTTTGGGCACTTGGTGCCAAAAAGGTTAGCCATCACTGGAATAGACGACAAGACTTGAAAGTTCATCAGACAAATAAATATTTGACCCAATATTTATAAATTAGCAGATGAGCATCATCGTACAGTTCAGAGATACTATCCTAAGGATCTTGGATAGTATTATCAGATACCTGAATCAATAGCATTTCATGTCAGGGGAATTCCACATGAAAAATAAGATTCTTATCAAATTGCTGGGCCTTTTCTTTTAGGGATTGCAATATATTGGAGGGTATATGACTTTATGCTATTAATGGTTACATTTTCTTCTACCATCACTTATTTTTTTTCTTTTCTTAGCAAGAAATAAACAGATACCAGGAGCTGGCAAATGTGTTGATTTTTGTTTCTCACTTTTGTGAATTTGTCAAGTTTAGTTTGTCTGTTACTGATGTGAACCTGTCAAATTCAGTTTGTTGAACCTAAACTTTTTTTTTAAAAAAGCAGCACTGAAATGCATATATATATATATAATTCAGCTTTGTTCCGGTATTTTCCCACGTCATTATAGTTGTGCTTTTAAAGTTGTAGCAACATTTTGGCAGAATCTCATCTGCCATCATCAGGCTCTTGTATTGTGTTCGTCTGTGAGAATCAGTGAGATTCTGCCGAAACGTTGCTACAACTTTAAAAGCACAACTATAATGACGTGGGAAAATACCCGAACAAAGCTGAATACCGTACATGTAAGTATATATATATATATATAATATTCTTCGCTATTTGTAATTTTGCCTAATATGGACTATATTCTTCATATAATGCATTTTATATGCTACAGGGCCCTAACAGCTCAAAGTAGTAGAGTTGAAAGGCAAAATGACACAATGCTCTTTGTCTGGTAGTGTTAGGAGCCATCCTTTAAGAAGAATTGGAAATTAGATTAGAAATTAGACCCTGAGGATTATTGGAAGGTGTAATTTCCCTATGTGAAATTTTCTTGTAGACAGTGCCAAAGGACGATCCCCATGAAAGTTCCATACCTGGAAAATGCCTTTCAATGGAAGTGTTTTCTCAAAACCTCCTACATTCAGAATGTGCTGTTGCTATCCATCATAGAATAACAGAACAAGAGAGTTGGAAGGGACCTTGGAGGTCTTCTAGTCCAACCTGCTCAGAAACCCTATACCAGTGATGGCTAACCTTTTCGTTGTCATGTGCCGAAAGTGCGCGAGCGCGCAAGAGAGAGCGTGCACACGTGCCTGCAACCATAATGCAATGCACATGGGACCCCCCACACCCCACTCCCCCTGCGCATGCACACACATCTCCTGCATGCATCCCACCCCCCATGCATGCGCGACAGATACCTGAAAATCAGCTGGATGGTGGGAGGCGTGCGTGCATGCACAGTGGAACTGAACTAGGGCGACGGCTTGCATGCCCATAGAGATGGCTCTACGTGCCGCTTCTGGCCTGCGTGCCCTAGGTTCGCTATCATGGCCCTTTACTATTTCAGACAAATGGTTGTCCAATTTCTTTTTAAAAATCTCCAATGTTGGAGCATTCACAACTTCTGGAGGCAAGTTGTTCCCCTGATTAATTGTTCTCACTGTCAGGAAATTTCTCCTTAGATCTAAGTTGCTTCTCTCCTTGATTGGTTTCCACCCATTGCTTCCTGTCCTGCCCTCAGGTGTTTTGGAGAATAGGTTGACTCCCTCTTCTTTGTGGCAACCCTTTAGATATCGGAAGACTGCTATCATGTCACCCCTACTCCTTCTTTTCATTAAAACTAGACACACCCAATTCCTGCAACCATTTTTCATAGGTTTTGGCTTCTAGTCGAACACATTTCTACTTAAAACAAATAAACAACTGTTTTTCTTCAAAGATTGCATAATAGTTTGGTTTTATTTATGAACATCCTGGAAAGGTTTTCCTTTTTTGGGGGGTGGGTAGAAAAGCACAGAAGAATGGATGGACACTTTTGGAAAAGTCTCCTAAGTCCTAATTAAATCGTCTCTCTTCTAATTAAACAATCCCTATTCTTGGATCTTTAAAATGTATTTGTTTAAGTTAAGCATCATGATGGGCTCCCTTCTCTAATAAGTAGGTATTGGCAGCCTTTAATTAGAAGGATGGTTCGCAGTTAATGACCCAACTGGAGAAGCAGTCAACATAGGGGGACTTAGTAATCCTTTTATGTATGTTGTAGATCCTTTCTACGGCTAAAAGAAAACTTTGCCAAGGAAACATACGACTCTGTCACTAAAAGATTTTGTGGTGAGTAGAATGTAATGGAGCTTGTAACTGCAATGCAATGCTCTTGGTGGGGTGTTAAAAGGCTTACTTCTAGCATCCCTTCTGGCTTCTTTGGTCTTCTGTGAAGCCGATTAACACGGAGAGACTAATGGATTACATTAACCTAAGATCAGTTCCTATCACTGCTAAAGCTCCACTGCAGAGGAGAGGATTGTCTTCCGTAATTTGGGGCCGAGAAAAATCCAATTAACCAATTTAGGATGGGTTTCATTTTTAACCAGGAGTTGTTATTTGCAACAAAGGGAGATGGATTTTATATAAGGTTATATACAGTGGTGGGATTCAATTTTTTTTTACTACCGGTTCTGTGGGCATGGCTTGGTGGGTGTGTTGTGGCTTGGTGGGCATGGCAGGGGAAGGATACTGCAAAATCCCCATTCCCTCCCCACCCAACTAACCTGCTTTCCAGCTCCATTCTCCAGTGCAGGGCAACAAAAGAAGACCCAGCCAATCAGCTGGGACTCGGGAGGCAGAGAATAGATGGGGGCAGGGCCAGTCAGAGGTGGTATTTGCCGGTTCTCTGAACTACTCAAAATTTCTGCTACTGGTTCTCCAGAACTGGTCAGAACCTGCTGAATACCACCTCTGGTTCTATAGGTTATCGAAGGAGGTGACTCCAAAGCACCTATGCGCACCATATGCTGTACAGGTAGTCCTCAACTTACAACAGTTCATTTAGTGACTGTTTGAAATTACAACAGCACACTGAAAAAAGTGACTGACGACCATTTTTCAAACTGCTGCCTCCCCATGGTCACATGATCCAAATCCAGATGCTTGGCCACTGACTCACATTTACGACAGTTGCAGTGTCCTGCAATCAACATTTGTAACTTTCTGACAAGCAAAGTCAACAGGGAAGCCAGATTCACTTAACATCTGTGATGACCTGGGGCACAGCACAGAGATAACACAGGCAGCTGGCAGTTCAAACCATCCCTTTATCGCTTCAAATTTCCCCCAATGCTCCCACGTTTCTGGCAAGTCCCAGAGCAAAGTGATCACACGCACACACACACACACACACACACACACACACTTTAAACGGCCTCTGCTGCAAATAGTCCAGCTCAATGCTGTGACCCCCATGGATGCATAGCAAGAAATCCAACCGGGCAAGTTGAAGAGTGCAGGAAGCAAGGGAGCACGGCAAGTAATCCAGAAAGAATGCAAGGAATCAAGGAAAGTCCAAACGTCGACACTCAACACTCCAGGAATTCACTCCCCACAGTGTCTCCTTACAGGTGTGCCTTGTGAAGAGGGGTGGGGCGCTCTCCTCCTGAGTAGTTGCGTCAGTGTGCACTGTTCTCGCCTTCTCTCCACCCTCCGTACTCAAGGATCAGGAGGAGGTGGTCCTTGCTCGTTGCCTGAGCTCTGTCTCTCTCATATTCACTGTTAGGGATACACCCTAGCAGAATCTGCACAGCAGTCAGTCAGGCAGGCAAAATATGTGAGATAAACGTTTTTGTAGCTTACACTCAGTAAAACAGATACACAGTGCTAATTAAATAGTTTATTCCAATAAGAGTTATATCATAGTCAAAACAGTCCATATATCATTCACTAGTCCAGTCCGTCCAGGGATTATTCAGTTGCAAATTCCAGTGTCGAAAAAGAGAGGTCAGTAAACTTACAAATATCAGTCCAGTAATATATCTCCTTGCAGTAGAGATATGAAGAACTCAAAAACTCCTCTCTTCCTTCAGCAACTCAGCAGTAGGGGAAACACGCAGTTAACAAACCATCAATCCATGCAATCCAGTAATTGTCAGCAATCAATCAGGTTCTCTTGCTCCCTCTTATGGTGGTTTCACACCGCACCCAAAATTACATGCTTTGCAGTTTTAAAGTGACACACACTTAAATTTACAATCATAGTTTATATATATTATTTTACCCAAACTACATTAGGTAACCTATGTTATTCCTAACATTCACTGCTTAGGCTCTCTAGGTCACCCTGGCCCCTTTCCTTCCTGCCTACAAGCCATCCCCATCCTGAAAAGCCCTGGCCTGACTGAGTCTGCTCTTCCCCATTTTCTTCCAAAGCCCGTGAAGCCACCCCCTCAATCTCCGTTGGCTCCAGTTCTGACTCATCTTCCTCTGCAGATTCAGGCTCTGACAGGGGCGTGACATTAACTGTGTTAACAACGGCAGTGATTCCCTTAACAATTGTGGCAAAAAAAAGGTCTCAAAATTAACTTAGCAACTGCCCCACTTAGCAACAGACATTTTGGGCTCAAACGTTGAGGATTACCTGTATTTCAGATATAGAGAATGGGAAAGGTATCTTGTCTGTTGTGATCTTGGAAGGTTTTTCATCCAGGAAAGTGAAAGCAGGTTTGTATTTATTTTAGAATATAATACGAATACGCCATTCCTCCCTTAAGGGTTTGATGGTTACAGGGTTGGGCAACCCCCATTGGCTGGTAAGCAGGAACCCTGAACTCAACCTTGGAAAAGAAGGTGATGGAAAAATTATCCAGCTGCAATGTCATGTGAACCATTGAAGATCTGAGGAATTTGCAATACTTGCCTTTCCTTTGAAGCATGATTTTTTTTTTTTGAGCCTCTACATTTATTTTCTGAGCCAGCTCAGGAAATTGCTTACTTTCTACTTTTGATACTGGATTACTGTCTGTTCACCTAACATCAGAAAATGGATGAACCCGTCTTCCCCAATTTTTAGGATTCTATCACAATTTCAGCAATGCGGAACCACTTTCAAATAAAAGTAATGACTATTCATCTATCAGCAGTCTACCACTTTTGATCGGTATAGCTAATCTTCCGTTCGAGAGTGGATTGCTTTGCTATTGGGAGTAGCTTTCCCAGAATGTTATGCATACTGCAAGAGTGTTCACAAGACCAAATTGTTTCATTCAGTTGCTTAGATTCTTTTTTCAGATTGTCACACTAACAATAAAATAGTCTCTATAAACTATGGGGCATACAGTGTGGAACTTGTGTACATTCTGGTATAGGTGTAATGCTTAAGGCATCAGGCTAGAAAATGGGAGACCATCAGTGGTGGTATTCTACTGGTTCGGCCCAGTTCTGCTGAACCAGTAGCGCTGATGAGCAGCAGAGACCGAACCAGTTCTCTCTGCCACTCTGCTGTTGGGCCCACTCGCCTGCTCGGACTCCCAAACCACCTTTATTCCCTGCTCATGAAGCGCAGCTGTGTTGAGTGTCACGCAGCAGCTGCTGAAGCGACAGTGAGAGTGCAGGTTTGCAGGAGGTGAGTTGGAACGCCTCTGCACCTGTGCAAAGTACACATTTGGCAAACATGTGCCGGCAAAGTGTGAGCACATGCACAAAGTGCAGAGGCGTTCCAACTCAAGCCATGCCCACCAAACCAGTAGTAGAAATCTTTGAATTCCACCACTGGAGACCATGAGTTCTAATCGCACCCTAGGCATAAAGCCAACTGGGTGATCTTGTGCCAGTCTCTTTCCCTCAGGCCTAGGAAGGAGGCAATGGCTGTTATGTTTGAACAAAATCTTGCCCCCCAAAATGGCAAGGAGTTATCCAGGCATTCTCCAAGAGTCAACAATGACTTGAATTGACAAAAAAAATATGTTACGAGATGTGTTTTATCTATTCATTTTAGAGGGTTTATATGGCTGTCCAACTCATAAACAGTGATTCCGGATAGCTTGTCTGTGACAAAATGAGAAAAACCAATAACAAAAGATACAAAATCCAACAAAACAGGAGAAACGCACCACATGGCAAATGTCATTTTAGAATAGGCTTGTCTGAATCTTGGGGGTTTGAAGGGGAAACACTGTTGTGGAAGGACAGACACAACAACAGAGAAGACACTTGATGATTAGGTGGGCCACATGGATTTAAATATGTGAATCCACTGTCATTTGGGACCTGTTCATGTGATCATGGTAAAGTTTGTAATGGGTAAATTTTTTGTATTATAGTACAGGTTCTGCTTAAAAGTTGATTACATATTGAAACCATTTCTCATTTACTCTGTGGCATGGTTTCAGTGTTTGAAGAAAGCCTTTTAGCTTAAAAGTGCTTCATGTATTTATTAATTTGAAAGACTGGTTACATGTAGAGGGTTAGAGTGTAAACAGTGTATGTTTGAAAAAAAAATAGACAACTGATAAAAATGAGTATATTGCTCTGGTTTTGGGTCTCTGGGTATATTGAGTAGAGTGCAGGCCTATGATAATAACAGGCTTATGAAGAACTATAAGCTCAGCCAACTTTTCCTTTCTAAAATTAGAAAGAAAACTCTGACCACTGGAGAGAACTCCATTGTAATTTTTTCTCTTCCTAATCCCATGGACACACCCACATTTCTTTGTCTTACAAGATCGGGGGGGTGGGGAGTTGCAGTTGGACCAGGGACATTTGGGTCTACCATATCTAAAACCTGCTGACTTTGCATCTATGTAAATTATTTTCCTTTCATTGTTTATAATAAGAGGCATGCTATGGGTCCCATTTGTTAGGGAACTTCACTTGGTGAGTGCCAGGAAGTAGGCCTTTTCTGCGTTGGAACTCGCCTTATAGAACATTTTCCTTTCCAGAGTAAGATTCATATCATCTTGATTTATTTTCCAGAAATCCCTCAGATATGTCTATATCAGGAGGCCTCGAGGCCTCAAGGGACCGGTGAAATCTTGAGGTGGGGTATACAGGGATGGGCTTCAAATAATTTAACAACTGGTTCTCTGCTCAGTTGCTGGGTGGACGTGGTCATAGTGGGTGTGGCCTAGTCAGCCTCTTGCACCAACCTGGGAGCGAAAACAGGCCATGGGGGCCATTTTGCCCTACCGAAGCTTTGGGAGCTTTTCTTGAGGCTCTCGGAGGGCAAAATGGCCTCCCCAGGCTCCAGAGGATCTCTGTAGACCAGAAATGGTCTGGTTTCTGGCCTTCTGGAACTTCCAGGAGGCCCATTTTTCACCCTCCTCAAGCATCCGGACAGGCCCTGCACTTACCTATGATCCAAAATGGGCCACATGGGGACTCCTGAGAGGGGAGGGATAGGATGGATGGGGCCAGCCAGGGATGGTTTGCCAGTTCGTCAAGCTGTCCATAAAATTAACAACCGCTTCACCTGAACCGGTGTGAACCATTAGCAGCCCACCCCTGGGGGGAGGTGTTATTTTTGTGAACTATTCTTTCTTAGTCTTGTGGTTCTTTTTTTTTAAAAAAATGATTGTTTTTTAAAATAAGTTTTATAATATTAGAACAGATTATTTGTAGCTCAGCATTGAATTGTGGGGCCCTTGGGCTCTCTGAGCTTGGGTGTTTTCTTGCAAATGTTTCATTACCCAACCAAGTAACATTATCAGTGCTAGAAGGGAGTAGGGTTTGGTTTCTGTTGATATACAGTGGTTATCCTTGTTAGTGTTGGTGGGAGTGTTGTTTCTTTCTTCTTGGTAGTTCCTTAATTTAGGTATTGTTTAGCATGATTGTTGGTCTGGTATTAATCTTGGTGTTAATTCTACTTATCTGCGTGTTGATTGCTGATGGGGAGGTGTTTTGGTCTTTTTGACTCCTTTTGCAATTTCATTGTACGTTGCCTAGAGACCCATTTTAAAATTTATATACCAAACTCATCCCAAAGGTGCTTGTTCAGGAGGCAACTGGACTTTCTGGTTTTTTCTCTAAAGATGTTTTGCTTCTCATCAAAGCAAGAAAGTCCAGTTGCCTCCTGAAAAAGCACCTTTGGGACAACCATGACCTGGATGACAGAGAATCTCTACAGACCTTTAGCTATACAATTTGGGATGAACACCCTGTGAATGGTGTGGGAGTAGGAATGGATTTCCAGTGGAAAAAATTGCAGACTAAAGGAACCAGGAGCACCACTCAGGTGACTCTGAGGACACAGATAAACTTCCAAGTGGTTCAACGACAGGGGTCACCAATCTTTTGCACCTCAGGGACCGCCAAACTCATAATTTTAAATTTTAGGGACCACTAATCGGTTCTGTGGGCGTGGCCTAATTTGTGGGTATGGCTTGGGGGTCATGTGACTGGCTGGGCATGGCTTGTATGTAAATATTATAAATATTGATATAAATATTGATATTTTTTTTTATAAAAAAGAGCAACTTTTACCCAAAATCAGGCAAAGAAGGCAGGCAGATTGAGTTGCTCACAGAATCACAGATTCATTCAGAGATCTATCTATCTGGCATTGGCTACCTGAGTCTGTCACATAAAATTTGCTTGCCATGAGTGTGCATTGAATAATAGAACCTTCAGTCCTAAGGGAGGTTCGGCTGTGCTTAAAAACAGATACGAAGATCTAAAGACTAGCTAGAAGGCAAGAAATCCAACCATTTCCTGCTTCCTAGCTAATCTAAATCTCCCAGCACAGCAGAACAGATGATGGTCAAAAAAAAGAGGAAAAATAGCAACTTAGCAGGCAAGTTTGCTGGGTAAGGAGTGAGTGGGTGGGGAGGGTTCCCACGGGCCATGTGGGCGGCACAGCCTTGTGTTCCTGCGCAGCCTGGATTAATTGCTTTGGGGGATGCTTTGGGGGTAACATTTCTCTGTGGCCCACCAAAATTTTCTCGTGGCCTACCAGTGGGCCCACTGGTTGGCGACCCACATGGCCCACTGGTTGGCGACCGCTGCTCTAAAAGGAGGCAAATGACCAGCATTCTGCAAGGAATATAAATCCTTCCATTCCCCACTATCCTGCCAGAGCTGAAGAAGCTTCTTGGATGAGAAGCAAAACGTCTTCAAAGAAAAAACAAGAAAGTCCAGTTATCTCCTGAAAAAGCACCTTTGGGACAACCATAATTAAGAATCTCTACAGAGTTATACCAAACTCATAAGGCCCAGTAGCCATATACATTTGATATATAAATAAAAACACAATTAATACAATTAATCTCAAATCCCGGAGAGAAATAAGAGAATTCCACCTGTCCCTGGGTGGTATTTTCATGATCCCATATTAGGTTGGAGTCTTCCAAATCAAGGATAGCATTGCTTTTCATTTAAAACATAAGCAAGTTTTAATATGGCATCAATACTTGTTGAACAGTGCCCGATTTTCTTAGAAGTGGGAGATTTTCTGTAGCTTTTCATACAATTCTGTATGTCTGCATGTGAAGTGTTTGCATAATATTAGATTATGCAACAAAAGTATGAGGGGGAAAAAGTATGAGAAAGATTTTAATAGCAATGAAATGCAACAAAAATAATCAGGTCAGGATTTTGTTCCTTGATTTGAAGATATGGATCCATCTGCAACCCCAAATAGTTTTCCAGTTTTTTCCAAACATTTCATGAATGAAGTTGTTTCGCTAACATAGTAGATGGTAACCCCGAATTTCACTCATACTCATCCCACCAATAAATCAGGACCGGTTTAGATTGTAGTAGTATATAAATTGTACCTTTAGTTACAACATCTCTGCTTAATTTAATTACTTTGATATATTGTTGCTGTCAGGTATAATTATTAATTCTTTATAATACCATGTTAACCTATTCATTATGTCATTACATCAGAGAAAAATCTTTATGATGTTCAGTTGCCATTGGATGAGTTCTCTGAAAGGTTTACACCCCCAATCCACCGCCTCTGGTTTTTGTGAGTAGATTATTCCCATTCACTACTTGCTTTCATAACTATTATGTTTACCTAAAAGGAAGACAAAGATTTAATCCTAAATAAAATATCTTTATAGTGGGAGGCTGAGCTACTGTAGATTAGTTGAGAATACAATAATGGAATCATCCAACTGCTGTCTAATCTTGTCATTAAGCCACTAAGCCTGCTTTGATCCATAACTAAAGTTTGCAAGACTCCATCTACTTATTACTGGTTGCTCTTTAGGAGGCCTTGGGATGGATTGGTGTTCCAACGATTTCTTAAATGCCAACCATGAAGTAAAGGTTTTATTCGAATAGCTGTAGACAATGAAACCATCTTGAGCTATGCTATGAATACTCCGAGATCTTATTTTCCAAGATCATGCATCTTTTCTGCATGAGATATGGACACCCAGATGTGAAATGAGGTGCACATAAATTGATTTCTCTCTTCCCATGCCTACCAACTGGTCTCAGGAAGTCTATTCATCATCCATAATTGTGTACTGCATTTATTCCAGGTTGCTGTTAGTTTCTGAATTGGGAATTAGGAAGAAGTTGTTTTGGCTGGTTTTTTTTTTTTAAACGCCATCCCGACTAACCTATTTTTTGTATAATATCACCACAGGGATATATAAAGAGTTTGTAATTGGTGCTCGAATTTTTAGTACTTAAAAATTGTAACACGTCGACAGTGCAGCTCTTAGATGGTGAATACAAGCAACATTACTGGTTCCCGGCTTAATCTGCATCCCTGAGATTTTTCTGGTCGCTAATCCAAGTACTAAATCTGGCCATGTTGACTTCTTCAAAATCAACCTAGATTGAGTGGGTGGTAGCTAATGTTCTATACTAGCAGGCTCGTAGACCTGCATTCCCATTGGTCCGGAAGACCCGGGCCGTGATTGGACGATATAAGCATCCCTGATTGGTTCGTACAGGGCTTGCCGCGATTGGTTGAAACCAAGCGTGGCAAGCTTAAAAGACTGTCATAGGCTGCCTAGCCACAGCCAGCTCTATATAAAGAGCTGCCGCGACTAGGTTTCTTTTGTCTCAGAATCTGCTTCCTTAATAAAGAGCTGTTGTTCACTACTTGAGCCTCGTGTCTCTATGGGACCCACTTAACAGCTAACATATAACTCTGGCTGGGTGTGAGGTCAGAAGAAGGTTAGTTCTGAAGTCAGGTGGTCCCAAAAGGCACCCAGATTTTCTTGATTTTTTTTTCTTTGAAAATGTTTAGCTTCTCATCCAAGAAGTTCCTTCAGTTCTGAATGATGAGAAGCAAAACATTTTGAAAGAAAAAAATCAAGAAAGTTCAGCTTCCTTTTGGGAAGGCATCTATGGGACAACCATGATTGGGATGATTGAGAACTTCCATTGCCTTTCTGAAATCAGAGTTAGAGGAATCCAGTATGAAGGTGTTGGAAAGAGGATCTACAGTTTTGGAAGATCTTGCTTCTGAAGAGACAACTGGCTAAAGTGTCCTTCTTATTCTTCATGTTTTTTTTTAAATATCCATTATTTATCCCAATTTGTCCCTTCACAATATCTTGCTGTCTTCTTTCCCAACAGAAGAAATGTTTTCCCATGGTTTTCCTTTTGCAATTTTATATTACCTTCTGGCTTCAAACACCAATTGTTATTGTTGCTGCCCATGATTATGTAAAGGCTGCAAGACAACAACACATTTTCTTTCTCGGCTGTGATTTTAATCTCAATAAAATAGTTTGCAGCTACCACAAATGCGCACTTTATCTCCTGCTTGTGGAGTAGATCTGAAGACTGCCAAATATATATATTATATTCATCTCTCCTTTTTTTAAAGTAAAAGTTTCACAAGGGCAAATTGACTTTCATAGTGAAGATACAATGAGTTTCTATCTTCATTTATTTGAGCCCTGCCAGTCCATGTCTCTTCATTACACTCGGGTCAGCAACTTTATCCCTGATTTTAGAACTGAAATTCCCCTGTAATCAGAAACAACGCCAGGCAAATTTCTTCCCTGGTATAAATTTGATGCCGTCGGTGGACTTACACGAGGGATGAATTTGTCTGAAGCTGTTTTGGCATAGTATCAATCAAAGTTGGCTCTAGCTCTCTTCATTTTCATCACCCTTGGCTGCTCTAGCTGATACTTACAATTGAGTGCTAGTCAGATTTATTGGAGCTCCTTTGAGGGGGTTTAGAATAAACCTAACACAGGTTGGCTTAGAACAAGCTGAAGAATTGATGCCACCATGTGCCATTTCTCCAGTCAAACCTAGTGAAGCCACTCTGGCTGTTACGCACAGGAGTCCTTCTAAAGTTTCATAGACTTTTGTCTGCCGAAGTTTAAGTAGAGGGCTACTTTAAAAGTCAGTCAAAGACTTGTTTCATCATTTCTCATATCCTGTTTCTTTCTCTCTCTCTCTCTCCGTCTCCGTCTCCGTCTCCCTCTCTCCCTCTATCTGTCTGTCCGTTTGTCTGTCTGTTTTAAACTTTGGTCAATGCTGGTAAAGACCCAAAAACTACCTTACAAAATTCATTTGGGTTCATTTTGGTTATGCATATTCTGGAAAGCTGTAAACTAATCAAGGAGAGAAGCAACCTAGAACTAAGGAGAAATTTCCAGTCAGTGATGACAATTAACCAGTGAAACAGATAACCTTCAGAAGTTGTGGGTGCTGGAGGTTTTTAAGAAGAGACTGAACAGCCATTTGTCTAAAATGGTATAGGGTCCCCAACTTGAGCAAGACCTCCAAGGTCCCTTCCAATGCTGTTTTGTTTTGTTCAATGTGCGCAGTCAGTTTCTAGTTGCAGAATGTATGTAGTTCAAGCCTCTGTGTGTAACTGTGTGTGTCTGTGTAGCCTAAAAGGATAATAAATCCCTTGTGTGAATAACTCTTGGCATTAAAGGCTGTCCAGATCTTCAAACTGGCATTTAACTTTGGTGAAGGCTTGAAATGAAGTATGCCTTCAGAACTGCTCCCTCCCCCTTTCCAAGATCAAAGGCATGTGGCCATCCATATTGCCTCATTTGCTCTTTCCTCTAAAATATCTTAACGGCAGTTCCAGTAGCTGCAAGGCACTTCTCTATATCCAAACAGTCCATTCTGGTTCCAGGTATTGGAAATGCCCTTTGAGAGTTTGAAGCAACAAGAAGGTCTTCATCCAAGAGAATTGTAATGTTTCTTCTCAACAAGAAAAAAAACTGAGTTGCCATTCAGCCAAATGTGCCTCACCATGACTAAACCATCACTTCACAGACCTAACTCTACTGGGTGCAGACTTTTTCTAACAAAGAACAGTAGACGTTGGCTTGCACTGAGAGGCTGCTCTGTCTCGCCCAGAATGACTTGGATTACAAAGGGAATTTTTTCTTAATTTTAAATCTTTATCTGAACACATCCAAATCCCTCTGGTAGGTTTTTTTCTCAGCATCTAGGAGAATAATTTAAAGCACACTTTGTTTTGCTAGAGCGAAATTCCAAGGTTTATCTTTCTGGTATTAAAAATGAGAGTATGAGTAGATGAAGCCCTTCAATCATACCTTTAAGATACAGACTGTTGGTAAAGAGAGGGAAAATGCAGGTCAGATTGGGACCATGTATGACCGGGGTGGGATTCAAAAATCCCAGCAACCGGTTCTCTACCCGGTTGCTGGGTGGACATGGCCATGATTTGTGTGGCCTACCGGAACATCTGGGAGGGCCATTTTTTGCTTTCCCCAGGGTCCCTTGGGCCTCTGGGAGAGCAAAAATGGCCTCCCCTGGGGTCCTAAGGCCCTCTGGAAGCCAGAAACAGGCCCGTTTCTGTACTTTTGGAAGGCCCATTTTTCACCGTCCCAGAGCTTCCGTGTGGACTCTGCACTTACCTGCATCCAAAACGGGCCATGTGAAGACTCTTTGGAGGGGCAGAGTGGATGGGGCCAGCTGGTCAGATCAACTACCAGTTCAGTGAACTGGATGTAAATTTAACATCAGGTTCGCCTGAACCGGTCTGAACCAGCTGAATCCCACCCCTGTGTATGATGTTGCTCACTGAAAATAGATGTTCCTAAATGTTCCTTAATATGATTGTTCAGAGAACCATATCATAGGAATAATCTATTTGGTTATTTAAATTGCTGTTTTACATATTTTTTCTTTTTACATCAATAACAGAATAACAGATTGGACGGGACCTTAGTGGTCTTCTAGTCCAAAACCCTGCTCAAGCAGGAGACCCTATACCATTTCAATCAAATGGTTGTTCAGTGTCTTCTTAAAAACCTCAGGTGATGTAGCACCCACAACTTTTGGAGGCAAGTTGTTCCACTGATGAATTGTTCCGACAGTGAGGAAATTTCTCTCCTGGATTAGTTTCCGTCCATTGCTTCTTGTCCTGCCTTCAGGTGCTTTGACCTTCTCTTCTTGGTGGCAACTCCTTAGCTATTGGAACACTGCTATCATGTCACCCTTAGTCCTCCTCTTCATTAAATGAGACATACCTAGTTTCTGCAATTGTTCTTTGTATGTTTTGGCCTTTAGTCCCCTAATCATCTTTGTTGATGATGCAGATAAACTCAATGATAGCAGGAATGGGGAAAGAATTGGTACTACAGCCAGTCCCCTGTGAACGGACCTTTGTTGAATGAATTTTGCCCATTAAAGTTTTATCTTTCTGATATTAGATTACCCTATTGATGGCAGCATATTGGGAGCCACTGATCACTACCAGTTAGGCATTAGACCAGACCTGGGCATTTTATGGGCCCTGGGTGGTATGCAGCCCTTTGGCTGTCCCTGTCAGATCTGCGTAGGTCAATCAGAAGTTATAAATCAAGTATAAATAAATGTATACCATATAGTCCATACAGATAGTCCTCAACTTACAACAGTATATTTATTTGACCGTTCAAAGTTACAATGGCTGTGAACAAAAGTGACTTTTGACCATTTTTCACCTTTACGACCATTGTAGCATCCGCATAGTCACATGAAATTCAGACGCTTGGGGTGACTTCCGGTTTGAGCTTCTTCGGTGACAGACTGAAATCTGCGATTGTGCGCAGTTTCAATCTGTGCTCACCACTGGAGCGCGCCAAGCCAGCTGGTTTCGGGGCTAAGCCACCCCATAGAGGTGGTGAAGAGGGGGGAGACTGCCAGCAGGGTCGAGGAGAGCTGCATCTCTCCTCCCCAGCTGGCCTTACTCCCTTTCCTGAAGGCGGTTGCAGCGGTGGTCAGAAATGGCCACCTCAAAGAAGAACTGATCGGAAAAGAATGTGCAGGAGGAAGATAAGAAGAGAAAAATTTTGGCTGACTGGGTTGAACTAGGAAAACAACAATACAAGGTGCCCTGGAATTTGAATTATAAAGAACAACATTGTTCCCAAAGAAGACTTTGAAAGGGGCGAATGAGAGAGGGATGGGAAAGGATTTGGTTTTTTTTTCTTTTCTTCCCTATATTGACAACTAAGAGATTTAAGCAAGAAATCGGCAAAAATCCACTTTGACATTAACAGGTATTTAAGCTGAAAATTAAATGTGAAAGGGATAATAAAGATTTCTGGATTCTCTAAAACTTTTAAAAGAAGGAAAGAAACAAAAGGGTGGGATCTGGAAAAATGGAGGAGACCACCTGGAAGTGAAAGGAATTAACAGTGAAACTTTAATAAGATTCCTAAAAGATACATTTTAACTGAAACTTTGTAACAAGATAAGAGAAAGTGGAAAAAAGAAGCAAAATGAAACAGCTTTGGATTATTTGGATTACTTGGTGGTTTTTGGATTTTTGGCTATTGGATTTAAAGGACTAAAATTAATCAGGTGGTTGTTTAAAAGTTTTTAAAATGGTATCACTCTTGGAAGAATTGAGATGGTTACAGTGTTCTGGGGTCATGTGATCACCTTTGCGACCTTCTGATAAGCAGTCAGTGGGGAAGCAGGATTCGGTGAACCACTTCATTACTAAGTGAACAAGGCAGTGATTCACTTAACAACCAGGCCAAGGAAGGTCTCAAAATGGGGCAAAATTCACCTAACAACTGTCTGACTTAGCAGCAGAAATTTTGCGCTCAGTTGGACTCAATTTTAGCAGTAGGTTCTCTGCCCGGTTACTGGGCAGACATGGCCATGGTGGGCGTGGTCTAGTCGGCCTCCTGCACCTTGGTGAGGCAGGGCATTTTTGTCTTCCCAGGCTCTGAAGGCTTTCCTTGAGCCTCTGGGATGGCAAAAACAGCCCCCCCCAGGCTCTGGAGGCACTCTGGAAGCCAGAAATGGGCCCATTTCCAGCTTTCCTGAACTTCTAGGAGGTCCGTTTTTCACCCTCCCCGAGCCTCCACGTGCGCCCTGCACTTACCTGCATCCAAAATGGGCTGTGTGGGGACTCCTGGGAGGGACGGGGTGGGGTGGGAGGGGCCAGTCAGGGGTGGGATTTGGGGTTCTCCCAAACCCCTGCGAACCCCCAGCAGCCCACCCCTGGGTTTGGCCCTCTACAACAGTTATAGTTTCCCATGTGGCCCTTTGGGAAAATTAATTGCTCACCCCTCCATTACACAACAGGGATAGACAATATCCCTTACTTTATAGCTACAGGTAATGTTACCTAGAATGGAACATCACTGGCAACTACAGGTGCAAGCTGTAGGTGGTGATAGCTACAATAATGACATAAAGCTGTAGGTGGATGGGAAAAAGTGACAAATGCAAAACATGAGGTGAGGTGTAGATTACTAATGTTTTATCATCTGGGAGATTCTTTGAGTCAAAGCACCTTATTTTTAACATACAGCACTAAATCTTGACCACAAGTAATAAAATTGATCATTGTTTCCATTTTGTTGGTGAAGAACCATTTGAAAAATAGAGTGTCAACACAAATAATCAGTCAATGAATATAAATTGAGAATGGCCTAATCGTTCCAGTGTAGAAGAGTAACTTTTCTGCTATATCCTGCGCTTGATACTGTATTGTTTGTCATATACTGAGTAATTCTGGTTTTGGTACATTATTTAAAATCACATACACTTCTTTAAACTTTATTACTTTTTAAAACAAACTTCTGAATCTTAGATTAAATTAGTGCTATAATATAGCAAATCCATGTGTAAGGTTCCCTTCTGTTACTTCATATTTCCATATCAAGAATTTTACAGCCAGTTCCTCTTAAAAGATTCTATGGGATGACAATAAACCTGAAATAACATCTTTTGCGGAATTGGTCTCATTTTAAGATTATATATTTCATTATTTATTCAGTTTATGCCTGCCATGATTGAAAAGATTCTCAATGATTTACAATGTAACAAAATATCTGTGGTATAATAAATAAAAATCATAGTACAAAGCAATAAAACACCCATAATATACAGATAAAACAAAATTAAGATAAGCAGTCAGCAGATCATAAAATGCATACTTGATATTCTTCTTGACTCTTAAACACCGCTTTGTCAATATGGAGTATTCTGATTCTATTTTCCAAAGTTCTTGTAAATAACTGATGTATCTACTTTAAAATATTCCTTATTTTCTATAATAAAAGCCTGCAGTTTATAATCACCCAACACACATATTCAATATTCCATCTTCATACAGAAGAAATAATTCAGATAAAGAGAATCTAGAAGCTTATCGTTAGGCAAATGCTCTTAATAACTCCTCAGACAGATTAAAGTATTTTGAATATATAAAATAAGAATCGGTATTTGTGTATGTATGCAAAAATGCATTTTTACCATATTTATCATTCTCCATATAGAATGATAGTATGTAAAGTTGGAAGGGACACTGGATATCATCTAGTCAATCTCTCACCCAGGGCATGGGGGCTTTTAGATATCTATTTAAAAAAATATGAAACTGAGCAAAATAATTTGAAATAGTTACAATTCATTTCTGCTGTTCTATGATTTTTTAAAACCTTTTGCTTGCATTCTTTTGAATTCAAAAAGTAATCCTGATAGTTCATTTAATTTAAACATTTATAATATGGTCCTTTATGCCATTAGTCTAAAATTCCATCTTTAACTGAATAAGATAGATATTCATTGCTGTCAATATTATTAGTGACTTTGGAGGCTTAAATTTTCCGATCTTTGGGAATTTGAAGTGGGAATGAATTTTGCTTTCATGGCATGGGTAATAAAACACAGAGACAGTCTCAAATTAATGGGTCCAATATGGACTGAATATAAATGTGAGTAACTAGTGAGAAAGAAGAATGTTGGGGTAGTAGTTTGGTCCTATAAAGAAATGAGGATCACATCACAAAACAAATGAATGAAAGAGCAGTTTGCATGAAAAGGGGAAGGGAAAGATTCTCAGTCTTGGTTGGATGAGTTCCAGTTTGAAGAAGAGACAAGTATGAAAGGGAGGAAGTGGATACGGATGGGATCAAAGCAAATACATTTTGCAAAGGTAGAAATCTATGAAGCAATATAGTGAATAGTGTTGGTATAAACTAGATTTAGCTGTGTTTCTTTTTATCCTTTATCTCAAACCTTTCATGTTCTTAGCTTAGGAATTTCTTTCTCCTTTTCTCCACTCCATAATATTATGGATGGCCAGTTTGGTCTAATGGTGAAAATGTTTAATGGCCTAAAAACCAGGACACCGAGAATTCTAGGCCCACCTTAGGCATGAAAGCCAGCTGGGTGATTTTTGCACCAGTCACTTGCCTCAACCCAAAAAACCTCCCAGGGTTGTTGTTCTGAGGAAAAGAAGAGGCAGGAATATTAGATATGTTCACTGCCTTGGGTTACGTATGAAAAAGGTGGGATGAAAATTAATAATAATTATAATAGCATTCTTCAGAATTGAGCAGAACTATGAATATGTATGTAAATTGCACTAGTGCTGGAATAGGTAAATAGATAGCTATAGATAGATAGATAGATAGATAGATAGATAGATAGATAGATAGATAGATAGATGATAGATAGATAGATAATAGATAGATAGATAGATAGATAGACAGACAGACAGACAGACAGACAGACAGACAGATAGATAGATAGATAGATAGATAGATAGATGATAGATAGACAGACAGACAGACAGACAGGGTTTCCTGCCTTCTTTAAAAGAAAAATGAAATATCGATTTTATTTCACATCAATAATGGTAATGTAGATCATTGGTTCATTGGTACTTGAATAATATCTACAAACCTTTTACTTTTTGTGGACTACTAAATTTTATTACTAATTTTTTTGTTTGTTTGTTTGCTTGCTTGGTATTTATTTTCCCTGTCCCCAAACCTCAAAATAACGTTGTACCACAAAGAATAACCACAGCACACAAACAATCCATCGAGTGCTATCTTATTTCATAACTGTTGTATGAAACACATTGCAGAGTCCTGGAGATATATGAATTACATTTATGGTTACTGATTAGCACACACATAAAAAACCTTCCCTTTTTGTCAAAAATAGTATCCCAAACAAAATTCAATCAACATTATTCCTCAACCAGAGATAACCAGTTTTATATCTGTATAACTATTTTATAAATTGGACAGTTTCTGTGACTTTTTCCATTCTCTCTGTGGGTATATATCTTTTAAAAGAATGTACATGTATGATTTCTCAGCCCTTCCTGATACCTGAACTAAAAAAAGGTTCATTCACAATCTAAACATAAATCTACACAGTGAGCACAACAAATAGCACATGCACAGCAGTTTCCACAGCATTATACAAGCAGATGCAATTTGAGTATGGAACATGTTGGACTCTTCCAGCTTAAATGACCAATAGGAGAACATTTTAATGTTCTAATCTCACCTAATCTTCTCTTAAATTAGATACTAATTGCTCTCTCCCTTATAATTAATAAGCACATATAAATTTGCTTTTCTACCACCATTTGGTTGTATTTCAACATCCCTTATTTGTCAATTAGTAACCTTATTGGCTTTGCAAAATGCGATTGGCATAACCTGCTTTAGGCTCCTGCTGCATAATGGGATGGGCATTCAGTATCCATGGCATTTCACTGTCCATTTTAGTAGAGTGCTATTCTGAGCCATCCTTTAAAAAAAATAGACAAAGAGATCCATTAAAAATCGATATCTGTTTTCATTTGCAACTTTCTCCAACCTGTAGTGGGTTTAAACACAATTTCCTCTATAACATCCTTTTGAACACTACATTTTTCTCCGAATCTATTCATTATTACATTCATTTCCCTGATGGAGCTTTAAAACACAAACAAGGATTTTAAAAAGGAAAAAAAAATATAGATTCTCCTGTGCCAGTTTTTGACTAAAGAAATACAAATGAGTGAACTCCTTTCTATGCCATAGCAGAGTCTGTTTTGAAAGATTTGGGGGTTTTTTTTTCTATAAAAATACACGGTGCACATCTTTTATGTATCTAGATGTAGGTTCTATAATTTGTAAATTGCAAGGTAGCCACCAAGGACACATGGAAAATGCTAAGCAGTGAGGTAATATTTTGTAATACCAGCTTTGGAAACAGAGGATATGATAGTTTCTTGCACAGAGTGTAAATTCAAATTTCAATAAACATTACTTTACATGGAGACCAAATTCATCCCCATTAAGACTATGCTAAAATTGGAAGGAATGTTTTACTTATGTAATGCTGTTTCCCAAACCAGGATGACACCTGGCCTCCCACACACAATCCCATACTTCTGTTGGATGTTAAAACCCACCCCTCTCCAAGAAAAAATGAAATATTTTAGAATATACTAAAAAGGCGGAATATTTCCCCTAAAAGAGAAGTAGAAACTCAGAGAGGCAGAAACTCAGCCCCCTTACACCTTTGTCAATGGACCATTAAGGCCCCAGCCAGTCTGTTCTACATAACTAAAGATCTATCTCCTCTGGGTAGAGCCATACTAGGAATTGCCCAAAGCCCTTTCATTACATCATCATCCAGCAAGGCTCAACCAAACCTGGGACTCAGGACAGCCTACAGTGTTGTCCCTGCATGGCCTTATAGGAGTCTGACAACCAATCAGAACACAAGCTCAAATTCAAAGCCCAACAAAGGGCATAAAACCCAGGGACTCTCAGCATCTCTTCCCTTTTCACCCAGGATGTCCAAGGCATTTGATACTGTTCACCATTAAACCATCTTTCCAAACAGCCTCCATGTTTCCAGTGTGTTTTCCCCCACTTGGAACTGAATCCAGAAGGATATTTCTTCCAACACTTCAAAAGAGTCAACAAAGCTAACATGACATAGAGAATCTGAGAAATGGCCTTGAAGGAAATTGTTAAGTAAGCAAAGAGAGTTGAAACATTTTGTAAGGGTTAGGGAAGAATATAGAATTTCAGAACCCACCCTGATTCACTGGGATATTAGAAGAAAGACCATAAAATGCAATCAGGCTTGCACGATTCTAGTATTACACTCTACTATCTCAATAAAATATAATTCTAGTCTTCCTTTAGAGCAGTGTTGGTCAGCCTTGGCAACTTTAAGATGTGTGGACTTCAACTTCCAGGTTCCTAAACCAGCCAGGAATCCTGGGAGATGAAGTCCACACATTTTAAAGTTGCCATGGTTGGGGAAAAAAATGATTTAGAAGGTCTATTTCCTGATCTGGGTAATCTCCAAGGGTGGGATTCTCTCGGTTCGGGTGAACCTCTAGCTACAATGATCAGCTGGCTCTGAATTGGCTTGATCCGATGATCACGTGGGCTCGCCCACCTGCCCCTTGCACTGTACTCATCTATATCTACTCAGTTGATTTGCGCAGCAGAGTGGATTGCCAGGCCTCAGCTGTGTTACTTCCCTGAAGTAACATTGAAGGTAAGTCGTTGCGATAGCTGTGCACACACATGTAGTGTGTGCTAGGTGCGTGCACGCACAAAGTGTGCAATTACTAAACCGATTGTTACACCGGGAGAATCCCACCCCTGGTAATCTCCAATTTAGTCTGCATCCAGCACACTATAAGCATTACGTATATCCAGATCAGAGCAAACACATATCCCATTCAATTCAACTAGCAGAAAATCATAGCTTACACATAGACATACAGGGAGGGAGATATGGAGAGAGAGAAAGAGAAAGAGAGGGAGGGAGGAAGAGAAAGAAAGGGAGAGAAAGAGATTACATTATGTTATTCTCCCATGTAAGAAGTAATTATGCCTTTAAGAGCATGTTTAACACCGATCCTACAGAATGAAATATTTTGGGGAATATTAAAGAGGTAGAATATTATATTTCCACAAAGGAGAAATGGAGAAACTTGCTCTTAAAGGCAGAAAGCAGCCCCCAATCTTTCTCAATAGCCTCCAGCAGATGCCTGAAGTCTTTAGAGATGGTTATTTTGTGCCCATTAAGAAATCCAGGCCAGCCTATTCACAAACAAAATACCTTCAGCCACAGTTCCCCCAGGCTGGAGTTGATGGGATTAACTCAATTTACATTACCACACCCAAATTCTAAGGATGGGATAGGACCTTTTAGGACATACATAAAAGGATTAACCCACCACCATTAGAATAGCAAAAGACCCAGAGCACCCTACATTGCGCAGCCCCCAGCAGCATTTCAGAAACTGTATAAAAATCTTTGCCCTCATCTAGCTATTTTGAGAGCTGTCCCAGAACTGCATGCTATGGTTCTGCTCATCAATTAATGGACCTTCTTTCCTAAACAGCTAGCCTCTATTTTATTTCCAGCACCTTTCTTCCAGCTTGGAACTGATAGATTTTTCTTCCTACGCCTATATACAAGATTTTACATGACTTTCACATAACCCCTTGGGAGATTGGGGTGGGTGGGAGAGGGAGAACTTCTCTATTTTTACACAGTAGATCTCCTATTTGGTGTTTTCAGTCAATGATCAAAATGGGATAAACACTACATAGATACCACTTCACAGTGATTTACAGTTTTACAGAGTCAGCCTATTGTCCCCAACAATCTGGGTCCTCATTTTACCCACCTCGGAAGGATGGAAGGCTGAGTCAACCTGGTGAGATTTGAACTGCCAAATTGCAGTCAGCAGAAATAGCCTGTGGTATTACACTTTAACCACTGCGCCACCGAGATTCTTAATCCTGCGACCTTTCTTCATATGTTTTAATGTCCAGGCATTTAATCATCTTCTTTGCTCTTCTTTGTACTTTTTCCAAAGTCTCAACATCTTTTCTGTAATGGGGTGACCAAAAATGGACGCAGTGTTCCAGGTGTGGTCTCCATTTCTTAGCTGAAAGAAATTGTCAGAAGAGATTTCTGTAGTCATGTGGCCAGCATGACTATACTCCTAGGCACACTGAATGCTGTTACCTTCCCACTGAAGTGATACCTATTTATCTACTTGTATTTGCTGCTAGGTTTGCAGGAGCTGGGGCAAGTAACAGGAGCTCGGCCTGTCCTCAGGTCTCAAACCCAGACTGTTGGCTTTCCAGCTGACAAATTCAGCGTCTTTAACTGCTGAGCCATCATACCCCCATTTTATGATGCAATGGCTGAATAGAGAGGGAAAATAGAACACCGGGTAATCCACCTCTGTTCTGCACCATAAAAGAAAGCATTGGGTGGATCCAACTCTTCTTTATTTGTCTCCATTGCCCATGGTGCACCATATCAAAGCAAATTAGAGCCTCACTGCACAGCCACACTAAATGCATAATTACTTATCTCTGGGGACGGTGGGGAGGGAAACAGATCACAAGCTTAAACTCCTATCTATTCTAATCTTTACAATTAACAATCAAGTCCCATTAGCGAGGAAGCAGGTTTTCACTTTGAATGGCGCATGTGAATTTGCCACTTTTTTTTCCACATTGCGAGTAGAAACAATGACCTTGTCAAGGAGAATGTGTACTGCCTTCATTTCGTCCATTTGATAAATGCACTTGCATACAAATCTGTGGAAACCAATTTGTAGTTTTGGTATATGCAACGCACATCTGACTTTCCTACTAACAGCTTTATCCTTTAAAAATAGGTCAGCTTTATACTCTACCTTTTCATGCTGAGGAACAGGGGAAGTTTATTATTTTAACTAAATTATTAATGTGTCTGATATTCATGCAAAAAGGGGTTTTGTTTTAATGTCGTTTTTTGTTTAGCTGTCAGAAACAATGTTCTCTTTTGAAAGATCCTTTTTTTTTACCGTTTCTCTTTGCTATAGCTATGTTCTCTAAAGAATTCAAAGCAAAACGATATTCATTTTTACCTGCCTTTTGATGGAGGATTCACTATCTCCATCTGTATATGTGTATTTGTGTGATATGGTTCTACACGTATTTAGCATTGTGTTTTATGCAGCCTTTTCAACAAGAGTATTGCATATGTAGAGCTCAATACTTTTAAAATAACTAAAATGACCCACCTTTTCTGGGATAAAATGGAAATGAAATAATAATTTTAAAAAAGGATTTAACCACAGTTTTACCACTGATCAGACTAGGCCAGTGATGGAGAACCTTTTAAGCACCAAGTGCCCAAAGCACGCACACGCATACCCAAAATGCAATGCGTGCGTGCCTCCACACATGCGCATGCCCCTCGTCTTTGCAGGCATCCCCCACATGCACACATACCCCGTGCATGCACCCTGCTCTCACACATGTGTGGCAGAGACCCGAAGATCAGCAGGAGGCGCATGCTGAGCTTGGGTGATGGTATGTGTGCCAACAGAGAGGGCTCTGAATGCCCCCTGTGGCACGCATGCCATAAGTTCTCCCCCACGGGATTAGGCCATATAGTAAATTGATAGCAAATATAGTCTAAGTGGCCTTCCTAGTGTTCTGACCCATGCCCTTTTCTGACAAATCAAACACAACACGAAAGGAACAAAACCTTGTAATGCTGTTCCAAAATAATTAGCTGTGATAAGCACAAGCCTTGCCAAACTGTGCGAGACTTGCCAAAAGATAACAGACAAGAAATAATTTGTAAGACAAAAATGTTCAAATACAAACTCAGGATACTGGAATGTCCACGAGGCTGGGGTTTCAAAACGTCTTTGCCTTCTGCAAAGTACGTTCGTTCACAGCTGGCTTTTATCTTCTTGAAGGAGGGGCCATTACCTTGCAGCCTTACTCCCAAGTCGCACGTGCTGTTGTAGCTGTTCTTTCCTCTGAGCAATCCTGTGTGCATGCACACTTGGCACAGGCTCCTCAGGAACCTTCTCATCACTGCTGCCAGCCCCCACAATCTCTGAAGGCAGCAGTCCACTCCCTAATGATCCTGGCCCCTCATCTGAGTCCTCACTGCTCTCCTCAGCCATCCACTCCTTCCGCCAGCTAACCACAATACCTAGGTTTGTTTTGGTTTACTATACAGGTAGTCCTCGACTTATAACACTTCGCTTAGTGACCGTTCAAAGTTACAACGGCACCGAAATAAATGACTAATGACCATTTTTCACACGTACAACTGTTGCAGTATCCCCTTGGGGACATGATCAAAATTCAGATGCTTGGCAATTGGTTCCAATTTATGACGATTGCAGTATCCCGAGAGTATGTTTTGCAACCTTGTGATAAGCAAGATTAATGGGGAAGCCAGATTCACTTAACGACCTTGTTACTTTAACACCTGCAGTGATTCACTAAAGGACTGTGGCAAGACAGGTCATAAAATGGGAAAAGCTCACTTAACAAAGTTCTCGCTTAGCAACAGAACCTTTGGGACCAATTGTGATCGTAAGTTAAGGACTCCCTGTATTATTATTGCCAGTGACATGATTCCTGTCATGGGGCATATGTGACTAGCCCTTCATTTCACTTGTAATTTTTCTGTAGCAACGGTCTAATTTATCGTGCTCAGCATTACCGTAGGCTAAATTATTTTGAGAGGAAAAGGTTAAAAAACAATTGCTACCATCCTGCCTTCAACCAAGGACCTGTATACTGCACGAGTCAAAAAGAGGGCTGTGAAAATATTTACGACCCCACACATCCCAGACATAAACTTTTTCAACTCATACCCTCAAAAAGATGCTATAGAGAGCACTGCACACCAGAACAACTAGACACAAGGACAGCTTTTCCCGAAAGCCATCACTCTGTTAAACAAATAATTCCCTCAACACTGTCCAACTATTTACAAAGTCTGCACTATTATTACTATTCCCGTCACTCCTTATCACCCATCCCCTGCCACATGTGACTATATGACCCTAACTTTGTTGCTTGTATGCTTATGATATGTTATATGTTTCCTAGTATGAATGGATTGCTTATTGTATTCTATCATTAAGTCTTGTACCTTATGAATCTTGACTCTTGACGAATGTATCTTTTCTTTTATGTATACCGAAAGCATTTGCACCAAGGCAAATTCCTTGTGTGTCCAATCACACTTGGCCAATAAAAGAATTCTATTCTATTCTAAAACATTTTGCTAAAAATTTGTTTTTAAATAAATGCCATATGCTTTTAGTAAAACACCCAAACAGCACACCAGACACTGTTAAGGGAGCTTTATGAGCGATAACGAATTAATCAAGAACTCAAACTCTTCTTCTCAAAACCTTGCCCTAAATGTCCAGTTTGTTTTGAATCAAAAATAAAGTCCCCAAGGTACTTTTTTTTCCCCCAAGAGGCAATTGGACTTTCTGTTTTGTTTTGTTTTTGAAGTTGTTTCGCTTCTCAGTTCTGACTGGATAGTGGGGAATGGAAAGATTCAAAGATAAAATACTTACTACTTCCACTCATCACCCAATAGGATTTGAATCCTCTGTCATCTTTCTCCCTCTGTTCATTGTAAGAGTTGCCTGCAGCAAGGAGGGTGGCAAATACATTTAATCAATAAATAAAAACAAATAAAATAGACCGCAGAACTCTGTAATGGCCTCCGGCTCGTATCATGGCAACTTGGATTCAAATTTTCCTTGGAAACATCGGTTTCTTGGGAACGCTTCCCCCTGCTGAGCTAACGGGGCTAAGCTTTGGTTTCATATTTACAAAGATCTAGCTTTTAAGTGTGGATAGTCAACACATTTAGGGACTCTGGTTACAATTTATTTATGTGGCATATGGCGGTGTTGCAATTATCCAGGAGACTACAATGTTAGTACATAGTAGTTATTGGCTGAAGAGTGCTAGTTTAGTTCATGCTGACCATGGCTTATCCATGGTGCACCACAGGATGTGAACTATCTTCACACCAGAAAGACAAGCATCCTATGGCATAATCCTTCTGTCACTAACAATGTCACTTCACTGTCTGGTGACATATTAGGACAGGTTCAGCACTGGCAAGGATCTGACAATCTGTATGAAATGCTGCCACGTTTCCCACCAAAGTGGTATCTGTGGTATTTGCTTGCATATAGAATGCTTTCAAACTTTCAAGGATAAATCGGTGAAATGTTGGAAATGTCATCAGATACCTGAATCATATTGCTATATGTGGTGGACGTGTGTGGAAGCCAAAAGATACTGGACTAAAATTCATAAATGGCTGGAAAAAAATGTCAAAACAGCATATAGACTTGAAACCAGAGATATTTTTATTGAGTATCTTACCTGAAGGATACAGGAGAGAATTGATATATTTGATTATGAATGTTTTAACAGCAGCTGGAATTGTATTTGCCAAAAACTGGAAAAATGAAAAAATTCCAATAGAAGAGGAGGTGATAAAGAAAATAATGGAATGTGCAGAGATGAGTAGATTGACATTGGCCATCAGAGACCAAGAAGAAAAAGAATATTATAAAATATGGGATTTATTTTATCAATGGCTAGATAGAAAAATAGGAAAATGAAATATAAATATAATACAATAGTAAATATAATACAATCGCAATGATATGTCATAATTGATTATTATAGAAGGAATTATAATATGAATTAGAACTTGTAAAAATTGAAGTTGGCTCGAAAAGAATAATGTGAATTCGCAATTAAAGTCTAACAATGATGCAATAATAATGTAACATGACATGGAAAGTTGATTAATGTAATATGAATATAAATTTAAACTCAAGAGGGAAAGACTATTGATATTGTGCACAAGAAATATGTACCAACTGACACACTGTACAACTGAAAGATTTATTTGTTGTTTTGTGTTTGTGTTTGTTTATGTTTGTTGTTAAAAACTAAAAAAAAATAGAATGCTTTTAAACTACTAGGCAGGCAGAAGCTGAGGCAAATGATGGGAACTCACTCTACAATGCTAGGACTCAAACCACTGGAGCAGAGACCAACTCCAGCATCTTTAAGCTATGCCTCTTTCTGGTTACAGTATATTTTTACTTCTACTCATGCTTGCCAATCATGCAGTCACTTCAATAAATAAACAAAAGAGGTGTGTGATTAGTTCCAAATTTGATTTGATAAGAAATGGGAGCATGTTTGTGTGCACACACATGCATACAGGTGAAACTCTAAAAATTAGAATATCGCGCAAAAGTTCATTTATTTCAGTAATGCAACTTAAAAGGTGAACCTAATATATGAGATAGACTCATTATATGCAAAGCAAGATAGTTCAAGCTGTGATTTGTCATCATGGGTATGATTATGGCTTACAGCTCATGAAAACCCCACATCCACAATCTCAGAATATTAGAATATTGTGAAAAGGTTCAATATTCTAGGCTCAAAGTATCCCACTCTAATCTGCTAATTAAGCCATAACACCTGCAAAGGGTTCCTGAGCCTTTAAATGGTCTCTCAGTGTGGTTCAGTCGGAATCACAATCATGGGAAAGACTGCTGACCTGACAGTTGTGCAGAAAACCACCATTGACACCCTCCATAAGGAGGGAAAGCCTCAAAAGGTAATTGCAAAAGAAGTTGGATGTTCCCAAAGTGCTGTATCAAAGCACATTAATAGAAAGTTATGTGGAAGGGAAAAGCGTGGAAGAAAAAGGTGCACAAGCAGCAGGGATGACCGCAGCCTGGAGAGGATTGTCAGGAAAAGGCCATTCAAAAGTGTTGGGGACTTTCACAAGGAGTGGACTGAGGCTGGAGCCAGTGCACCAAGAGCCACCACACACAGACGGATCCTGGACATGGGCTTCAAATGTCGTATTCCTGGACATGGGCTTCAAATGTCGTATTCCTCTTGTCAAGCCACTCCTGAACAACAAACAATGTCAGAAGCGTCTTACCTGGGCTAAAGAAAAACAGTACTGGTCTGTTGCTCAATGGTCCAAAGTCCTCTTTTCTGATAAGAGCAACTTTTGCATCTCATTTGGAAACCAAGGACTCAGAGTCTGGAGGAAGAATGGAGAGGCACACACTGCAAGATGCTTGAAGTCCAGTGTGAAGTTTCCACAGCTTGTGTTGATTTGGGGAGCCATGTCATCTGCTGGTGTTGGTCCACTGTACTTCATTAAGTCCAGGGTCAATGCAGCCGTCTACCAGGAGATTTTGGAGCACTTCATGCTTCCTTCTGCAGACAAGCTTTATGGGGAAGCTGACTTCATTTTCCAGCAGGACTGGGCACCTGCCCACACTGCCAAAAGCACCAAAACCTGGTTCAATGACCGTGGGATTACTGTGATTGATTGGCCAGAAAACTCACCTGAACTGAACCCCATAGAGAATCTGTGGGCATTGCCAAGAGAAAGATGAGAGACACAAGAACAAACAATGCAGAAGAGCTGAAGGCCACTATTGAAACATCCTGGTCTTCCATAACACCTCAGCAGTGCCACAGGCTGATAGCTTCCATGCCACGCCTCATTGAGGCAGTAATTGCTGCAAAAGGGGCCCAAACCAAGTACTGAGTACATATGCATGCTTATACTTTTCAGAGGTCCGGTATTGTTCTATGTATAATCCTTGTTTTATTGATTGCATATAATATTCTAATTTTCTGAGATTGTGGATTTGGGGTTTTCATGAGCTGTAAGCCATAATCATCTCAATTATGACAAATCACAGCTTGAACTATCTTGCTTTGTATGTAATGAGCCTATCTCATATATTAGTTTCACCTTTTAAGTTGTATTACTGAAATAAATGAACTTTTGCACAATATTCTAATTTTTCGAGTTTCATCTGTAGGCAAAACTCTGCTGCAATGATCTTTTAAATGGATTCAACAGTACCCCGTTTGTTCTGATGTAGCGTATCAATTTTGACCCAGAGATTTGATTGGCTGGGACTGAATCTTTGAATCCAACCTTCACGAAGTCCCAATAAAGAGAAACTAATATCAGCATGCACTCATAAAGTGAAGTGAACTGATCTCACAAACGAAATGGATGCCTTCTGCAGCACTCTTCCAGGTAAAAACAGGCTGCATGTTTTTTGGCCTGGTTTTGAGCTCATTTTCAGCATGTTGTGGGCCCGTTTTGGGGTCTGTTTTTCGGCCGGCAGAGTGCTGCAGGAGGCTATAGAGCGTGAAAATGAGGCACCAGTGGCGGGGAGATATACACAGCCTGTTTTAGCCATCAGAGGCACCCCAAGCAGGTCCTTTGATAGTTCCAGGCCAGCCCCGCAGGCCGGATTTAAACCTTGAGTTTGACATCCCTGTCCTAAAAGGAGTAGCTCTCTCCCCAACGCAGGTAGTCCTCAACTTACGACCACAATTGAGTCCAAAATTTCTGTTGCTTAGTGAGTCAAGTGACTTTTGCCACTTTTTACAACCTTTCTTGCCACCGTTGTTAAGTGAATCATTGCAGTTGATAAGTTAGTAATCTGGTTGTTAGGTGAATCTGGTTTCCCCATTGACTTTGCTGGTCAGAAGGTTGCAAAAGATGATCACATGAACCTGGGACAATGAAACCATCATAAATATGAACCAGTTGGCAAGCATCCAAATTTTGATTGCCTGATCATGGGGATGCTGCAAAGGTCTCAGAACCGTGAAAAACGGTTGTAAGTCACATTTTTCACTGCCATGGTAACTTTGAACGGTCTTACAGTAAGTCGAGAACTAACTGTATCTATGTCTCATACTATGCCTGTCTCTTGGTCAAGCCAATGTAAACAAAAGAATTTGAGGGTCAGGATGGAGATTCCAGTTTGGGCTTTCATCAAATACAGATTGTGCTTCAAAATCAAAGGCTGTTTTCCGCAAACCCAAATAAAAATTGCATGGCTTGCGCATACCTATAGTTTATTCATAGTTTTAAAATAATAATAATAAATCAACTCAGGAAACCATGTAGAAGATCAAAAGTTGAATACTATAGAAAATAGTATTCAGGGGCTCTACTTAGTGTGGCTTGAGAATTTTGTTTGATCCACATTTCAAAGGGAACCAATCTGAGGCATGTTTCTTGGACTTCTGTGAAATTCTAAGCACAGCTATCCAGGCAGGGGTTTGGGTTTGATATCCCAAAATTCATATAAAAATTCATATTTTAGAATAACATATGCTTGGAAATAATACTTGGAGGGGAAGAAAGCGTTATTAGAAATGCAAATTCAAAATGAAAATACAAGCAGATATTTAATATTTTATAGGGACAGAATTTTTTGTTCAAATTATTGTTAAATATTAAGCTAGTTAAAATAGTTTGTGGATGTCTTTTAGGCTGAAAATCTTGCAGATTCAGGCAGAGAAAGGATGCAGTTGACCAATGAAGGAAGGCATGAAAAGAAATCAGAAATATGTAAATTCATCTACTCTATCCTCAAACTTTCTTCTATCTTCTTCCATTTTCTATCCATGTCAAACCTTTCTATGGGTTCTGTTTCCTCCTTCTTCATGTTCTGTTCTACCATTTATTTTACTTCGTTCTTGTTTTCTTACTCTGTCATTTCTCTTTCTACAACCGCTGCTCCTATTCCCTCTGACCTTTTGGCTTTTCATTCTTATTTATCTTCAAAAATCTTTTCTCCTTTTTGTCCAATTTTGTATAAAAAAAACAAACCCTGTACGGCCCCAAGTTCTGTTATTTATGAGGAGCAGAAAGAACATTAAACATATGCACAATTCTAAACAAGTGTACTTTGTTGAGTTGGCTTTGCCTATTTTATGGAAAATATTTGCACGAATCTCAATCTTTTCCAGACAAGTTGCAACTCAGTTTTGCCTCAGAATGGATCAGCAAAGGGTTGTCTGAACTTACTTTTAGATAATATATTTTCCCCAGGTGGAAGTGAGTGCCAGATGGGTAATTTGACATAAATCCTCACTCTATATTTTGACTCAGGGAAAAAAAAAAAGAAATCAGTATTTTGATCCATCTTGCTTTTCCTCAAGACAAGGATGTTGGGCTTCTCAGCCAAACAAAGGTTTCAGGATGACTGACAGGAATGAGGTTGTAATGTCTAACTGTTTCTGCCACCCTCTGAAAGGCACGGATTGGTCTCTTCCCTAGGGAATGCCCTTGTCCTTCCCAGACTGTCAAGGAGAATCTACCTAGTGTCACCTTTAAAATTTGAGAACTATTCCTTTCACTTTGATAGGTGCACGTCCCATTAGCTTTTTACCTGCCTATCAGCCATAGAACGATGGGGACCTCAAATTTCTCATTGTGTTTTCTAGGCTCTGAAAAGATTGACATTGCCTCTAATAAAGTGCTGAACAAAACCATCACCCAGAATTCTCCAGGACAGTGCAAATATGGACCAGTTGCCAAGCATCCAAATTTTGATCACGTGACCATGGGGATGCTGCAACAGTCTTAAGTGTGAAAAACGGCCATAAATTACTGTTTTCAGTGCCATTGTAACTAAATGAAGAGTTGTAAGTTGAGGATTATTTGGAATACAAATGTCAAGATTAATTTTAGCCCTCAAAGGAAGGGTACACGCGAATATGTTTTGGAGTCTCTGGTAATTAGCCTTATGATATTTTCATAATGAAATGCCGCAAAAGACGAAGAGGTGAAAGGAATGTGTTACTGATTATCATTATTTTTTTAAATGAAATTCTGTGATCTCTCGAAGCAAACCGCCCTGTAAGCAGCAGACAAAGCGTGCTAAAGTCTGCTGTTTTTGTTGTAAAAATAAATATAAAACATTAGGTCTACATACAAATTGCGGAGCTTCTCTTTAATCTTTCTAAGGTTCTTCCTCAGTTGCTTGTAACTACAGGCATGTACAGGCCATGACAAGATGTATTTTGGGTCGTATCCTCATGTTGTTGCCTTTATCTTATCCCTGTACCTGAAAGTAGTGTTTCCTCACTTACCTTGACACAACTTTTGGTGTGAACAGCACTTCACTGATCACTTAAGTCCTCAACTTACAACCACAAAAGAGTTCCAATTTTTCATTCCTAAGCAAAACAGTTGTTAAGTTAGCTTTGCCCCATTTTACAACCTTTTGGCCATTGTTGGTAAGCGAATCATTGCAGTTGTTAATTGAACTTAACTGGTCGTTAAGCAAATCTGGCTTCCCCCATTGACTTTGCTGGTTGGAAGGTCTCAAAAGGTGATCACATGACAGTGCAAGGGTCACAAATACATGCCAGTTGGCAAGCACCTAAATTTTCATCATCTGACCATGGGGATGTTGCAATGGTCATAAACGTGAAAACTGGTCATAAGACACTTTTTCAATAACTTTAAATGGTCACTAAACAAAATGGTTGTTACGGCAAGGTTGTTACTAAAGGTTACATTGTTACCTTTAGTTGCTGACATGGTCCTGGTTGGAATCTACCCAACTTCTATTTACACTACTGTGGGCACACCTGTTCTGACCTGGCTCCCAAACACAACAACCTGGCAAAAAGTGTCTCTTTCACACACACAGCAGGCTAACACATCTGTCCAGCAGAGAGATGAATAGTTGTCTGCCACGCCTATTTATCTCCACCCCCTGCCTTTTATCCCCAGAGCTAGGATGGGGCTTCACTAGCAGTGGTGGCTCTTCCATCCCAAGGATCTGCCCATAGATTTCCACTGCTCTCCTCTCCTCTCCTCTGCTTCTGCACATCAGGGACTAGACCCGGCTGTGCCTCCTCTTCTTCATCAGCCACCTCCAGAACTGGGGGCTGTTGACTCTCCATCTGAGGGCTGAAGGATGGTCCAGGCTCTGTCTCCATCTCTATCTCTGACAGCTTCGCTCCCTCTTCCCCCTCAGAGCTCTCAGGTTGCCTTGATGCTGGCTCTGACTTCTACACCACCACTTCATCTGATTCAGCTGATTCGGCTGCCGGAAGTGCCGGTGATCAAAAGGCCACAACAATATCTCTTTCCTTCCAGTCACCGGGCTTTGCCCTCTATGACCATTTTGATCAGACTGCAAAAGAGACAGAAATCAGTCTCTGGATTAAACCAACTATCTGAATTGAACTGACTCACTGGATCCAATTGGATGCCTTCTTATTGATTTAATGATTACAAAGTTTTTTGTTCATGGTATGGTTGTTGAACGTCCACGTACACAACTATAAATTGTGGGCAATTACAAAATGCATGCATGGTGCCTGTACAGAGGAAACATACACCCCAGATTTATATACAGTAATTGTAGATTTTGGGAGCTTTTTAAAAAGTAGAAAAATATGGGGGTTTGGGATAAAATTGATGGAATAGAACAACATGAATACAGGCAATACTGCATGAATTGAATTTACACTGCTCATATGAGTATGTTACTTATTATCACTGGAGATAAAGGCACGGTGTAAATACAGTACTACAAATAGTCCTCGGCTTACAACCATTTGTTTAGTGACCATTCAAAGTTACAGTGGCACAGAAAAAAAGTGAGTTACAACCATTTTTTACATTTATGACCATTGCAGCATCCCAATGGTCACATGATCAAAATTTGGACGCTTGGCATCTGGCTCATATTGATGATGGTTGTAATGTCCCGGGGTCATGAGATCACCATTTGTGACCATCTGACAAGCTAAGGCAATGGGGAAATTGTGTTCAATTAACAACCCTGTTGTCAACGTGTATACATGTTTTATAGTTGTCAATAGAAAGAAGGGGCAGTTTCAATGAACAGGCAGCAGTGTGGAATCGAAAGTACATTCCATTCATATTTTCTTCAGAGGCTGATTAGATGACTGAAACTTTTGCCCCGCAAAAATCTAATTGGAGAGCATGATTGATGACTCTTGGCTATGGACGTATTTCATTGGATGATACACCCAGAGGGGTGGGGGGGTGGGGGAAGCAGGATCAAGGGTGACAGTGAATTAAGTGTCTCAGAGTCGGCTATGCCCAGGCAAATGCTGGAATGTTAACTTCTAATAAATCCTTTTCGGGAGTATGGCTTGAGGGTCATGATTTAATTGGAGTAACTGCCAGAATCCTGACACCTGTTACTAACTTAACAACTGCAGTGATTCACTTAACAATTGTGGCAAGAGAGGTTGTAAAATGGGGGCAAAGCTCACTTAACAACTGTTTCACTTAGGAACAGAAATTTTGGGTTCAATTGTGATTGTAAGTCGGGGACTACTTGTATACATATGTAAATCAAATATTTCATCTTTGGAGTAAAGATTTCTTTTATTTATTTATTTATTTTCCTCTTTTTTGAAAGGACACCCAATAGGCATACAATAAGCTTTTGAGGGAGAAGTAAGGATAAATTGGCTGAATTCTCAATTAAAGCCAATAATTTCAATACCCAACATTCAATTAATATTTACATACTAGTATCAAACAATGGTTTTTCTTCTCCTTTAAAGGTCTACTTTTCATGGAAGGGTTTTTTTTTTTTAAGTAGAATCTCATTATTTATAAATTTTCTTTCCTTCAAGTCATCTTTGGCATTTCCTGAGGATCAATCTTACTGAGTTCCTTAATTCTGGTGTGACAAGATCCCTTTTCTCCTCCTATCCATCAAAGCACCTATAAAAATAAAACAAGAGATTTCTAAAAGATATACTATTGACTTTCCAGGAGGGTGAGCTTTGGGAATCACTGAGTAGGTTTCTGGATTTTGGTACTCTAGAGAAAGCTTTGAGGGAAATTTTGTGGGTTTTTTTTAAAGCTCATGTAGCTTTTGGATAACAAATAGTAGAAATGTCTTGAGAACTCTTGACACTCATGAATGCTTCAGAAGCATCTGATCGTAATGCTACCTAGTTCTTTTGAGGTGTAAATGCATAGCTATAGCACTCAATAGCATTTCAAAGATGACTGACGTTCTTCTCATGTTTTAGTTTATGCCAAGCTGTCAAAGCTAGAGTGTCAAACATGTTCCAGTTTAGAGCTTCTCTTAAAACAACAACAGCTCTCTCCACCCAAACTGTGCAAAAGAATTTCCGTCATCTCCAAATTGAGTGTGTCAGCTCAGGATAGGAGAAAACATACAAGGGTGGGTAACACCTTAATACTGAAGCATATTTCCCCTGTAGCTTCATTCTCAAATGTAACTTTGAAATGCAAAATTCTAAGACTGAAAATGAGAACAGGTACTTCTGAAGGATTTATGTGCGGCTGATTTTCAGCCCCCAATGCGATACCCTTAGATCCAAATTTTTTCAAGTGCCTGACAGAATATCTGCCCAATTAATTGATTAAAAATCCTTTTAATTAGAAAAAAAATAAAATAAAGCAACACCACAACATCAGCTTCCATCATCATCTTTACTTCTAAGAATGCCTCTGCATCTGTAGGCATATTTGGAAATTTATAAAGAGTGGTGGTGGAATACAGTCCAATGCTTTGCTTGGAAGTGCATCCATCATACCAAAAGAAAGGCAAAACATCCTTGTGGGTAGAAAGGGTGGCAGAGAATTTGTCTTTTGATAACTGGAAGATATATGATCTGCCGAGATTACCATATCAGACATTTTATGAGTGGCGGACATTTTGACAAACATTAACCTCTTAACATTCCTAATGTATACACGTCCAAAAATTGATTAGTGATCCTTGTACTATCAGATAATGCAACGATAGCATGTTGAGCTTTGTCAGAACAGAGCAAAAGATTCCGGAGGAATTGTTTTTGAAAAATGTTATCTGCTTAGTCCTAGACTTTAAATTGCAAAAATAATTAAAGGTATTTCAAAATCATTTATTGTGGTGATTTTTGTACACTATAAAACAACAGAGCAGTGTTTAAATCCCAACCAACTGATTTCCTATGAAGGAGTAGAAATCTTTCTACAGCTGAAATCCATGCTTTCAAAAATGGATGTTTGAAGATTGTAGACTAAATCACTGGTGTCAGACTCGATCGTGTCACGTGATGTATTGTGATGTTTCTGCCTTTGCGGAGTGGGGATGGGCATGGCCTGCATATAACACATCCGGCCTGTGGGCCCCCCAGTTTGACACCCCTGGACTAAATGATGCTAAAGTGACCTCTTTAAGGGTGAGAAAAATAAAAAGAATTGCTCTTTTCGTACTTTTATGATGTTTAATGGGATTAAACAAATTAAGGACATTAATGTTGTTTTGCTATCAAATTTCAGGGCTGTAAAATGGACAGCGGTGCCAAGAAGAGGGATAGACAGCCAAGGATTACTTCAGCTGGCTATAACCAAAAGAATTTACTTGAAAACTGGGGATAAGAGTTCAGTTTTACTATTTTTTATTTTCAGGTTTAGCGGAACATAAATTTACTTGCTTACTTTTTGACTGTATTCCATAAGACTCCTAATTCCATAAGAGTCTGGGCAGCATATCTACAGTTAAAAACAGTGGAAATCAAAATGGTATGAGAAAAAAATCAGTGTATGTCCCAGAAGGAAAGTTTCAGAATAACATATAAAATCTAAAAAGAGGTGGATACATCCAAATGTAACCCAAGGCTTGAGGAAAAAGCCAGCTTTTCAAAGACTGATGATCAGGATATGGCCATATAGATCTCGTGGGGATCTATATCTCATGGGGATCTGTTCCAGAGAGTAGATGCCATAACAGAGAAGAACCCCTTTCTGGGTTCCATCCAGGGGTGGGATTCTACCAGTTTGCACCTATTCGCTAGAACCGGTTGTTAACATTCTAAGCAGTTTGGAGAACCGGTTGTTAGAGGAAATTACTGGCCTAATCCTATAAGAAAGGCAGGAAGGAAACATTCTGGTGTTGCTTACAAAAGCTGCCTCTCTGTTAACCCTTATTACGTTCTTGGCAGGACTAGACTTCCTGTCTCAGGAACTTCTCTGGAGTTTTTTCCCCCTCCTTTGCTGGTACTTTGTGTGGAGTGACCATTCAAAGTTACAATGGTACTGAAAAAAGTGACTTATGACCATTTTTCACACTTACAACTATTGCAGCATTCCCCAGTCATGAGAGGCCAGGCGAGGAGATGCATGCCTCAATGTGAGTGATATTGAGTTGGCCACGCCCAGCTAATAACATGATCACCAAGCCATGCCCACCACCTAAGACACGCCCACAGAACTGGTTGTTAAAAAATTTGAATCCCACCCCTGGTTCCATTGGGTGACGTTGTTTAATTCACAAAGTCCAGAGCAAACCTACTATGTCTGATCATACAAGCTGGGCCAAAACCATGGGACATATGCAATCTCTTAAATACCTGGGCACTATAACATCCAGGTTCTATATCTACAGTAGGCTGTTTAAAATTCATTCAATGAAACTATATCCTGTGATTTCCAGAAAAGATTTATCCCTGATTTTGAATGTACAGAAAAACTAAGACATATATGTAGACAGACCCATGTCAGCATCCAACATGCTGAGGTAAATGAGGGTCGACCATGATTGCATGTCATTTTCCTATCATGTTCAGAGAGAAAAAGAGACAGAAGAATAAAGATGGAGATTACACCAAGGAGATGATAATACAGAATGAGATTTATTTTTTTTAAAAAAACTGTATAATAAAGTAACAAGGCTAATTTTAAGTGTAGTTCATGAATATGAAAACATATTGAAGAGCTGTAGTGCTGCAATGGTTAGAATGCAGTATTGCAGGCTATTTCTGCTGCTTGCTGGCTGCCTGAAATTTGGCAGTTCGAATCTCACCAGGCTCAAGGTTGACTCAGTCTTCCACCCTTCCGAGGTGGGTAAAATGAGAACCCAAATTGTTGGGGGCAAGATGCTGACTCTGTAAGCCGCTTAGAGAGGGCTGTAAACTGAAAACTTTAAAGCGGTATATAAGTCTAAGTGCTATTGCTATTGCAGACTAATTCTGCTGGCTGCCAACTGCCAGGAGTTCAATTCCTGTGAACTTGATCAGTTGATTCAGCTTTCCATCCTTCTGAGGTGAGTAAAATGAGGACCCAGATTGTTCAGGGCAATATGCTCTGTAAACTGCTTAGAGAGGGCTGTAAAGCACAGTGAAGCAGTGTGTAAGTCAAATGTTATTGCTGTATTTATTATTTAGAAAAACCATTATCAAAAGTTAATCATATGAATTATCCAGTTCATTATAAGCATGCCCATCACGTCTCTCTCTTGCTTCCATCATAATCTTTGAAAACTTGGATCCTGAGGATTTATGAGGGCAGCGGGCAGGATTGCTCATTCTATGTATTTGTTTCATGCTTCCCATTAAAAAGCAGTTTATAATTAAAACGATCGATTGAAACAATAAAACCTCTCATGAAAAACTTTTTATCAAATGCACAATAAAGTAAACTTTCAAACAATAATAAAACCTGAAAGCAATATGTAAAGTTAAAAGGTCACTGCATCAATAGCATATTATTAAAAGGACGAAATGAACCTATTTTTGCCCCAAAGCCAACGAGGATAATGGTTATTGTTAGATCTGGGAGGATGGTTCAAGAACGGAGGCAAGACTCAGATAGCAACAACAGCTCTTTATTAGTGACTTCAGATCTGAGCCAAATATCCCAGCCGCAGCAGCCCCTTATATAGGGCTGGCTGCGGCTAGGCGGCCAATGAAGGCGATTTGAGTTTGCCGCTCTTGGCTGGGCCAATCGCGGCAGCCCGTTTACTAGCCAATCAGTCTGCGGTGACCAATCACGATCTGCTATTCGCGGGCCAATCAAAGTTGCAGGCTTTCGAGCCTGCTAGTCCGGAACAGTTATGCCAGGTGAACCTTGTTTATAACATTCCAAAATTAGAAAGGCTAATGAAAATCCTCCCCACATCTCAGCCTGAGGATGTAGGCCTCTAAAAGTGAACTTTAAGGTAGGTAGAAACACACGAAAACGACATTATTTTAGATACTGTGATGCCAAGCTATGAGTGTGGCTTCAGCAATTGCCATCTTTGTTTCCTCAAATGCCACCAGAGATATTGTCAGTTTGCCGTGCCAGCTTCACCTTCCTTAAAAGACAGTCTCAAGGACAAAAGTCAAAGAGAAGAGTGGGATCTCTCTGGAGGAAAGGAAGGATACAAATGTTATAAGAAAAGAAAAATAAATGAGTGGTAATATGGTGCTATTTGAAACCACTATTATCTCCAGCTTGTAATCGTATCTTACTATTAACTTAAATATCTATTCCTGTGATGTTTTGTCACCTGAAAAGACACACCGAGGGAGGACACAATGCAGAGTTGACAGAAACCAAATTATGGGTTGAAATAGGAGAAGAGTTTCTGGTTATCTTCCCTCCTTATTAATTTTCTTTCAGCCCATCAAATAGGTCACCATTTTTTGTTGTTGTGGCTCTGACTTTCCTTGGATTTTTTCCTCCATGCAAAAGTCCAGTTCTACTAACCCTGTTTTATTAGATAAACATGGAAAGGCTAGACAAAAAAAGGTGACTAGAAAATGAGCTAAGGGAGCAAGGGGCTACCCCCCTTTAAATTCACATTTCATACCCCAACTCTCTAGAAGAAATACTTTTGGCCAAGCTGTGACATCTGAAATAGGACTTCACAGGGTATCCATGAAGAAGGATAGAGTCGTAGTTTCTAGGGCCACTGCAGAAATGTTGACTTGAATTACGGTTCCTGCTGATCAAGTCTAGTGGCTAATGGTCCAGTAATTAAATCCTTCTTGCTTTTGAACTGCTTCTGAGGCTGCAAGTTGCATATGTTGGTCAACATCTAGGCATGGCATAAAGGGCTTGTTTTCGGGAATGCAATCAGGAGGTTCTCTGCTCATTTCAGTTTTAGCTGCCTCGGAGGTACAGTTTCCCAAGATTCCTCGCGGTTGCTTGTTCAGGCAGCTCTGCAGCTCGCGCTGCATATTAATTCCTGTCCAACATGGGAATTCGATTTGTACTGTACATTTCATTTCTTCACAGATTTAGATTTATTTCATGTTCTCTGCTTTTAATTAACTCTCTGGCACAGCTGCTGGACAGGATATAAAAACTCATTGCTCTCCCTGTGTTATGAGCCCACCACCAATCATTTACCACTTAGATGGTGGTGCAGGCGCTATCAGTTTCTATGGCAACCAGAACCGTGGTGATTGATTCGTTGCCAGGATGGCATCACCACGGGGAGCAGAGCTTCTGGTGGCGGGATGTGTGTGGATGTGTTTTGTATACTTGCAACATCCATCTAATTAAAATGGGATTAGAGAATCATCCCGGTGTATGTCCAACAACTGAACTGCAATCCATTTATGTAAATCTTGTCACAGCAGTTTGTGAAGAAATGGCTCCTTTGCTTTCTCTGGTGTGTGTGTGTGCGTGTGTGTGTATGTGTCTGTCTGTCTCTCTCTCTCTCTGTGTGTGTGTTTTGTGTGTGTGTGCTTGAAAGGGGGAAAGACAGAAAATAGGGTGGGTAGGGACAGGCTCACTGCATTTTATTATTATGGCTAAACATGCCCATAGTTTTAAAGTATCATTGGTGATTGATGCATAGAATCTCTGGCTTTTGAGGTTGAAGAGGAAACACAGAAAGCAAAAAATGACAGAGAGATCGCAGCATAGTGGAGACTGCAGCATCTAACCTGTTGGTGGGGGCGGGACATGCACTCAGCCTGACTTCTGAAATTGGTTAAATTAATTGAATGCATATGCATTATTTATTTGCCAAAAGCTTTCATTGTGATTGATTTTGAGTATGGTGTCATCTCCCGAGAGGCAAATAATCCTGGAACTTTCTTTCTTTTTTTTCTTTTTGGTCTCATTTCATTTCATTTCATACAATATTGAGTAAGTTGTCCAAAAGTTACTTGGGAGTTTGCAAAAGTCTTCAGGTCAGACGACAGGTATGCAATATGCAAGAGAAGCCCAGGTGAAAAGAGAAGCTTCTTATTGGCTGAAAGGAAAATCTGAGTTTTGCAGGATATAAGTGCAAAGAATAAAAGGAGCTGAAGAGGAGGAGATAAAAATGGTAGGCAACAAATTTGGTAGGATTTCCCACTTGCTCTTTCTGTAATAGTTCCCCCCTCCCTTCTTTTAGACCATCCAAAATAATTTCTCAGCATGAAAAATGACAGTTTGAGCCACGCAATGGTCTTACATAGGTAGGCATTTCATGTTTGCAATGGAACACTTGGCTGTAAAACTTTCTGCCATTTTATATATTATATGGGAGCCTGCTGTTCTTGGGATGGTATATAAAATAAAATACACCATTGATATTTGTCATGTCAAAAATCATCATCATCATCACACACAAAAGGGAAAAGTAGACTGTTGACATCAACTGTGAAGACTTGGCTCTTCCACCAGGTATTGGGGTCAGGATGGCAGTATATGGGTTCTTGTATATTAGTGATTTTTGTGGATTTACTGAGCCTACATATAGTTTTATTAGTTGGTGTTATTTTTTAATTTAATGGAATTTGTTTGCTGCTTGGAGTTTCTTCTATATACAGATGCCCGTGTAAATTGCATTAATAAGGACATAAATCAACATTACTATAATTCTGATTCTGGCTCAAAAATGATCTAGAAAAGAAATTACATTACTGTCCTAAAGGAGGAATTTGATTCCAGTTTATCTATCATCTGTCTGTCTGTCTGTCTGTCTGTCATCTATCTATCTGCCTGCCTGCCTGCCTGCCTGCCTGCCCGCCCGCCCACCCACCCACCCACCGACCCATCCATCCATCTATCTATCTATCTATCTATCTATCTATCTATCTATCTATCTATCTATCTATCTATCTAT
>NW_020769419.1:1671002-1749798 GCF_900518735.1 Pseudonaja textilis | reverse complement strand
TATCTATCTATCTATCTATCTATCTATCTATCTATCTATCTATCTATTTATCTAAAAGCGAAATACCACTCACGCATCATCACAAAATCTCCAGAACTGTAAAGCCTACAAACTTGAAATTTGCCACATATGTTGCTCTTGCCTTCTAGGTGCTCACTAAGAAAGGATTTTTCAAAATGGCCATCAGAGCATTAGTATTTTGTATATTATTATTAACATGCTCTGATGCTAAGGAGTTCTATTCCCGCTCCCCACCCGAAAAGAAATCTGTTCCAAATGCAAAACACAAGCAGAGGAGAGGAGTTTCAGTTTCAGTTTTAGTTTCACAGCAGCAACCAGTTTTAGTACAGAATAGTTGAGCTAAGTCAAGCCCAGGCTCCTTGCTGTCTCCTTCTTGCTCACATAGCCAATACTATTTCAGTTGCCAAACAGCCCTCAACTCTCTCACACATTGATAGGATGCTAGCCAAATGAATACCTATGGATTCTGATAGGCAGAAGTACAATTTTTTCCCCTTATTTTCTTCTCCAAAAACTAAGCCCGATCACATAGTTTCGTAGCAAAGCATGGTTATAGAGCTAGTATGATATATCTTTTAAGTTTAGAGCCTGACATTTGGGACTGTTAATCCTGAATTACAGTATATTATGCCCACTTTAAATTGGTCTGTGTGGATATTGCCATCTATATGAAGTTTTCTTAACGTTAACAGGTACAGAAATAATTTTGGTATTTGCAAATCACTACATAGCAACCTAAATATGGGTTGGCAGTGTTGGGCCAAAATAGCTTCTTTAATAGCTTCTTCTTTAAGAAAATAATTGCTATAGGGCAATCAATGTTTGGCTATCCAAAGAAATCAGTGAAACATTTGGTTATGTTTCATCAACATTATTTTATTTTTGAAGTTATAGGCAGATATTTAACTCTTGTAATCTTCTCTGGAAACAACCCAGAGATATAGATTTATTGCTGGAGCTAAGCAGCCATCGACATTCAATATTGCTTGGATAGAAGATCACCTGAAACTGTATCAGTTACCTCATAGCCTACTATCATGCCCCTGGTGGAGACTGACTCTGAGGGAGAGGAGGACCAGCCAACAGGGAGTGGAGGTGTGGCTCCGGAGGTGGTGGAGGAGACTGGGGAAAGGCAGAGGCTGCCTGAGCAGTCAGAGGAGGGCCCAGGCCCATCCCCTCTCCATCCAGGGAGGAGAGGATAAGGGAGAGATGTGGTCTACTCAAGGGGAGAGGGCTTTGATCCTCTTCATGGGCTGCAGCTGTGAAAACTGAATAAGAGTACAGACCTGTGTATGGGCGAATGCTGGAAACAAACCGTGTTTTATTTGGGTCTGAAGTTATCTTGGTTGGTGTCCTTCCAACAGACTGTGCTTTGTTATCTCCTTGAATTTGGTAAATACTCCTCCTGTTCCATTGTGGAAATTTCATCATTGTAGTTTGTTTGGTTTTTTTATTTCACCTCTATCTGCTCATTAAATTTGGACTGTATTGCTTTCTTTTGAAGATTATTTTTGAGTACATTTTATCTCCAACGGAGAATTATTGAACGGTGGGGCCAAGTTGGAGGCATTAAAGGATATTTATTTACGTTTTGGATTTTGTTACGTTTGTGTTACACTCTGGGTCATCACACCTGCATTTCTAAACCTGGTTTGTAAAGCATGTTGAAAATGATATTTGGGGTGCATATGACATGATCTTTGCTTCATAAAGCATTAGAACAGGTCTACCTGCATCTCTCTACTGGAACTGAAGAATGCAGAAATTTGTGGGTCATAGAATGTTGATGCTGAAACAAAATGTTAACATCCCTGAATTGAGGGGTAACTGCATAGAAAACAGAAAGCATACTTTATACCAAGAGTTAGCTAGGTGCCATCAAATCAAATTACTGGTAATTGCATAAACAAATACCATCTTGACGAGTTTCTAGTAACTTTCCAAGAATCATGTATCTCCTTCAATCTTGCCAAACGCAATTATATTTCCAAATCTATTTTTGACTTGCATCACATATAGTACAGGTATGTGAGTTTTTGTCCCTTGATTTTGTTACTCACGAGAGTAATCTATCTTTATTTCATCCAGGATTTGTTGATTAGTTCTTCTTGCAGGCCACAATAAATTTAGTAATAATCTCCAATTCCATGATTTGAAGATGGGATCTTTATTTTTCAATCTCCAGCTTTTACAGTCAGGCATTAGGACTAGAACAACTATTAACTGGTCTGAATTTAATAAGGTCTTATGTAAGATTTGATCTGTGCGAAGAAGTATTGTGTTGATAATAGTCCAAATTCTCTTTCAGGTTCCCTTTTCAATATAGATGTTTATTAATACTTATACATTACAGAGATGTGTTTCATTTTTGATGAAACAGGACTGTTACTATTTTAACTTGTCTCTTCTGCAACTTTACATAATTCAGTGGGTGTTTCACCTAGTCTAGATGCTTTCCATTTAATAACTATTCTATTATCTGTGATATTTCTTTTGGGTGGAGTCAATCTGTCAGAATGTTCTCTCTCTGCACACATTTCTGCCATTCTGTAATTCTATTTTGAAAGGCTTCAGTAATATTTTATTTTCATTTAAACACATGATTAGTTTAAACATATGTATAGGCTTGGTTACATCATCAGGATTACCCTTGAGAATATTTAATTATAAGTTTTCCTTTCTTTGATTTTCTTAAAATATATCTCTTTTCCTCTACTTGTTGACTGAATCATTTTTCCTTGTCCTGTCTTCATCATTCATTATTGGAAATATTTATGCAGTCTTTATATATTCTTGTTGCTCAAAGCATTTATCCTTCATCTATCTTTAGCTATTGCAATAACTTGTTCTGATAACTTCTCATATCTTTCATGCTTTTGAAAATTTTTGGAAATATTTTATCTCAACTTCAGTTCTTGATGTCTCTTATCTCCTTCCATAACCCCTCCTGTTCGTGTGTCTGCGTGCGCGTGTGTGCGCGCACACACACACACACACATAACCTCCACATTAAAACTTGCTAGCACTTCTGTTCTCTTTGTCTAAATGTAATGATACCACATTTGAAACCAGTAATTCATAGTTTATATGAATAGTTTATACATAGTTTATACATAGCCTGTATCTGGAACTGTTCTATAATTTTATTTTCTGTAATTGTGTAATTACTTGTTCCTCCATTTCTCTAACTTTTGACTTTGCTTGTTGTTTCATTTGCCACCTGTATATTTTATCATTGAATCACTCAATTTGTCTGTAATAAATGCCCACACATTGATGTTTACAGGATTACTTACAAATACTAACCTGCTGAATATCACCTCTGATTCTGAAAGCAAGTTTGGCTTGGCTCATGGCTTGCAGAGATTTACCCACCTTTATGTTATGATTTTTTTTCTTTGTTTCCTGATTGTACCAGGCGATGACACTCCTATCAACATCACTTTTAAGTTAATAGAAGCCATTGAATCAAGGTAGTAAACCCTTGAAAAGATTATACCTTGATAATATTAACTTGTCGATTCTTTGGATTCCAAATGATTTATCTTTTCCTCTAATTTTAGTAGAAGAGACTTGTTAATTGGAATTATAAAATAATATCTAAAGCTATCCCTAATACTTATTTATTTTATTTATTTATTTACGAGATTTGTATTGCTGCCTATTCACACATGGCAACTCAAGGAGGCTTACAAAAATATAAAAACATCATATAAAGAACAATAAAACTAATAAAAGAATCATATATAATAAAATAATACAATAAAATAACCCCCAACCCCGGCAACAACACATCATACGAGCCATTTAATGGGCTCCGTTCCACTCTGGGTTCCCCAGGCCCGCTGGCAGAACCAGGTCTTTAGTGCCTTCTGGAAAAGTGTTAGAGTGGGGGACATTCTAATTTCTGAGGGAATGATGTTCCAGAGAGAGGGAGCCACCACGGAGAAGGCCCTTCTTCTCGGAGATGGGACCTGCAACATTCCTTGCCTCCCCACTCTAGTGCGTTGAGTAGATGTGACCAACAAGAGATGGTCCCTCAGATAACTGGGTCCCAAGCCCTGGAGGGCTTTAAAGGTGACAACCAGCTTCTTGAATTGCACCCAGAAGCAAATCGGCAACCAATGCAGCTCATGCAGTAGTGGTGATACAAGTGCACACTGAAGTCTGCACAAAACCATGCAGGTTGCTACATTTAGAACTCTTTCGGGTATGTGATGCGTCTTGCGGGGGGGTCTATGGTAACCAGAAAAGGGAATCCAAGGTGAAGAAAAGTTTGAGAACCATTGTCTGGGCTGAATCCTGAATTAGAGAGTGCCCTTTCATTGACCTTTTGCAATATTTTCAGTACAGGTAGCCCTCAATGGATGACCACAGTTGAGCCCAGAATTTCTGTTGCTACGCGAAACATTTATTAAGTGAATTTTGTCCCATTTTATGACCTTTCTTGCCATGGTTTTTAAGCGAATCACTGCAGTTATTAAGTGAGTAACACGGTTGTTAAGGGAACTTGGCTTCCCCGTTGACTTTGCTTGTAAAAAGTTCACAAAAATGATGTGATCCTGTAACCGTCATAAATATGAGTCAGTCGCCAAACATCTGAATTTTGATCATGCGACCATGGGAATGCTGCAATGGTTGTAAGTGTGAAAAATGGCCATAAGTCACTTTTTTCAGTGTCTTTGTAATGTTGAATGGTCACTACATGACTCGTAAGTGAAGGATTACCTGTATTTGCACAGTTCACAGTGGGTAAAAGTCTGTAGAGATTCTCAGTCATCCAGGTCACGGATGTCCCAAAAGTGCTTTTTTTTTTTCAGGAGGCACCTGGACTTTCTTGTGTTTTCTTTTGAAGACATTTCATTTCTTGGAGCTTCTTGGATAGGAAGTAAAATGTCTTCAAAAAAAAAAAAAAAGAGAAGAAAGTCCAGTTGCCTCCTGAAAAAAACGCACCTTTGAGATTTACACTGGGTACATCCAGAACTGACTCTTAAATCAGTGGTGGGTTTCAAAAATTTTTCCTACTGGTTCGGTGTGACCGTGTGCTTTGCGTGTGTGCAGCATGTGCAACTCACCTCCTGCTGCAAGCCCTGTGTGTAAAACAGCCAACGCGCGGCAATCGGCTGTGCCGCACAAAGCAGCGGAGGTTGAAAAGCAGGAAATAAAAGCCAGTATCAGAGATGGGATGCTACCAGTTTGGCCCGGTTCTGCCGAGCTGGTAGCTCCGAATATCAACGGAGAACAAACCGATTCGCTCCGATGATCTGCTGTTGGGCCTGCTCGCCCATCCAGGCTCCCATACTGATCTTTATTTCCCGCTTTTCAACCTCAGCTGCTTCACGCGGCACAGCAGATTGCTGCGCATCAGCTGTTGAAGACACAGGGTGGGTTGAGGATTGGAGGAGATGAGTAGAAAAGCCTCTGTGCGTGCACAAAGCGTGAGTTTGGCGTGTGCGCATGCGTTCGGTGTGTGCACACACGCAAAGTGTGTGCATACATGCAAAGCACACCTACCAAGCCAGGCCTACTGAACTGGTGGTAAACTACTTTGAAACCCACTACCGGTCAGTATAGAGTTGGGGAGTGTGAGAGGGCCCTGCAGCCGATCATTGGAGCGAACCAGTTGTCTCACAGATGGTCCTCAGAGCTACCAGGTCAGCCAAACTGGGCTGAACTGATAGAAAACCACCACTGTCCTAAATGAACACTGAGACTCTCCAAATAAAAAAACAAATGCCGAGAAGAATGTGTTACCGTTGTCAGAATGGCTATCTATACTCAGTGAAAAGTGTCTTTTTTTAAAAAAAACAACACCACTATAACTTTGGGGTGATTGTTTTTAAATGACACTTACATACTCTTTCAAGGCAATAGGTTTGGTACTGGTGTCAGCTGGTGCTCTATTCAAAAGCCAAGAAAGAAACACTTAGACTCCGTCAATTAGAGGAAAAGATATCTTTTACTGGAAATCAAGTGGTAGCATCCAAAGAATTCTGAATCTGAGGAATTGAGAGCGAAAATCCCGTATACGAAGCGATGGCAATGTCCCCACCCACAATAGTTCAAACTGTACATCCAATTAAAAATTGTATATAATGTCATGTGGGCATCTTCAGGTGGTGATGAGGCCTCTGTCCGTTGACCTTGGTCTAATTTTGATAAAAGAGATGCGCTTGCGCATAGCATAAACGAGAAACTTCCCCCCGACAACCTACACAGTTTTTTTTCTCTCAAACCTCCAGCTCACTTCCCATAACTATTTCACCGCTCCTCCCCCTCCCCGTTACTTATGACAGCCGAAAGATGCGAAGGAAAGGCAAGGCAAAGAAATCTTGAAGGCTAACAACTGGTTTCTGTGTGGCTGAATGAGTCTTCCTTAGCTATATCACTGCCTACCATTTTATAAACGTCATCTTTCAGGCCAAACAGCAAATTCTTCCATGAAAGAAAAGCAAAACGAAAACGAAAACCCCTGAAAAGTAATTTTTCATTCCCAATTCCATCTGTCAGCGGCTGGTGCCGATTGGACTGAGCGCCCATCAATACTAGTTGGGAGGATTTTAAGCCCTTTCCACTTTCTGCATTTATCATATGCTTGACAGTATCGGTATCATCTTTTCATCACGAATTCCCACCCACTGGCTATTAAGAAAGCACAGGCCCAGGCATTTTTTTCCTATTTGATATGCATGACTTTGGATCTGGAGCAGAAAAGGCACTTGCGAGAGGATATACGAATGATTGCCACACTTGTTGGCACCTGCTGATTTCAGGGAAATATACATTTGAGGAAAGAAGCACTGACAAGGTGCAACTAGATGCTTTTGAACAAGTGTGGGCAAGCCGTTGTCCCCAAAAGCATATTTCCCTGTCACAACATGATGTTAATGTGATCACAAAAAGTCCAGCTTTCTTAAGGAAGTGCTGACAGGTGCGGGATACATACCTACATCCTCTCCGAAGCGCCTTTCCTGCTTTAATTCTGAAGCACCACAGTTCCCCGTTTTTCCTTTAATTAATGGCTTTAATAAATGCTCCCCACCCTTGTGGATCCAAACCAGCGTTTTTGCTTTGATTCTGTTTGGACACAATGGAATTTTAAAAACACTGGGAAAAGCAGGGCTCCTTGAGGATATAAGCAGGTTTTGGACATAAAGCTGTAGGAAGTTAGTACCCACCCCTCTCCTAGAAAATTGAAATATCCTACGAAATATTTAAAAGGCAGAATATTTCTTCCAAAAAGAGTAGAAACTCAGAAGCAGAAACTCACCTCAGAAGCAGAAACTCACCCCCACCTTCGTTAATGGGTGGGCCATTAAGGCCTGGTCCAGAATAATTTACATAACAAAGATCTGCAGGTAAAGCTATAGCAATTTGCCAAAAGCCCTTTTATAAGGGCGTAATCATCTAGCAAGGCTTAACCAAGCCTGGGTCTCAGGACAGCCTACAGAGTTGCCCCTGCATGGCCCCATGGGAGTCTGACAATCAATCAGAATACAAGCTCCAATTCAAATCCCAGCAGAGGGTATAAAATCCAGGCACTCTCAGCATATCAGCCCTTTTTTCTTTCTTATTTCCTTCACCTTGGAGCATGTGATCATCCTTCTTTGGAGCTCCAGGCCATGTGGTCCTGTCCACCATTAAACCTTCCAAACAGCCTCCACGTTTCCAGTGTCTTTTTCCCCACTTGCAACTGAACCCAGAAGGATATTTCTTTCAACAAAGCACCACCTTGGTTTAGAACAGGGGTGTCAAATTTAATTTCACTGAGGGCCACATCAGGGTTGTGTCTGACCTCGTGTGTGTGTGTGTGTGTGTGTGTGTGTGGCCAGCTCATCGTCATTCACGTCGGGGCGCCTGCGGTGGCCTGAGTTCTCTGCCAGTGAAAATGGGCTCCCGAGCTCCGTTTTCAGCTGCAGTGGCCTTCTGCAACCCTCTGCCAGAGAAAACGGAGTTTCGTTTTCACTGGCAGAGGCAACATTGGGCCAGTCCTTCGCTGTTTCCAGGATGGACCCATGGGCCAGATCTAAGCACCCCATAGGCTGGATCTGGCCCACGGGCCTTGAGTTTGACACCCCTGGCTTAGAACATAGCTTGATGAGAGCCTTTCCCCATCCTTTTGCTAAAGTATACAGGATTTCTTTATCTGTATAATTTCAAAGGCAGCTAGGAATGGCCAATGTAACAACAGCCTGTGCATCTCTATGATGATGCCCTCTTGTCTGCAACATTGCACCTCCAATGCACTGGCAGTGCTTCAGTGGCAGTGCCAGTAAAAGTACCATCTACAACCGCATGCACACATACAGAGGGAAAATCTTTGAAACAGCCTCTCTAAAATATACAGAAGACCTAGAGTTGTTTCTGTTTTTGAGGAGAGTTGCTTTGCTGGTGCCAATGTGTTTTGCGAAACCCCCTTTTTCAGCATCCTGAGCAGCTCTAATCAGATATATTAAATAAATAAGGATTTTTAAAAAACAGCAATTGCCAGCCATATGTAGAACCATATGTGACATCCTCTTTTCTCTTTGTCTATTTCAGATACCATCCTCAAGCTCTCTCTCGCTCTCTCTCTTTCTCTCTCTCCTGTCTCTTTATGCAAATATCCTTAATTTTGTTAAGATGCATACAGTCTGGTGAGTAGGCAGCATGCAAATCATTGTAAATAAAATATCATCAATCAAGTTGCCAGGAAAAGGACATATTGGTCTTGTCATGGGTGAGAATTGATTTCCTGAGGGAACTTGGGATACTAGGCTAACGGCCACATGAAATCATGTGATCCTAAGAGCAGTGTCTGCCTGCCCATAATATGTTATTGTGATAAAAAATAAGAAAGGAAGAACTCCAGACTGAAGGAGACAATAATAAAATAGAATAGAGTAGAGTAGAGTGGAGTGGAGTAGAATAGAATAGCAGAGTTGGAAGGGACCTTGGAGATCTTCTAGTCCAACCCCTGCTCAAGCAGGAAACCCTATGTTCTGTCGCGGGAACAGACCTGACTCGAGACCAGTGTGATTTCAGCTCTTTATTTGCTCTTAGTAGCTTCAACAAAACCGGAGGCGCGGCAGCCTCTTTTATAGCGGCTGCTCGCGGCCAATGACGGCTTCTTAAACTTCCCGCCGTCAGGCAGACCAATTACAAAACAGTATTCAAGTATTCAGGATGGACCAATCAATAGGCAGCATTGGCGGACCAATCATAATGCAGTATTAGAAGTATGCAAATATATAACACCCTATACCATTTCAGACAAATGTTGTCCAAGCTCTTCTTAAAAACCTCCAGTGTTGGAGCATTCACAACTTCTGGAGGCAAGGAGTTCCACTGATTAATTGTTCTAACTGTCAGAAAGTTTCTCTTTAGTTCTAAGTTGCTTCTCTCTTTGATTAGTTTCCACCCATTGCTTCTTGTCCTGCCCTCAGGTACTTTGGAGAATAACTTGACTCCCTCTTCTTTGGGGCAGCCCTTGAGATATTGGAACACTGCTATCATGTCACTCCTAGTCCTTCTTTACATCAAACTAGACATACCTTACAAGGAGGTCTTGCAAAATTAAATGACCTAGGAATGTCTCAAACAAATCACAATCTTATCAATTACCTGATATCCTACCAGTTACACTGTCCAAAAAAAATTAGGGTTAGGGTTAGGTGAAGTATGACTCTCATATTGTTCAACTTACTGACTAGCCAAGGTAGCCAGGTTATTTGGACTCTGAAAGAGCATAGCATGTAAGAAAAAAAAATCACTCACTGATACTAAAAGCAGAATAACAAAAATACAAAGAACCAGTTTGGTATAGTGGTTAAAGGTATTGAGCTAGAAGCTAGGAGCCCATAGTTCTAGTCTTACTAAACACGAACTGGGCATTGAAACCAGCAGGGTAGCTGTCGATTAATCATTCCCACTCATCCCTAGGAAGAAGGTGATGATAAAGCACTTCTGAAAACACATTCTGCAAACATGTTCTGAATCATATTGGGCATCAGGTCCAATTTGAAAATATACAGGTACTGCCAGCCATGTCAAACTGCCATGTGCAACTACAAGAGAGGCTACTGAATTCCATAAACATTCCAACAACATCAGTGGAAGGAGGTGAGTTTGAACATCAATAAAGCTTAGATCTCAGTTTTACACTATTTGCAGATTGCAACAGCACTTGTCTAATCAAAAGGAATCTGGAGCAGCCTCACCAGAAAAGGCACCAGAAGTATCCTGGCTCAAAATTGTCCAATCAGAAATCAGCTCTGTTGGAATTTTCCAAAAGGAATTAATCAGTGGTTCATCTATGAAAGGAACCAATCAGGAACCAGTTCTCTTGCAATTTCTTCAAACTGGATCAATTAGGTGAGGAACCAATCAGAAACCAGCTGACTTGGACTCCTATGTCATGGACCAATCAGAGAACTGCTTGTCAGGTTCAAATACAAGAACTCAGGCATCCCATTTCAGTTGCCTAGGAGGTGCCTAGAGGTACAGCACAAAGCAGCTCAGCATATTGAACATGCCAGCCATAGTTGCTGGTGAAATGTCAGAACCCCACCCCCCAAAATAGACCATAGTCATTCAGCTTGAAGGTCCATAACTGTTTTAGCTTTAACAATTTTGCTAAAGAAAATTGCAGTGACTTGTGCATATAAGTTGTCAGAAGTCAAGATACAAAGGTGTGTTGACAAATTATAATTCCAATGCACTTACATGACTGTTGTGGCTCCGGGCTTGGATTCAGCTCCTGTGACTGATATGAGTTCAAGTGAGGAGGACATGGCAGAAAAATATGAGCCGGCATGGCTCAGTGATTGGACTGGTAACCAGGATGAGGAGATGGACGTGACAAAGGACGACAGACCTGATGTATTAGAATTGTCAGGACCTTTGACCTCCTCTGGTTCCTTATCTGATCAACAGCCGGGAATGGCTGACAGGGAAGTTTTGAGAGAGTCTTCTAGTGGAGATGAGAACTTGGAAAATTTGCGGTTAAATGTAAGGAACAGAAGACGGTTGAGAAGGCAAAATCAGCTGGAGCGAATGAGGAAAGCGAGTCAGTAAATTAGCACGTTGCCTCAATGAGTATAAAAGGACACAGCTGGGCTGGTACAATTTGCCAGGAACAAAGTGACTTATTGAGTGAGGACGTTACAGCAAGAAGCTCTGAGACTTGAGATTTATTGCCAGGACTGGTTTGCCGGACGGAGTAAAGATTTATGCTGTGGATTAAGATTTCTGCCAGCCGTTATCTTGTAAGACTTCTTTCTGTTTGATTTAATTTGAAACGGCTGCTTTCTGTTTTGTTCGTTTGAATTTTGAAGGGGAGTCATAACACATGACATCCAAGATCAGGTACCCCACCTTACTCTGTCCAGTAGTAGGTGTTAGGTATAACATAAGTCACCTAACGAACTTTGGGTAAAATAATATATATAAGCTATGATTGTTAGTTTAAGTGTGTGTCACTTTAACTGCAAAAGCATGTAATTTTGGGTGTGGTGTGAAACCACCATAAGAGGCAGCAAGACAACCTGACTGATTGCTGATGAGACGCTGATGATTCCCTGACGCTTTGCTGGCAATTACTGACAATTTACTGGATTGCATGGTTCGTTAGCTGCGTATTTCCCTACTGAAGAAAAGCTCAAGGAAGAGAGGAGTTTTTCTGAGTTCTTCATATCTCTCTACTGCAAGAAGATATATCATCGGACTGATATTTGTAAGTGTACTGACCTCTCTTTTTCGACACTGGAATTTGCAAATGAATAATCCCTGGACGGACTGAACTAAGTGAATGATATATGGACTGTTTTGACTATGCTTTAACTCTTGCTGGAATAAAACTATTTAATAGGCACTGTGTATCTGGATTACTGAGTGTAAGCTACAAAAACGTTTATCTCACGTATTTTGCCTGCCTGCCTGACTGCCCTGAAGATCTTGCTAGGGTGTATCCCTAACAGTAGGTCTTTACCTTTGTCATAATTTTGCAAGTATATGTTTATCGATTACAGACACATCTGACTAAGCAGTTGGTTTCATTTCCCAGAAAATGAGAATTACAGTTTTATACATTAAAAAAAAAACCCATCACCCAAGCTAAAGGAATACCTTTGCCAAGAATGGCTAGTCTGGTGTAAACATTTGTGCAATATTTCAAATCCTTCTGATACTTTCATCAGAAAAGATATCCCAAAATCAAGGAATGGGGGAAGAAATAAGATGTTTTATCTATGAGGTTGCAATTCCATTGGTCTCTAGGTGGAGATCATAAGATTGTATGGTTTTATTTAGGAACATCCTAAATAATATTGACTTTACTGATACAAAAGCAATAAAGTTTTCCCCATTTTCTGTCAGGCCAGAAGCCTGTGAGTTAGTCCAAAGCAGAAGACATATTAAAATACATTTATGGTTTCAGAGTTTTGAAAAACAACATTTTTTTCTAGTTGCTCAGTTTGAAAATGACACTAACTTCACTAACTTGTCATCAATACAATAATATTCAGTCTATAATCTTGCCTGATAAAGAGTTCCAGAGAATTCAAAATTTTGCATACAAATTGTACCATTTAAGTTTGTCTTAATAATAAGGTTTTATGTTACTGTGGTTGGATATTCTTTCTTTCTTCTCCTTTTCCCATTTTATGAGACAACTATCTATGTATCAATATATCCAATTATCTAGCTATCCAATTTTGCCTAATTTGATAAGACGAATCTGGCAAAAACTGATTTAAAACATGTTTGATTTCAATTTGTTTTTGAAATTCAGACAGCCAATTTGATGGGTTAAATCAATCTAATGGAGTTCACTAATCTGAACTAAATCGAATGAATATTCACTGATTTGTATGGGGGGGAAATATTTCTGCTTGTGCACAAAAATATGAATCAATATGAAAACAGCTGATTTGAATTGAGTTGATAAATTGATTCAGAAAATGAATGGAGACTGAAGATTTGATCAAAAATCATGCTCAACTCAAACCTACATCAAATATATTTGTATATATGACAACCAGTTTTGGTGAATTGGTTAAGGCATCAAGCTAGAAACTGGGAGACCATGAGTTCTAGTTCTGCCTTAGGCACAAAGGCAGCTGGGTGACCTTAGGCTAGTCACCTTTTTTTCAGCCCTAGGAGCTGAAATGGCAATGGCAAATTACTTCTGAACAAACTTAAGCAAGAAAACGTCATGGAGATGTGCTCTGTTTGTGTGTGTGCATGTGTGCATGTCTGTCTGTCTGTCTGTCTATCTATCTATCCATCCATCCACATCCACTCATCCATCCATCCATCTATCTCTATAACTATATCTATTTATATAGAACTGAATTCTTTTATTGGCCAAGTGTGATTGGACACACAAGGAATTGCTCTCGGTGTACATAAAAGAAAAGATACATTCATCAAGAGTCAAGAATCATAATGTACAAAACTTAATGATAGTCATAGGGTACAATAAGCAATCCAATCATACTAGGAAATAGTCAACATACAGGTGAAACTCAAAATATTAGAATATCGTGCAAAAGTTCATTTATTTCAGTAATGCAACTTAAAAGATAAACCTAATATGTGAGATAAACTCATTACATGCAAAGCAAGATAGTCCAAGCCATGATGTGTCATAAATGAGATGATTATGGCTTACAGCTCATGAAAACCCCAAATCCACAATCTCAGAAAATTAGAATATTGTGAAAAGGTTCAATATTCCAGGCTCAAACTGTCCTACTCTAATCAGCTAATTAAGCCATAACACCTGCAAAGGGTTCCTGAGCCTTTAAATGGTCTCTCAGTCAGGTTCAGTAGGAATCACAATCATGGGAAAGACTGCTGACCTGACAGTTGTGGAGAAAACCATCATTGACACCCTCCATAAGGAGGGAAAGCCTCAAAAGGTAATTGCAAAAGAAGTTAGATGTTCCCAAAGTGCTGTATCAAAGCACATTAATAGAAAGTTACGTGGAAGGGAAAAGCATGGAAGAAAAAGGTGCACAAGCAGCAGGGATGACTGCAGCCTGGAGAGGATTGTCAGGAAAAGGCCATTCAAAAGTGTTGGGGACTTTCACAAGGGGGGAACTGAAGCTGGAGTCAGTGCATCAAGAGCCAACACACACAGACGGATCCTGGACATGGGCTTCAAATGTCGTATTCCTCTTGTCAAGCCGCTCCTGAACAACAAACAACGTCAGAAGCGTCTTACCTGGTCTAAAGAAAAACAGAACTGGTCTGTTGCTCAGTGGTCCAAAGTCCTCTTTTCTGATGAGAGCAACTTTTGCATCTCATTTGGAAACCAAGGACCGAGTCTGAAGGAAGAATGGAGAGGCACACACTGCAAGATGCTTGAAGTCCAGTGTGAACTTTCCACAGTCTATGTTGATTTGGGGAGCCATGTCATCTGCTGGTGTTGGTCCACTGTGCTTCATTAAGTCCAGGCCATCTACCAGGAGATTTTGGAGCACTTCATGCTTCCTTCCGCAGACGAGTTTTATGAGGATGCTGACTTCATTTTCCAGCAGGACTTGGTACCTGCCCACACTGCCAAAAGCACCAAAACCTGGTTCAATGACCGTTGGATTACTGTGCTTGATTGGCCAGAAAACTTGCCTGAGCTGAATCCCATAGAGAATCTATGGGGCATTGCCAAGAGAAAGATGAGAGACATGAGACCAAACAATGCAGAAGAGCTGAAGGCCACTATTGAAGCATCCTGGTCTTCCATAACACCTCAGCAGTGCCACAGGCTGATAGTTTCCATGCCACGCCGCACTGAGGCAGTAATTGCTGCAAAAGGGGCCCAACCAAGTACTGAGTACATATGCATGCTTATACTTTTCAGAGGTCCGGTATTGTTCTATGTACAATCCTTGTTTTATTGATTGCATGTAATATTCGAATTTTCTGAGATTGTGGATTTGGGGTTTTCATGAGCTGTAAGCCATAATCATCTCAATTATGACAAATCACAGCTTGAACTATTTTGCTTTGCATGTAATGAGTCTATCTCCTATATTAGTTTCACCTTTTAAGTTGCATTACTGAAATAAACGAACTTTTGCACGATATTCTAATTTTTCGAGTTTCACCTGTAAATCGTAAATCACCTGTAAAGCGGCAAAGTTACAGTCCTAAAGTCACAAGTGGGAGGGGATGGGTGATAAGGAGTGATGAGAAGGTTAATAGTAATAGTACTGCAGACTTTGTAAATAATTGGACAGTGTTGGACAGTTGGACAGTGTTGAGGGAATTGTTTGTTTAGCAGAGTGATGGCTTTCGGGAAAAAACTATTCTTGTGTCTAGTTGTTCTGGTGTGCAGTGCTCTATAGTGTCGTTTTGAGGGAAGGAGTTGAAACAGTTTATGTCTGGGATGTGAGTGGTCTGTAAATATTTTCACAACCCTCTTTTTGACTCGGGCAATAGATAGGTTCTCGATGGAAGGCAAGTAATTGTTTTTGTTTTTATATGTGAAAAAACAAGCAATATTTTTTTTATTTTATGCAAGATAAATGTTTTTATTTGTTACACAAATTAACCCTTCTCTCCAGTATTCTCAGAAAATGCTGTGCTATATTCAGAAATGAATTGAAAATAATTAAAAGGGAAAAATAAGAAGCAAGACTGCTGCTGGGTTCCATAACACAATATGGAAGCTATAGAATCATTCCCCGCACAATTTAGTTATAGCTTTTTTTAAAAAAAAAAACAACCTCTGATGGGGAACGGGTATTGGATGAAGGACTGTTATCAAATGCATATTCTCCAATTACACAAGAAAGCGTATTTCTATTGCAATTTTTTCTTGAATACAATACAACTTTTTCTCAACAGCAGAAACATTTTTGCATATTACATTTACCTTGTGCAACTGAATGTATTATCTGGCAACAGAAAACTGAAAAAAAATCCCAGGGGAGGCCAAATAGATTTTAGCTGCTTCTCTATTCACCAGCAAGGAAAAACTGCTTTATAGCCTGGGATATAATGATGTTTGTATCTGGAATTTTAAAACACCCGAATGTTATGAATGATTTTAGATGGATTGTTAGCTCTGTTTCCTCACCCCCTCATCTCCATCTCAAGAGCCTCTGTTTAAATCGCCTTCGACTTCAGTGGGATTTTAGCTGCTCAATAACGTGGAGTCTGAAACAAACAATTTTAATAGACTTTCTTATTAAAACTGGATGTAAGAAGTGGACGGTATCGATATAGCCTTAGGGCCAGACATGGTCTATGACTTTGTTTGAGATCACTAGAAACTTCTCTCACGAACGATTTAGACTCAAATTGACATGTGATAAAAAAAAGGATCCAGAAGGGCTGAGAGACATGGGCATGGAAGAGAAGGAAAGAAATTCTGTATATCTAGCTTTTCATTATTATTTTTTTAATTGTTTGCTTGATTAAATTTGGAGGCTACCCAACTCTAAACAACTCAACTTTGATCAGCTCACACTTTGGCAAACAGAAAAGGAGAAAAATAGAAGAGGAAACTTATGTTCAACCAGGAAAGCAATAACAAAAATATACATAGCCAACTAGAGAAAACAAGGACTCCGTAACTATCCTACCCTAAAGCCTGGGCAAACAGCCAGGTGTTCAAGTATTTTTGGAATATAAGCAGAGAAGGAGCCAAATGGATCTCTGGCTTTGATTCTGCCAGTGCTGCATTATCACTGATTAATTCAAAGGGAATGTGATCTTACACACAGAGAAAGAGGGAGAGGGAGAAGGAGGGAGGGAGGGAGAGAGAGGGGGAGAGAGGGGGAGGGAGGTAGAGAGAGAGTATAGCTTTGTTATACTTGGATTTTTGTTGTTGTTGTATGTGAGATTGATACTCTGCCATACCAGGTAGAATTCTGAGACATAATTTAAGGCCCCCAAGGTTTTCTCCCTTAGAAACTAACTTACAGAGACATTTCAGGTTAAGAAGAAGACAAACCAGCGATGAAACTCATATCTTTTACCCTTATGTGGGCGTTAGAAATAATTACCTCCAGATATATCATGGCATCATGCACAGTTGGCACACTGAGATTGTCAGGTGTTGGATGTGATAGCAAAGCACAGCCTTATTATATATAATGGACATCCAAGCACCACTAAAATATCCCCTTCAAAAGCAATAAGGGGGCACGGATATAAAAATGCCATTTAATTTTTTTGACTGTAGCCAGTGTTTCAAGCCAATTTTCTTATAATAATACAGAGCCAGGGAATGCATGTGGCAATAAAGAACTAGGGGGAAAATAGGTTTTGTAGCAAGGGAAATAAAATACATTAGTCTTTTGAAGTTTCTTCCCCCACATTGCTAGTCTAATTTTCTTCTTCTCGGTCTTCTTCCTATTTTAAATTGAAAATGGATGCAGTGCTTGTGAAAGTCAGAGCGTGAAAGATACAAAAGAGTAGAATTCAGCTTAGAATTTACTCCTGGAGTTGCCTTCTTGTCACTCTATGGGCAAATGAGTCCCGAATGGCTCTACAGAGCAGTGTGTACGTGAATCAGATGTTTTATTCCATGGAGTTGCATGAAGATCCCACTAAGCTAATCATTTTATACACGGGTAGTCCTCAGCTTTGTGCCTCCAGTTGTGTTGAAGTTGTAACTCCCAGATTTCTGGGAATTGTTGGAGTTTTAGTCCCAATGCAGAGTTAGGGTCCTGTTGTGGCCTGCCGGCGGTTGACAGTGCTGGCGAGGAGGTTGGGGAGGAACCTGAGCCAGTCTTGGAGGCTTAGGAGGGCTCGGACGAGGGCTCTGCATCAGAGGCAGGGATGGGGCCAGGACAGGCTGGCAGTCCTCAGCTGCCTTCAGACTCAGACAGCAGTGAGGTGGGGGAGTTTCTGGAACCGGTTCCCAGCCTACACATGCGCAAGGCTACCAGAAGATAAGAACAACGGGGAAAGCAGGGTCGACTCAGGAGTAAGGCCACACCTCAGAGATGATAGACCCCTCCCATAGGACATAAAAGAAGAGCGAATGGGATGTGAGTTTTTGCAGGAAGCAATTAGTTCGTCGGGTCGATTCAAGCTTTGAAAAGTTCTGTTTGACTCTGGGTCAAGTTTGGCCTTGCCCTGCATTTGGCAGTCTCTGGCAGCATTCCAAGTGCAATAAGGTGGATGTTTGTAAACATTCCCCTGAAAGACTGTTTGTGAAGCTTTGCAGGCTGTGAATGAATGTAATTCACAGCTGTGGAAATAACGGAGGTTTTGCCGGAGCTAAGATTGTGTTTTATACTTTCTAAGGAAGTCTAGGTCAGAACAGGTCCAAGAGAGTAAGATTGCTGTGCATGGAAATATCTTGAAGCGGATACATATAGTCCTTGACTTACAATAGTTCCTTTAGTGACCAATCAAAGTCATAACATCACCGGAAAAAAAAGAGTTATGACTGTTTTTCACACTTAAGACCATTACAACATCTCCATGGTCACTGATCAAAATTCAGACACTTGGAAATGACTTATATTTATGATGGTGGCAGCATTGTAAGTCAAGGATTACCTCTGTTTGCTTAGACAAATTCAGACAATTTCATGGCTCTCTCCCTCCCGAGATCTGGCTTGCATGCTAAAATGTCCATTGCATAGTTCTTTCAACTGTTAAATACTTAGGGCCATTTCTCCTTTTGGTATACAAGCAGTCCTGAACTTACAGCTGCAGGTCTGAAATTTTGAGCCATTCGGAGAACCAGCAAATACCACCTCTGACTGGCCCCGCCTCCATCTATTCTCTGCCTCCCGAGTCCCAGATGATTGGCTTGGTCTTCTTTGGTTGCCCTGCACAGGAGAATGGAGCTGGAAAGCAGGTTAGTAAGAGCCTCTGTGGCGCAGTGGCTAGAGTGCTGTACTGCAGGCCACTTCTGCTGACTATCAGCTGTTCATATCCCACCAGGCTCAAGGTTGATTCAGCCTTCCATCCTTCCATGGTGGGTAAAATGAGGGCTCAGATTGTTGGGGGCAATAGGCTGACTCTATAAAAACTGCTTAGAGAGGGCTGTCTAGCACTATAAAGTGGTATGTAAGTCTAAGTGCTATTGCTATTAGTGGGGTAGAGAGGGAATGGGGATTTTACAGTATCCTTCCCCCAGCAGTGGGGAGGGAATGAGGATTTTGCAGTATACTTCCCCTGCCATGCCCACCAAGCCATGCCCACCAAGCCATGCCCTCAGAATCGGTAGTAAATTTTTTTTGAATCCCACCACTGTTGTCATTGTCATTTTCAAGTTACCTGCCAATTGGGTTACCTTTTTTTGGTGGTGTCCCTTCTGTGGAATGCTCCAAATATTTGGGATGCATCTACCACCTTTTAGAAATTGATTAAAGACCCATCTCTTCACCAAAACTTTTTCATGTGTGCATTGTAAATTTTGTTCTCTTGCTTCAATTCCGTAATGTATGTTTTTTAATCAACAGTATTCAATCGATTGCCATTTTATTTGTTGTATTTTGATGTTTTTAATCCATGCCGCTGCACATTTTTAAGATGTTTATACAGGAAATGATTTAAAAACATATTACTGGGAAAAAATAAATCATTAAAATTTCGCCCAAGAGGTTTTTTTGCACATAGTAGTTGAACTGTAATGGTTTCTAGGATTTGGTAAAAAGGAAAGAGGGGGAAAAATCCAATTTTCATGGGTTTGCTAAACAGTTTGAAGTGCTCTCTTGATTATGAAAATATTGACCAAAAAATAAAATAAAACCTCCCAGAAAGTAGCTCTCTGCATCAGTAATTTTTTTGTTTTGTTTTGCCATGAGATCATTTAAAGTATAAAAATCCACATCACTTTAATTTATGATACAGTGTACTGGACTGAAAGAGGTAGTTTGAGATAGTAAAAGTCAAGGAGCAAAGGGAAGAAAATGGGGCAAGAATTAAATAAAAAGAAAACCAAACTAATGACAACTGGAAGAATGATCAGTCTTAGAATTGGCAACGAAGATAACAAAATGGTGGACAGCTTCTGCTTTTAAGATCAATTATTCACAGCCTTTATTTATTTAGTGTATGGCATACAATGTCAGTGAATTGAGTGGTGTGGTGGCCTAGAGGTGGAGCTCTCGCCTCACAATCAGGAGGCTGTGAGTTGGATCCTAGGTGGAGGCAGATATTTCTCTCTCTGGGCACAATGAGAATATACTGTATCTGCTGAAACAGTCTCCGTATTGGTTACAGGAAGGGCATCCGGCCAGTAAACACTCAGCTCCGTTCAGTTGCCCAAGACTCCACCCCGCAAGGGATTATGGGGGTCTTTAAAAGAAGAAGATGATGATGATACAGTGTCAGGAAATTCTACAAATGCTAGACACAATGGAGTCCTGATGGCCTCAATTGCTTAGTTCATTCTGTTCAGCACCTGCATGTCTATCTAGGGCATGCTAGGGCAAACTAGCTTACACAAGCTGATAGTGGTGATCAGGTTGCTAGCTCTTCTGGAATCCTCCACCGGTCTCACTTTGCTTCACCCTGTGTTGCGTTGCCTCGTATTTGGACAGGCCCAGTGCCAGCTTCTGCTCTCCACACACACAAACGCAGCTTGGTTTTCCCCACCAAAGTGGTACCCATTTATCTACTTGCAATAGTGCAGGCTTTGGAATTGCTGGGTGGCCAGGAGGCAGGGAGTGAGCAACAGGAGCTCATCCCATCTCACGGAGCTGAGCTCGAACCGCTGGAGTGCAGACTATTTCTGGCTGGCAGTTCCAGCATCCAGTGTGCTTGACAACCCTATATGACAGGCTCAAGATCCATCTGGATCTTGACAGACTTGAATACTGGGACCTATCTAACAAAATGAAATTAAATGTAGAGAAAAGTAAAGCCTTACACTTAGACAAGAAAAACCAAAAGTACACATATAAACTGGGTGAAACCAGGCTTAACAGCAGTAACTGTGAGAGGGATCTCGGAGTCTTAGTGGACAACTAGCTAAATATGAGCCAGCAGTGTGCACAGCAGCCAAAAAAGCCAATACAATCTTAAATTGCATTAACAGAGGGATACACAAAAGTGAAGTACTAATATCACTCTATAAAGCCTTAACAAGACCACACCTAGAGTACTGCATCCAGTTTTGGTCACCACACTATAAAAAAGATGTTGAGATTCTAGAAAAAGTGCAGAGAAGAGCAACCAAGATGGTTAGGGGATTGGAGGCTAAAACATATGAAGAACAGTTACAGGAATTGGCATGGCTAGTCTAGTGAAGAGAAGGATCAAGGGAGATATGATAGCAGTGTTCCAATATTTGAGGGGCTCAAGCTATTTTTCAAGGCACCCGTAGGCCAGACAAGGAATAATGGATGGAAACTGATCAAGGATATTCAACCTAGAAATAAGGAGAAATTTTTTGTTAGTGAAAACAATCAACCAATGGAACAGCTTGCCTTCGGAAGTTGTGGGAGCTTCATCACTAGAGGCTTTCAAGAAGAGATTGGACTGCCATTTGTCAGAAATGGTGTAGGATCATCTGCTTGGGTGGGGGCTTGGACTAAATAACCTACAAGGTCCCTTCCAACTCTGTTATTCTGTCCATAGCTGCTGAGCCACTGCATCCTTCATAACAGCAAAAGAATAAGCAGTCAAAAAATACTCTGCAGAATAGTCCTTGGTAGAACAGTTGTGAAGGCCTTGGAAAAGATGAAAGAGATGTTGTGATGTCTGAATACCTACAAAGATCAGAACCATGCAAGCTGTGACACTCTGGAAGTTAAAGTTGGACTTTGAAGAAGCAGGATAGAAAGAATATTGATTCAACAATGAACTTTTGTGTTGGAGAAGACCCCTGAACATACCATGGACAGTCAAGAAAAATGAATCATGGATCATCAAACAAATCAAACTGGAGTAATCACTCAAGGAACAAATGACCAGGTTCAAATTATCCTTCTTTGGACACATTATGAGAAGATCTACATCTTTGGGGAAAATGGGAGGGAGGAGAAAAAGAGGATGACCAACATCAAGTTGGATGGACTCAGCTGCAGTAGTGATGAAGACTTGAAGGGCCAGCTTAGGGCCATATAATTCTGGAGAAAATGTGTCTATGTCAGGGGTCTTCAAACTTGACGGCTTTAAGACTTGTGGACTTCAACTCCTAGAATTCCTCCTCCAGTCATGTTAGCTCAGGAATTCTGGGAGTTGAAGTCCACAAGTCTTAAACCTGCCAAGTTTGAAGACCCTTGATCTATGTGGTTACTAAGAGTCAATACTGTCTTGGTGGTATATAATCAATTAATTAATCAACCAACTCAGAATAACAGAATTGGAAGGGGCCTTGGAAGTTGTCTAGTCCAACCCTCTACTCAAGCAGGAAACCCTATACCATTTCAGATAAATGGTTGTCCAATCTCTGTAAAAACCTCCAGCGTTGAAGCCTCCACAATTTCTGGAGGCAAATTGTTCCACTGATGAATTGCTCTCACTGTCAGATAATTTCTCCTTAGTTCTTGGTTGCTTCTCTACTTGATTAGGACATAAATTATGGACATAAATCATAAGTCCACACAGATGCTCCATATGTTCCTTCATGATTATCAAGGAGAAATTCAATAACACTGGCTCTACATCTAGACATTTTTTTTCGTGTTCCTTATTTCTGATACTATGGATCTTGGGATAAATCTGAAGAAGATTTCGTTCTGTTATCAAGAAAACAGATGTGCAAAGAATTCTTGGAATATGATCAAATCAACCATTGCAGCAAAGATGCTGTCTTCAGTTCTGTATCTCATAACTGCTTTGGATTGGTGAGGCAAGAGCCATTTTTAGTGGACCAAAGAATAATAGCTATGATATGATTTAGTCAAGTGCATTCTGATTGGAGGATAGGGAGGACTGAGGATGTGCACAGATGCAAGATTCAGACGCACAGATTCAGAGAAAGTGCAAATTAAGTGAAATCGGTGCTGCAAATCTCTAATACGTCTGCAGACCTCATGCCAGATACTTCTTGTTTGGGGGGGTGGGGTGGGTGGGGAGGAAGTAAGATGCTCTGGCAAGCCAAAATAACAGCTGGTATTTCAGACTTCGGGCTGCTAGGATGCACTTGAGAAATTATTTCTCTCATTCCAAAATAAGCATTGATGAGATATGTAATACAGATCCATATGAGTTTCAGATGTCTGGGAAAACTTAGCACAGAGGGCCCTTTAATCTTGAAAAAAGATTGCTGTATGGTTGAAAGACAGCCGTTTCTCAATAGCTTCTTTTTGGTATAATACAGGAGTGGGGTGCTGGGGGTTCACAGGGGTTCAAGAGAGCAGTTTGGAGAACCCCCAAATCCCACTCCTGGCTGGCCCTGCCCACCCCTCCCCTCCCCTCCCCTCCCTTCACAGGAGTCCTTAGGTGGCCTGTTTTGGATGCAGGATAAGTGTAGGGTGCATGCAGAGGCTCAGGGAGAGCAGAAGTTTGGGAAGGCTGGAAATGGGCCCATTTCCGGCTTCCAGAGAGTTTCTGGAGCCTAGAGAGGCCATTTTCATCCTCCTGGAGGTTCAAGGAAAACCTCTGGAGCCCGGGAGGGCAAAAACACCTCCCCTGCCATGGTGCCGGAGGTCAACTAGGCCATGCCCACCATGGCCATACCCACCCAGCAACCGGGCAGAGAACCCTTTGCTAAAATTTTTGAAGCCCACCTCTGGTATAATGCTACAGTTTGCTACAATCGCTACAGTTAAGTAGCAATTCAGGTTGAATTAAAAAAAAAAAACACCATCAGTGAACAAGAGGTAAGTCCCACAATAATCTGTCAAGTGGTTGAGATGGGCGGATGAGGCCTTCTTGATGATGAGCCCACTGTCACAGGTTATCCGTCTGTACACAGATAGGTCTTCCTGTCTATCCGATTTCCAGCCAAGCTATGGGATCCTGTGCATTTTGTCCACACTGTCAAATGATTAGGAAATCTGTAAAGCCGTGTCTCTTTCATTGTGCTTTTAATTATTAATTTGTGCCATTATGCTTAATAATGTATTTTTAATGTTGTGATTTTGTTTTGTTTTTTAAATTACAAGCAGCCTCAAGTGCTTGCCAAAGCAAAAAAAAAAAAAAAACCAACATGGCGTAAATTAAATATTGAAACAATGCATGTCTCAGCGCTTGCTAATAGCTATTGTTTCTGTGCTTAGATACTCCTTTTGAAGGTGCATAATTTAGCACAGACCTGAACTTTGGGAGCTTTACTGGTGTAGTGGTTAAAGTGCAGTATTGCAGACAAATTCTGCGCACAGCCTGGAGTTCGATTCTGATGGGGCTCAAACTTGACTCAGTCTTCTATCCTTCCAAGGTTGATAAAATGAGGATGCAGATTGTTAGGGGCAATATGCAAATAATGCTTCTACATTGTAAATCGCCCAGAGAGTGCTGTAAATAGAGTAATATATAAGCCTAAAATGCTATTGCTATTCTATTTTAAAGCCCCTGGGCCACATCTGGCTTTTTGGCTGTTCCTGTCTGGAATGTTTGACGCCAATCAGAAATTAGATATCAAATGTAATTAAGCAAGCTGAGTCGGCACAATTGCCTTGCACTCTTTTAGTCAGCTGGCAGCTGCTGGAGATCAAGGTGAAAAAAAAATTGCCCCTCACTGTTCTGACCAAGGCTTCCTGAGACAGTAACAGTCAGACGTTGTTCCCCAAAACCACTTTTTATTATTAGTTCAATGGCTGTGAATTATATGCATTCACAGCCAGTAATGAGTCCCAAATAGTTTATACTCCAACAGAAGTTTTCTGCCTTCTGCACAGAGGTGGATTTATAAACTGTACAGATGTAGATAGATAACTCGACAGACGTCCATAAACAAAGAACATTTATTGGTTCATCAGGTATCCTCATAACTCACGTTTGTGATGAAGTTCTTCTTTAATGATCAATCCTTTGTATATCTGCCTTGTAGTAAAAGATGGTTATCTCCTAACCCATCTCGTAGTGATAAAAAGAAGCTGCCATGAGTTTGTGAGTTCAGGCAAGAATGAGGAAAACTCCCCCAACCCCTCGAGGGTCAATTTAGTGACCAATCAGGATTACAGATGTGTTCATGTGGTATGGACTACATTTCCCAGGATACCTTTAACTACATTTACCCTTAAGGGGACAGCTCATAATTCCTAAGTAACTATCCAATTCCCATGGACTGGCTGGGACAGCACAAGAAGTCTGCCACAGTCTTTCGGGATAAGGCTGATAAGCACCCATCTTTATCTGCCTTGGAATGCTGCCAACTAAATTGCCAATTAGCTGTACAAGGCCAAATGGAGTACAAAGTCAACACAGAGCTTCAGATTTTAAACTGACCAGAATGAACAAAGTTGCTTCCTGCAAAGTCTCATATCCCTTTACTCCTCCTTTATGTTTTATGGGAGGGGCCAATCATCTCCCAGCCTTACTCCCAAGCTGACCATTTTGTCTTAACTGTTCTTGCTTCTGGCAGCTCTGTGCATTCCTCATGTAAAAAATGAGGAAGCCCTTTTTAAAAATTCTTGCAATTAAAAATAAATAAATTGAAGGCAACTGTTATAACTGCTTAAGTTATAACATCAACATTTTAGTTATACAATGGGTTTAATAAAGTTAACACCAACCCATACAATATTATGTTCACTTGAAAATTCAGGCATTTTCTAAGTGTCTTCATTGGGTAGGACTTTGCAATAGGAACAGAAAGCTTGTGAGTGATTATAATACACATCACTCATTAAAGTGCTTATTTTTGTTTGGGATATGTTTGATCGGTCTGCTTTATAGTTTTGTAAACAGCTAAAAAGCATGTTTTCTAGTTCCTAACTAGTGGCTATGATGTTTTTAGTTTGACAGGTCACAAAATAGACTGGCTTGTTTTATATGAATGTAGGAGAACAGGGGTTTGCGTGCTAAACTTTAATGGCCCAGCTTTAAATTTTAAAGATAAGATTTGGTAGCATAGATATTATTCAATCCAGAAATATGACCCAGCTTCTAAACTAGGGTGTAACTATCCAACTGTTGCTTGAGTGTGACTACCCTTTCATACTTCATCACTAGTCACATCAGTTAGAGCTGGTGATATTTGAACAATTGGATGCTACTGTTTCAGGTTAAGTCAGTGTGATAAGGCAATACGGGACAGCGAGGGACAACCAAAGGCAATAAGTGACCTGGGTGGCTGAGAATCTCCATAGGCAAAGGCAATAAGGCAATGAGTCTCAAATCAATTCTGGCTTGTTTTCTCTAGTTCATTAGATGAGTAAGAACAAAGAGGGCAAGTCCCCACCCCATTGATTAAATCACCCAATTAGTTAATTTTTCAGCTTATGTTGCCTTTCCCTTTCAATATCCAGTTCTTGATTGCCTTCATTGATATCAGCCTTTTCCAACCTAGTATCCTGAAACTATATTGCTCTGTAACAATGTCTTGAGCCTTGGCAGTTTCTGCGTGACTGGACTTCAGCTTCCAAAGTTCTCAGCCATGATTCTGCCAACTGGGGGGAATTCTGAGAGTTGGAGGTTATATATGAGGAAGTGCTCAGATTGGGAAAGTCTAGTTCAAGTCCCAGGAATTTTGGAATTGCAGCCTGATACACCCGGAGGGCTCTGGGATGTTAGTTTGTCCTAAACTTCTTAAAAAGACATTTCTTAAATGTTAAGATGAATGTAAGATTGCCTTCCACCTTTAGCACAGCTTGACTTTCTTGTTCCAGATTTCCCAACATGAGACCCTCCACATATGATAAGATATCAGTGTCCAGAATTCCCAGCATAGCCAATGACTTCTAGATGTAGCATGCCCAATATACCCGTGGGGTGACAGGGCAGAAGTCTTGTTTTAACACCTCATAAATGGAAGCAAACATTAGTAATTCCATTGCTTGATGATAACCAACCTTGGTGAACAGGCCAAACTCAGTTGCAAAATTGTCTCTTTATTTCCAGGCCATCAGATACAACAAAACTTTAAAACTACAGTGCCTAGAGACAAAATGTGATTACATTCCCGCAGTTCCATTTCAAGGCATGTTCTTGAGAATGCTCTTAGGATTTTGATGGGTCAGTTGTTCTAAATGGAGGATCTTAATTGCTTCCAATTGTTTGGATGATAAATGGACCTTGCAGATAGGTTAACAACTTCTTCAGTGCTCATTGCTTTCTCTTATCTCTAATGCTTGAGGGAAAAAAAAAATCACAATAGAATGTATATTGATGCTGAGGAAGCTAACAGGAAACAGAATATATTTCTGCAAGAGAAAAGCTTTAAGGAACCTTCACAAGCTATCTATGTATAGCATGTGGAGAAGGAACAAACAATATACATGAGAAATAGCTGAATATATACTGTATTATTTAGATTTATTAAATTACTCTTTGCCTGAAGGCCTTTTGGTGCATGCAGATAACAGGAACAGACAATAAACAATTTAACATGGAAAATGTAAAGGTTAGAAAATCAATAATTACATAGATTTGGACTAACATTGGAGCTGGAACTAATCAGGGAAGAAAACTTGATACATCAAAGTTCGTATGGGATCTAAATGTGTAGAATTTAGAACTACACACTCATGTGTAGAGTTGTAAGCTCCCTGTGATATGTAGAATTACACCTGTGAAAATATAAAGCAATGGTAATGCCATTTTTAACCTCTGTGTTAACGTAAGATAATTTACTGGAATATTATATAAGAATTCTCTATTGTTTTGTATGAAGGTCACATATTTGGCAGGTTATGCTGCCCAGTGTCATATTAATGATGGAGATTACTGGAAATGGAAACGGGTAAACAGGACGAGGAAGCAGATGTTATGCAACAATAATAATAGGGTGTTGCGTAGTTAGACACATAGCTGGATAGATTGTGAACCTGGAAAGGGGCAGAGACTGTATATTTGAACCTGTATATAAACCTTACCCTTCCTGGGAACCATGTCTTCTGCCCAAGGGCAGAATTCCCTTTTGCAAAAGCTTCATAATAAAGCTCTTATATATTGTTTACATGTCTCCAGTTGTCCTGAATGGTTGATTTTTATCACACTCCCTCCAGTAGATTTCTAGGACTTGATAGGTTAGTCATTTATTTATTAAATTCATATCCTGCTTATCTTGCAGCCCGTGAACCGGAGAGAGGAGAAATAGGAAGAAGTCGGTTATGGGCTTTCATTTTCTGCTTTTAGTTTCTATCACTTGAGGGTTGGGAATAGGAGAGGCATGTAAGCTAGAAATGATGTACTAATACTGCCCCGTAAATACATGTTTGCAGAGCCAAGTGTTTGCTTTTTAGTAGACAACATGCCAGAAATCAAATAACATCTTTCCCTTTCAGGGGACAGTTTACTCTGATTTTCCACTGCTGAAGCAGGATTCAAAAGTTATGTTGGATCAGAACAAGGGCATATTTAGTCTAATAGTCTCCTCTTCTTAAACACAAGTACCTGGTGGTTAAAGGAAGTCCAAAACCAGGATTAAATAGAAGTGATTAACATGTCACTAAGTCAAATACTTAATTTTGTTGTATCCCTGTCATGGAAATCTTATTGTATGTGCTTGCAATTACACATTTATGTTGAATACTAATAGGACCTCTTGCTCACTATCACTCATGATCACCTGTCTGCATTATTGCAAAGCAGTCTACAAGGGATTGCCCTTGAACAGCATTGAGAAGTTTCCATTTCTTCAGCGTGCACAAGTAGTAAATAGTGCCAGTTACTCAGCCCCTGTAAAAACTACTTACTGTATTTTGTAAGCTGCACTGGTTGTCAGTGTGCTTCCAGGTATAATTCAAGCTTCTGAATAATATGAGCTGTGGAGGTGCACACGTTAGAATGTAGTATTGCAGGCTACTTCTGCTGCCTGTTGGCTGCCGGCAATTTGGCAGTTCAAATCTCATCAGGCTCAAGGTTGACTCAGCCTTTCATCCTTCTGAGGTGAGTAAAACGAGGACCCAGATTGTTGGGGGCAATAGGCTGACTCTTAGAGAGAGCTGTAAAGCCAGGAATGGGATTCCACCAGTATGACAACCAGTTTGGTGACCGCATGCTTCGTTCACACCAAACGTGAGCTCTGCGCACATGCTCTACATTTTAAAAAGGCAATCCCATACCTACTTCAACTGCAGCCTCTGTGAAGAAAACAGCTGAAGTGCGGCAAATCGCTCTGCCACGTGAATCAGCTGTGCTCTAAATAAAGGCATAAAGCGCAGGAAAGAGCAGGCGCAGGCAGGCGGGCCCACTTCCTCATCACAGCGAACCGGTTGAAGTGAGCTGAACATGGGAACAAGGGGTTCGCCTAAACTGGTCCAAACCGGTAGAATCCCACCCCTGTGTAAAGCACTGTAAAGCATTATATATGTCTATTGCTATTTCTATTCTGATGGCCACCTTTCAAAGCTATGGCTTGAGATTACATTGTCCGAGGAATTGACTTCTGCCAGTTGGCTTTAACTATCCGGTCTGGTATGGTAGGATGGGTATATTCTGGAAAATTCTAGTTGGAAGGCTCAGGAAGGTTCCTTTTCTGTGCTTGCCCTATCAAGCATCCTCCATCCAGAGATCAGGATAACTCGGACTTGCCTGGCCTTTTGAAAGGGTTAGGGTTAGGATGGACAAAGTCCCATCTACTGGCTATGTTACCAACCACAGGTTATAACCAGGGGTGGGATTCTACTGGTTCTGTCTGGCTCTGTAGAACCAGTAGCTCTGAAGAGCAGCAGACAGAGAGCATACATAGAACCGTTTCTGTGTCTGCTGCTGTTTTGGCCCACCTGCCTGCCCGGGCTCTTATCTGACCATTATTTCCTGATTTTTCAACTGCAGCTGCTTTGTGCAGCACAGCTGCAGTTGAAAAAGCAGGAAAAAGGTGCTTTTTCAACCGCTGCGCACCCGCGTGCAGCGCTGCTCAGCTGTCCAGGCAGTAAGCTGACGAGGATTCACACGCGCGTGCAAATCATAAATCACCGAACCAGAAGTTACACCAGTCGGATCCCACCCCTGATTATAACATCCTCCTCAGCTGCTAAGTATATTTTAATTTTGTAATGTGATGGTAATTTATTTTAATTTGTTGTATGATTGATTGCAGTTCAAAGTCACTATTGAAAAGCACCAGAGGGCAGGACAAGAAAGAATGGATGGAAACTAATCACTGAGAGAAGCAACCAAGACTTAAAGAGAAACTTCCGAACAGTGAGGACAATTCACCAGTGGAACATCTTGTCACCAGAAATTGTTGGTGCTTCATGACTGGAGGTTTGGATAGTCCCTTGTATGAAATGGTATAGGATCTCCCGCTTGAGCAGGGGGTTGGACTAGAAGACCTCCAAGGTCCCTTGCAGCTTTATTCTGGTTGATTGAAGGATAAATGAATAGATATTATAATTTTACTTAGAATTGTTGCACTTATTTCATTTATTTATATCCCATCTGTATTACTTTTTATAAATAAATCAAGCCAGTAAATAAACCCAGCACATGTTCCTCGTCCTCTTTTCCCACAACTACAACAACCCTTTGAGGTTGGTTGGGTTGAGAGAGAGAGAGTGACTGGCTCACTGGACCAGGGTCACCCAGCTGACCTTCGGGGCTAAGGAAAGACTTGAACTCGTCTTATTTTTCTGAAAGGAATACTTCAAATATCTTGCAAAATAAACCAATTGATCAGAATTCAGTTTATCACATTAAATATATATATATATATATATATATAAACAGCAGCCCTAGGACAACAAATTAAAATAACAACTTCCTGAAACAGATATAAAACAACAGTAAACGGCAGACCATTTTGTACAACTGAAACCCAAAATATTAATATTATAAAAATACTCATTAAATTCTTGGATCTCCAAAATATGGGTATCATAGTAATCTAAAGAAGTTTGCCTTTCATTTTATTGAATAACTTTTCAATAAAAATGAGAGTCATCCCTATGCCAGCAATCAATATCATTAATTTTAAATGTCCTCCAAAAAGAATGCATTTTATTTTTAGTTTAAGACTTCAAGGCAGTATACGCAGTGTTCCCACCATCTATTTTTCCCCACACAACACTAGAATGGATAATAAATGAGCCTTAACTTGGCACTCAAAAATACACTTCTTTTCTGTTCTTCCATAGAGTCTAGATGAGATGGAATCCTATTACAAAGAAAGTCATCTCTTTTGTAAATAAGAAGTGTGTTTCTCTCAGAGATGAAATGCCAACCTTCTTAGGAGTTGGAGAGATGCTTGAGATGGAAATGGGATCCAACTATTCCTGTAGGTAAGTAGGATCTCAAACTATTGTTGAGGAAACTATTAACATTTTCAATTGAGTATCTTGAATTGAGTAAAGCAGCAATCTGGGAACTCATGACATTCCTTCAAATTTGTTATACAGACAGTCCTCATTTTTGACAGCCTCAATTGGAACCAGCAACTTGATCACTAAAGACTGTGGTTGCTAAGTGGAAAATCACATGATTGTGATGGGCTTATAATGTTACTTCCCACATGGTCAATTATTGAGTCATCCTGGTTAAGCATAAAAAGGGCTGCGGTGGCTCAGTGGCTAAGATGCTGAGCTTGTTGATTAGAAATGTCAGCAGTTTGGCAGTTTGAATCCCTAGCACTGCAAAACAGAATGAGCTCCCGTTACTTGTCCCAGCTTCTGCCAACCTAGCAGTTCAAAAGCATGTAAAAATGCAAGTAGAAAAATAGCAACCACTTTGGTAGGCAGGTAACGGCGTTCTGTGCACCTTTGGCATTTAGTCATGTCGGCCACGACCATGGAGATGTCTACAAGCAGCGCTGGCTCTTCGGCTTTGTAACGGAGATGAGCACCGCCCCCTAGAGCCGGAAACGACTAGCACGTATGTGTGAGGGGAACCTTTACCGTTTTAGTTAAGCGCAACATCATGTGACCATGATTTATGGTTTTTACCTCTCCGTTAAATCTGCTTATTATTGCAAGCAGACCGGGAAGCACAGAAATGGGGATCACAAGATGGTGGGTTGCTTATGGCAGTTGTAAATTTGAGGATTAGTTGCATTGTATTTTTGGTCACTAAATGATGCAGTTGGTAAGCAAGAATACCCGTAGTATGACTTCATCTAGATCAGGGATGGGACTTCTTTCAGCAGCCTGGGAATCAGGAATTGTTTTGCAAGATGGGCAAATATTTTATGGTATTGAAACAGGAGACGACTGGCATCATAAAATCTTGCAAGTGAGTGGCATCATGAGTCTGAATAACAGAATAACAGAGTTGGAAAGCATTTTGGAGGCCTTTGAGGCCCAACCTCTTCTCAGGCAGGACATCCTATACCATTTTAGACAAATGGTTGTCCAATCTCTTCTTAAAAACCTTCAAAATTAGAGCATGCACAACTTCTGGAGGAAAGCCATTACACTGATTAATTGTTCTTGCTGTCAGGAAATTTCTTCTTAGTTCTAGATAGGTTCTCTCCTTGATTAATTTCCATCCATTGCTGCTTCTCCTGCCCTCAGGTGTTTTGGATAATAGGTTGACTCCTTCTTTGTGGCAACCCCTGAGATATTGGAAGACTGCTTTCAGGTCACCCTGGTCCTTCTCTTCATTAAACTAGACATATCCAATTCTTGCAACCATTCTTTATATATTTTAGCCTCCAGTGCCCCAACAATCTCTGTTGCTCTTCTCTGCATTCTTTCTACAGACCCATTTTTTTAAATATTGTGGCAACCAAAACAGGATGCAGTATTCCAAGTGTGTATCTCTTTTCCATGGCACCATTTGTAAGGGCCACAAAAAGGAGTTTTAGGAACTGGATAAGCCAATTCTAGAAGCCAGATCCCATGCCAGTTAATTAATACATGCTAGAATGTAAATGATATCCTATCTAGCATCCTCTTCCAAAGCGTTATTTTCATTCCATCTGTCCTCCAGCTGTTGTCATCCATTATCAGCTCAAAAAGCCTGAGCTATTTCAGCTTTCTTATATATATAAAAAAGTGAGGCTGTTAAAGAAGCTCATTTTTAAGATGGGTCAGCTTTTACCAAGTGTTGCAGCTAATTGCCTGAAACGTTGTTGAACAAATGTTACTTAAAACAGAATTATTCCAATTAAGTTATAAAGAGTAAGGTCATGATGACAAAGGAAGCTAATTCCAGCATCCTCCAGAAACTTTCAGAAACTCCCTATTTGCAAACAAATCTAAAAGGCAATAAACCTTTTTCTTCAATTATAACCCATAATTGTTGTGGTCAACCAGAATAGCTGTTCCAAATATGTCTTTGATTCTGAAAAACGTACAAATAATTTAAAAAGTTAGACCAATATAACTTTGTTTTTGCAATTTGAAGGCCAAAAGTAGTTCATTTTAGAATTAAAGATTCCTTAACAAATTGATTTGTATCTTTGTAAACTGCTTAAATACATTAGATTAATTGATAATTACAAAAACATAATGCATTTTATACAGCCTTTGAAGATTTTATTGCCCTTTTGTTTGATTCTATTCTATTTTATTTTTTTGACTTTATTTCTCTGTTTCTATATTTGTCATGTTCCCACCTGCCTTGAATGTTTTCCAATCCAAAAAGCAGAATCAGAAATACATCATTTTTAAAGGAAAAAAAAAACCCTTAAAATATACAGGGTGATTGCCATTCTTTTATGTTTCACATTTTCTTTATGCTATCTTTCCTTCCTTCCTTCCTTCCTTCCTTCCTCCCTCCCTCCCTCCCTCCCTCCCTCCTTCCTTCCTTCCTTCCTTCCTTCCTTCTTTCCTTCCTCCTTCCTCCTTCCCTCACTCCCTCCTTCCTTCCTCCTTCCTTCTTTCCTTCCTCCTTCCTCCTCCCTCCCTCCCTCCCTCCTCCCTTCCTTCCTTCTTTCCTTCCTTTTTTTTTTTTGATAGAATGGAAGCAAAGTCACACGGTGGAAAAATTGCCCAACCTTCCACCATCATACCTTGAGGAATCAGTGGGCCAAGCGGATTGGCTTTTTCACAAATTTGTAACCTGATGGGAAAAGAGCCAGAAGACAAAAGAAAGAAGAAATATCAAAGAACAAGGAGTTGAAGTCCCAAACTACTCTTCAGGAAATTTGTAAAGAGCAAAGTTGACAAGAGTAGCCAGTGCTGGCAGCATCAGGATCCAGTTGCCGGGTTTAGGTAGTCCTCAACTTTAGACCACTAAGGTAAAGGTAAGGGTGCTAGTTGTTTCTGGCTCTCGGGGGCAGTGCTCATCTCCGTTTCAAAGCTGAAGAGCCAGCACTGTCCGAAGACGTTTCTGTGGTCATGTGGCCGGCATGACTAAATGCTGAAGGCACATGGAACGCTGTTACCTTCCCACCAAAGTGGCCCCTATTTTTCTACTTGCATTTTTACATGCTTTCAAACTGCTAGGTTGGCAGAGGCTGAGACCAGTAATGGCAGCTCACTCCGTCACACGGCGCTAGGGATTCAAACTGCCGAACTGCCGACCTTTCTGATCAACAAGCTCAGCGTCTTAGCCACTGAGCCACCGCGGCCCCCTTATTACCACTACTGAGCCCCAAATTGCTAAGACATTTGTTAAGTGAGTTTTTCCCCATTTTATGACCTTCCTTGCCACAGTTGCTAAGTGAATCACTGCAATTGTTCAGTTAGTAACACAGTTGTTAAGTAAATCTGGATTCCCCATTGACTTTGCATGTCAGAAGTTGGCACCCCTGCGACCGTCATAAATGTGAACCAGTTGCCAAGCATCTAAATTTTGATCAGGTGACCACGGGGATGCTGCAATGGTCATAAGGGTGGAAAATGTTGTAAGTTACTTTTTAATGTGCCATTTTAACTTCGATCACTAAATGAATTGTTATACGTCAAGGACTATTTCTACTTTGTCGGTGGCAGCAGAACATTTTAGAAGACACTGACCAAACTTGAGCCTTGAATGGTTTTGGAACACTGAGACTTAAGTCTTTTGCAGGAGATCCAAGCTTCTGCAAATATTTTGTTAGAACTAGGCTACCAAATATTTTGAGAAACTGGAGAAGCACAGCCAGATCCAGCGGCAGAAGGCCGGGAATTTAAACCAGGTAGAACATCAACATCTCCAGCAGTGGTGGGATTCAATTTTTTTTACTACTGGTTCTGTGGGAGTGGTCTCTTGGTGGGCATGGTGTGGCTTGGTGGGCATGGCTTGGTGGGCATGGCAGGGGAAGGTTACTGCAAAATCCCATTCCCTCCCCCCTCCCCCCACTAACCTGCTTTCCAGGTCCGTTCTCATGTGCAGGGCAACAAAAGAAGACCCAGCCAATCAGCTGGGACTCAGGAGGCACAGAATAGATGGGGGTGGGGCCAGTCAGAGTCAGAGCCAATATTTGCCGGTTCTCCGAACTACTCAAAATTTCCACTACCGGTTCTCCAGAACTGGTCAGAACCTGCTGAATACCACCTCTGATCTCCAGCAATCAACAAGGCCAAACCCTGCTTCCAGATCTACGTCCTACAATGCCTCCCCATTCTCTGAATTGTGCAAATGAGAAGTGAGTTTGGGCAAGAGCTGATTGGGGTGGGTAGAGCTGAAACACGTAGATAGGAATTGGTTGAAAAGAGAATGCTAAGATAAAGTTAAGCAGAATATACCATTAGTAGGCAGAGTTATATGTTAGGAAATACAATTATTAGACTAAAGTGTCATTTTCTTGAGGTTAACAGAAATTTGGCCAAAGGAGATGCCTTTTTTGTCTTCAGGTCCTTAGCCCAACAGGAGTAGACTTAAAATTAAATATTGTCCAGCTTTTTGTTGTTGTTTTTAAATTGAACTGTTTTGTGTATCATGATCTTGTAAATGAACGGCTTCTTTTTTTTCTCCTCATCTGTCGACAGACCCAGCAGCCTAGATTTATGTTACTTAATTTATTTCCTGATTCTAGCAATCGGCTTCAATCGTTATACATGTCTGTGGTGAAATTTGAAAAGTGTGCAGTTGTCTATTCCACGTTATCACCAGCATACGTTCTTGAAAATGAAGATTTGTTGGGAAAATGTCGCAATTGAAAAATCCAATCTTTCTGATGCTGCAAAAAGTAATTTCATATACAGGTAGGGCTGAGTATTTTTTTTTTGAAGTTTTTCACTGTATTTTGTTGTAAATGCCAAGAAATCAAAATGTGCTTTTCTTTCTTTCGTTCCCTTTTGTCCTCCTTTCCAATTGTCTGTGTCTTCCTTTGCTTATTCAGATGACTGGTGACCCAATATTATCTGCGGTAGGTATAAGTAAGATATACCTACCTAATCAAAAGTCAATATGACTTCAATATTGTGTTAACTTTAATTTTAAAAATTTAAAAATAAAATTAAAGTTGGGTATCTATGTAGCAGATTCTCAATCATTGAGGTCCTGGCTATCCCAAAAGTGCTTTTCAAAAGGCAACTGGACCTTCTTGTTTTGTTTTGTTTTCTCTTAAAATGTTTCACTTTTCATCCAAAAAGCTTCTGCAGAACTGAAGAAGTATCTTGGATGAGAAACGATACATTTTCAAGGGGAAAAAAAAACCCCAAGAAAGCCCAGTTGCCCTTTGAAAAGCATCTTTAAATTAGAGTCAGATGTTTCAATCTATAGGATGATAATCAGGTCTGGGATGTCCTACCTTATTTAAACATTTTTTCCCCTGGATATTCACTATCAAAGTCTCACCACCAGCCCTGTGTAATATAGACAATACTGAACCAGATTTGCAGTGGCCATGGTAGATGGGCAAATATCCTCTAAAAGTCAGGCAAAATATCATCACCAAATTGTGACTCTGGGGCCAAAATAACTATAGTGTCAGAGTGCGAAAATAGAGCCTGTAATGGACCTTTTGCTGATTTCCTGGCTAAAACCAATGAAATAAATATTGTATCCGTAATCTAGGCCTGCGTTTATAATATTTTATATTTCATGTTTTGTATTTTAATCCCTTGTGGTTTTTATCAAAATGTGATGTGAATGTGTCATACAATGAATAAACAATCAAGGTCTTATCTACACAACACAGGAAGAGTATACAAAGGAGATTTCTAGGGATCTGCAAAAACTGTTGTTGATGCTCACCAGGCTGCAAAAGTTTACAAAACAATATCCACACAGTTTGTACTCCACCAGTCCAGACTCTCAGGGAAATTAGGTACAAAGAGTAGCGATTCAGCACCATTTTCCCCTTCTCCGGGAGTAGGTCAGCTAATCAAGATCACAAGAACAAGGCATGTAACACCCAGGGAGGTCTCAAAGAACTTTAATGAGAAGAAGGACTTCCAATATCTATTGGGCTGCCACAAAAAATAGGGAGTCAATCGAGTGTCCAAAGCACTTGAACCGAAGGCAGGACAAGAAGCAATGGGTGGAAACTAATCAAGGGGAGAAGCCACCTAGAACTAAGGAGAAATTTTCTGACTGTTAGAACAATTAATCAGTGGAACAACTTGCCTCCAGACGTTGTGAATTCTCCAACACTGGCAGTTTTTAAGAAGAGATTGGACAACCATTTGTCTAAAATGCTATAGGGTTTCCTGCTTGGATTGGAAGACCTGCAAGGTCCTTTCCAACTCTGTTATTCGGTTGTTCTGTTCTTACCAAAGCCACAGGAAGGTGTGTATCTTTTCATTGTTAGCATAACTCCAGAGTACTGTCTAAGGAACTAAAGGCTTCCCTTATATTGTCAAATGTAGTGTTCAGTGAAACCACCACTAGGAGAATACTGAACAATACTGATGGGCATGGCAGGGTTGCAAGGAGAAAGCCACTACTCTCCAAGAAGAACATTGCTGTCCAACTACAGTTTTGCAAAACCTACTAGGTGGATAAGCCAGAAAGTTATTGGAAGAATGTTCTGTGGATCGATGAGACAAAAATAGAACCTTTTGGCCTGAATGAAGTGTTTCGGTTGGCAAAATGCAAATACTACCTTCCAGCATAAGAACCTTATCCCAGCCTGAAACACGGTGAAGGCAATATCATAGTTTGGGCTTGTTTTGCTGTGTGTGAAACAGGATGGCTTGCCAATATTGATGAAAATGAAAAATTCCGAATTGTGCTACAAAATTCTCCAGGGAAATCTGTCTAGGGACTGAAGCTGAAGAGAGGACGTGCAGGATGACAACAACTCAAAACACACGAGTCTTATGGCCAAAAAAAGTGGTTAAACCAGAAGAAAGTTAATGTTATGGAATGACCAAGTCAAAGCCCTGATTGTAATTTTATAAAATATGGAAGGACATGAAGCAAGCAATTCATGCAAGGAAGCCCATCAACATCCTTGAATTGAAGCTGTTGTGTCAAGAGGAATGGGCTAAAATTCCACCAAGGTGATGTGCAAGGTGATGGATTGATCAACCATTACTGGAAATGCCTATGGAGATTCTCAATCATCCAGGTCAAATGGTTGTCCCAAAGGTCTTTTTTCCCAAGAGGCAACTGGACTTTCTGGGTTTTCTTTGAAGAAATTTCACTTCTCATCCAAGAAGCTTCTTCAGCTCTAACTGGATGATGTGGAATGGAAGAATCTATACTACAGTCAGAGCTGAAGAAGCTTCTTGGATGAGAAGTGAAATGTCTTCAAAGAAAACCCAGAAAGTCTAATTGCCTCTTGGAAAAAGGACTTTTGGGACATTACTTGAAATATTTGGTGGCAGCTATTGCTCCCAAAGAGAGAGACAGCAGTTATAGTGAAAGTAAAGAAAGGTTCATCACCTCCATTTGCCACACCCAAATATGAACCTTTTGCATTGTTTTCCTCATGAATATGAACAAGTGTAAGACCAACCTATAGTCACAATTCAGACTAGCATTTCTGTTGCTAAGCAACAGAGGCAGGTACTAAGTGAGTTGGGCCCAATTTTACAACCTTTTTTGTCACAGTTAAGTGAATCACTGCAGTTGTTAAGTGAATCCAGATTTCCCCATTAACTTTGCTTGTTGGAAGTGATCGCAAGAAGTGATCACATGACCTTGAAATGTTGCAATAATTGTAAATACATACCAGTTATCAAGCACCCAGATTTTGACAATGTGATTGTAGGAAGGCTGTGATGATTGTTATAAGTGCCAAGACCAGTTGTAAATCACTTTTCTCAGTGTCATTGTAACTTCAAAAAATCACTGAACTGTAAGTCTAGCTGTAAGTAAGGCTGTAAGTCAAGGACTATCTATAATGGTTTTTTATTCAATTGTTTAATTGGGTTCTTCTTATCATCCCATGTTTTCCTAAAATAAGACCCTGTCTTATATTTTTGCCACTAAAAAAGGCACCAGGTCTTATTTTCGAGGGGTGTCATCCACTGACTAACCTCACTTGTGCGCCTCATCCCCAGCCTCCTTTTCGCTGTCAGAGGCCTTCAGGAACTATTACTTCTATGGCCAGCAAGGCTTTCCTGAAGGCCTCTGCAGCCAATAACAGAGCTCCGGATCGATCCAGAGCTTTGTTATCAGCTACAGAGGCCTTCAGGAAAGCCTTGCCAGCCTTGCTGGCTGCAGAAGAAATGGGCTGGCAAGGCAGATATCGGGGTGTGTGAGGCCTGGCTACAACTGTCCAAAGGTAAATAGTAGGGCATCTCCACTCCCCCGTTCCCACCCTAGCTTAATTATTACCCGTGCACTCTAGAGTGGGTAGGATCTTAATTAGGGCTTATTTGGGGGGGTAGAATAGGGTTTATATTGGGCACATGTGTAAAAATCAAGCTAGGACTTACTTTCAGGGTAGGTCGTGTTTTGGGGGAAACGGTATTTATGCAGAAATATTTAAAAAATATTTATTTTGAATATTTTGAATTAAAGTTAATTAAAGTTATTCTAAGTCTCATGTCATCATAAGCATTTCCAATAGATATATCCATAAATACATTGAAAGTATATAGTTCTTTTTACATGCTTCTCAGGGTTGAACTATTCATTTATTCTCATGCATTTTTGCTTCCATCTCATAATACTTACTGCGTTCAGCAACCAATCTTCAACTCTGCATTTGTGCAAAACTTTTATAATTTCACTTTATTACTCTGTTTTCTCTCACACACATTAAACATACATTAGACATTTCCCACAGCCACTCAAATAAACCACATCCATATTTTAACGTTACCCCATTTAACACTGTGTATGCCTGCAGTCTTACTGTTTTTCACTATTTTCACAGCATTTAGGACTCCCCCCCCAATCAGTTATGAAAAATTAAAATAATCCTTGCCTCTGGAGATTTGGAGCAGCCTCCCCTTTCTTGGCATTTTATAAAGCTGTTAAAACAACACCATTCTACCATGCTTATAATGAAGATTAAATGATTCTGGTCACCATCTAGGAGATTTTTATTAATTGTATGTCCATTTGTTTTTTTTATTTTTCTGTAGGTTTACTCCTTTGTATACTGCAAGTTATAAGACTGAAAAAGTTAAAATCAGTACACTTTTTGGACAAAACTATAGCTTTCATTCAAGTAAGGAGCACTTTTGGAAAAACTCTGATGGAGAATAACAGAGTTGGAAGGGCCTTGGCCAACCCCCAACTCCCTGCTTAGGCAGGGAACCCTATAGCAATGATGGCAAACCTTTTAGAAACCAAGTGCTCAAATTGCAACCCAAAACCCACTTACTTATCACAAAGTGCCAATACAGAAATTTAACCTGAATACTAAGATTTTACTACCTAAAATAATGATAAACAAGACAGAGTTCTGCTAATGGTTCTAAGAAAAAGTGATGAATGCACTTTTATGCCCCTTCATTATTTTCTCCTTTTGAAATGTTGTTTAGCAACAATAAAAAATGTAATATAATTTCTCTCTTTCCTCCCCACTCTTTCCCCCCCTCTCTTTCCCTCCTCTCTCTATCTCTCTCTTTCTCTCTCTCTCTTTCTCTCTCTCTCTGTTTTTCTCTCTCCCTCTCTCTCTGTCTTTGCATTTCTCTCTCTTTCCTTCACTCCTCTTTCTTTCTCTTTTCCTCCCTCCCTCCCTCTATTTCTCTGTTTGTCTCTTTGTCTCTCCCTCTTCCTCCCTTTCTATCTCTTCCCAGCTCTCTTTCCCTCCCTCCTTCCGACTCTGTTTCTCTCTGTCTCTGTTTCCTTCCCTCCCTCTCTCTCTTCCCCACCCTCTCTTTCCCTCCCTCTGGTTGAATGAGAACTTTGGTTAATTTGTTCAATGATCCACCAGTTTGTTTTCTTGGTCATCCACAGTATTTTCAGCCTTCTCCAAATTCAAAGTCTAAAGTCATCAATACCATTTCTATCCTGCTTCTTCAAACTCCAACTTCCATAAGATGACACTATAGCTGGCAGGATTCTGATTTTTGCAACACCTCCAAGGAGCTTCCATTGGGAAGTAAGTTAGCTTACAGTCTGTCTCTACCAGTTATTTATTATTTTAGTATGTATAAAATACAAGACACTAAGTTCTTCAGCGCATTGTGTTGGTACACTTTCCCCCTTTACAGTCATCTTCTAATTTAGGAAGACTGAAACTTCAAAGACAGGCTTTTGCCTCCATTAATCCATTAAACCTTTTATTTAACATTTAAAGAGACACATGTGAATGAAAAGCTACATCCAAGTCTGCTCCTTTTCAATATCATTTCCTGAGACCCCTCCCACATTACAAATTGTTCAGCCAGTTCAGTGGTGGGATTCAATTTTTTCTTTTACTATTGGTTCTGTGGGTGTGGCTTGGTGGGCGTGGCAGGGGAAGGATACCGCAAAATCTTCATTTCCTCCACACCCCACTAACCTGCTTTCCAGCTTCCTTCTCCTGTGCAGGGCAACAAAAGACGATCCAGCTAGGACTTGGTAGGCAGAGAATAGATGGGGTTGGCAGGGCCAGTCAGAGATGGTATTTGCCGGTTCTCCGAACTACTCAAAATTTCCGCTACCAGTTCTCCAGAACTGGTCAGAACCTGTTGAATGCCACCTCTGAGACAGTTGTTTCATCAAAGAAGATAATTCTACCATATGCATCATGACAACTAGGAGGTACGTATAGTGCAATTTTTCCCTGGGCACGATTAGCCAACGGGGGACATTGAATTTGCAGTGGAGAAAGTAGAAGGACAGAAAGTTCAACCATTTCTCTGACCTGTAAATTGTTGCTTATAGAAAGCCAAGGACCCTCTTCAACTCCCCCATCTCTGCCCTCACAACACCCAAGCTCAGGCATAGAAAATCCTTAGACGAACATAATACCTTTTTTCCCCTTCCTTTCTGTTACTGAGAAATGAAGTCAGAGAATAACAAGCTATGGTTATTAAATACAGCAGTACCTCAGTACTCATCGTTAATTGGTTCTGGGTGACACAATGAATACTAAAAACAAGTACCAAACAAAGTATGTGACTAACATATCATTCAGCCAGAAGCAGTGGTGGGATTCAAATTTATTTACTACAGGTTCTGTGGGTGTAGCTTGGTGGGCATGGCAGGGGAAGGATACTTTAAAATTTCCATTACCATCCCACTCCAGGGGAAGGTTACTGCAAAATCCCATTCCCTCCCCACCCCACTAACCTGCTTTCCAGCTCCATTCTCCTGCGCAGGGCAACAAAAGAAGACCTAGCTGATCAGCTGGGACTCGGGAGACAGAGAATAGATGGGGACGGGGCCAGTCAGAGGTGGTATTTGCCGGTTCTCCGAACTACTCAAAATTTCCACTACCGGTTCTCCAGAACTGGTCAGAATCTGCAACATCACCTCTGGCCAGAAGGGTCGAGACAAGAGCCAATTGACAAGTTGTAGCTCGTGTGTTAAGTTTAGTACTTAAACAAATGATGAGTACCTGGACAAAATTTTCACGCCAAATGTGTTAAGTATCAAATTGAATGAGTTTCAAAGCAATCAAGTACTGAGGTACGACTGAGCTGTAAATTGAAAGTGTTAGGAATTTGGAGAGAGTACCTAATGGTATTTCTAAACCAAAGATTAGTAACCCAGGTTTTTTTCTAAAGAAAAAAATAAGCTTTTCTTTTGGATGGGGAATTTCTATATTTGGAAATCATTGTTTTGCAAGTAGGGTTAGCTTTCTAGTTGGTTTAATATTTTATTGACCTACTACTAGGTCCTGACTATCCTTTTTCTTCACAAGGTGACCTCCTGTTTCCAGTGGTGTCTTTGTTCTCCGGTCTCAATGTGAGTTAATGCAGCAGCAAGGTTCATTACATCATCACCCTTGACTTTTTTTGTGGGGGGGAGTCTAATTTCAAAGCAATATGTGGGAAGAGTGTCCGGCCACACACATATTGGTTCTGGCACAAAAGTGTTTTTTGATCGCCACGGTGGCAATTTTCATTCAAGGAAAAAAAAAAGCTCAATCCACCTTTCATCATCAGCCCACCCAGAGTGGCCCTCTGGTTGGAGAAAAAAAATGTGCTTGCGCGCTCCTGATCTCCACTGAAGTTTTCTAGAGAGGATAAGAAACTCAAGAAAGGGAATGTCAAGCCCGAAATTGACATATGTGTAGCCATTTTAGTTAGGCTCGGTATATATTCTTTCTCTTACTTTCTCTGTGGCAGTCATGGGGGGAGGGGGAAGGGTTTCGGGCCTGCCACATTCCTAAGGGGGGAGGAGTGGAGATAGAGTTGTTTAGGCTAGGTGATTCTTCTTCCCATGAGAAAACGAGCTGTCCATGCTTAGGCCCCTTGAGGTGGAGATTTATGACATCAAGCAATGTAGAATTACTTCTATTGGAGAATGTGACTTTGGGGATTTGTTTCTAACTTCTAACATTGTGGAATAATTCCGGGTTGTGTCAGATCTGGAATTACCGTGGACTTTGCCAATTTGATGCTTTCGTAAATAAAAGAAATTGTCTGGGAAGATGGACTTTGTTTTATTCTTTGTAAATGGATTTCATCACTTGGAAACCTGACAGGGAATTAAATTTAGCTTGCAGTGGAAATGAACGACACTGGGACTGTTGAATAAGTTGGAAATCTACAACATTGGAAGAAACCACTATTTCTTATAATCCTACATCGCACCTTATGTGGACAATGTATCTGTGAAGTCACCAAGGAAAAATTAATAATCTCTTGTGTTTGTCTCAGCAGGTCTACCACCTGGCCAACCTTGTTAGAAATGTAGCAGTAGGGAATCACTGGGGAAATTCAGCGGAGAAGTTGTAAATACATTCTGGAAAAAAGCCAAAGGAAAATCATTGGTAAACCGTCACCAATAAAATTAGACTGATATGTCCATGTAGCCGTCAGGAATAAAATGCAACTTAAGAGTATTTTTACCGGTGAGTTGCTGGAAGAGCTCCTCCGCTTGTCTGTGTTGTTTGCCAAGATGATGCCCTTGGAAAATACAGGTGGTCCTCGACTTACAACCGTTCATTTAGTGACTGTTCAAAGTTACAACGGCACTGAAAAAAAGTGATTTTTGATGCTTTTTTCCACACTTGCAGCATCCCCACAATCATGTGATCAAAATTCAGGCACTTGGCAACTGACTCATAACAGATAACATAATCAGAGTTGGAAGGGACCTCATAGGTCATCTAGTCCAACCCCCCACCCGAGCGGGAGAGCCTACACCATTTCTGACAGATGGCAGTCCGATCTCTTCTTGAAAGTCTCAAGTGATGGCGCTCCCACAACTTCCGAGGGCAAGGTGTTCCATTGCTTGATTGTTCTCACTGTCAGAAAGTTTTCTCCTTATTTCCAGGTTAAATCTCTCCTTGTTCAGTTTCCATCCATTACTCCTTGTCTGGCCTATAGGCGCTTTAGAAAAAAGCTTGACCCCCTCCTTGCTGTGGCAGACCCTCAAATATTGGAAGACCTCTATCATGTCTCCCCTGGTCCTTCTCTTCTCTAGACTATCCATGCCCAGTTCCTGTAACCGTTCTTCATATGTTTTAGTCTCCAGTCCTCTAATCATCTTTGTTGTTCTTCTCTGCACTTTTTCTAGAGTCTCAACATCTTTTTTATAGTGTGGTAACCAAAACTGGATGCAGTACTCTAGGTGTGGTCTAACTAAGGCTTTATAGAGTGGTATTAGTACTTCCCTTGATCTCGATTGTATCCCTCTGTTAATACAACTTAGGATTGCATTAGCTTTTTTTGGCTGCTGCTGCACACTACTGGCTCATATTTAGCTGGTTGTCCACTAAGATTTCAAGATCCCTCTCACAGTTACTCATATTTATGACTCATATTTATGATGGTACTATTGTGATCCCCTTTTGTGACCGTCTGACAAACAAAGTTCAGTGGAGAAGCTGGATTCACTTAAGTTAACAACTTCAGGGATCCAATTTAACAACAATGGCAAGAAAAGTTGTAAAACGGTGCAACATTCACACCTAGCAACAGAAATATTGGCCTCAGTTGGGGTCGTAAGTCGAGGACTACCTGTAACTAGTTTATGCTGACTTTTATATAGTGGTACTTCACCAATCATATACAGGTTACTCTCAACTTATAAACCACAACTGGGACTGAAATTTCTACCTTAAGTCATTGTAAGTTGTAAGACCCCATTTTACAACAGTTTTTACGATGGTTGTTAAGCTCATCACTGCATCGGTTAAGTGATTTGCACAATTGTTAAGCCAATCCGTCTTCCCCAAAGGGAAATTGGCAAAAAAAAAAAAAAGGTTGCAAATTCCAATCACGCGACTGCAAATGCGCTGCATCTATTGTAAATGGCAACATCTGGTTGCCAAGCAGCAAAACTGTGATTGCATGACCACAAAAGTGGTATCATAGTCATAAGTGGGAGTACTGGTCGTAAGTCCCTTTTTCCAAAGTGGCTGCATCTTTATTATTTATTCATGACATTTATCACCTCACTGATAAGGCAACTCTGGGCAGCTTAGAAATGATAAAAAGATAACCATAAAATAATTAAAAAAATTTAAAAGTTACGTAAGAACTGAGACCAAGAAGATGGATGGCATGGCACTGAAGTTATCCTGTGTGGTCAACCATCTCCTGCAAGGTCCAGTGGGACTTCAAGCCAACTGGCAGAAGCACATTTTAATGTCCCTCCAGAAGGCCAAGAGAGTTGGAGCAGGCTTTACCTCTAAGGGTAGAAATGTCCCATAGGTTAGGGCCCACAGTGAAAAAGGCTCTTCTCTTTGACCCCAGCAGCTGAAATTTCCTAACAGGGGGAGTCTGTGGTAGACCTCTTCTGCTGGAGCAAGTGGGGCAGGCTAATTCCATTGGGGTGAGATGGTTCCTCAGATACGCTGGACCCATGCTCAGTGGTCTTTAAAGGTCTTTAAAGGTAGTGACCAATACCTTGAATTGGACCTGGAAGCCAACTGACAATCCATGCAACTCATGTAAACAATGGTGTTAATATATGGTACCCTAGGGACCAGAGGTGACATTCCGCCAGTTCTGACAAGTTCGGAAGAACTAGTAGTGGAAATTTTGAGTAGTTCAGAGAACTGGTAAATACCACCTCTGGTTGGCCCTGCTCCCATCTGTTCTCTGCCTCCCGAGTCCCAGCTGATCGGCTGGGTCTTCTTTGGTTGCCCTGCACAGGAGAACGGAGCTGGAAAGCAGGTTAGTGGGGTAGGGAGGGAATGGGGATTTTACAGTATATTCTTCCCCTGGAGTGGGGTGGAAATGGGGATTTTACAGTATCCTTCCCCTGCCATGCCCACCAATCCATGCCCACCAAGAAATGCCACACCCACCACACTCACCAAGCTACACCCACAGTACCAGTATAAAAAAAATTGAATACCACCACTGCTAGGAACCTCCAAAACTGTCTACATTCTACATCAACCATAGCTTCCAAATACTCTTTAAGGGTAGCCCCATGTACAACTTTGAACCATTGCTAAACAAACAGTCATAAGTTGAGGACAATCTATAACTTCTTCTTCAACTGCTTGGTTACGGGTGGCTGGAGTTGATATACTGAAAATCAATCCTGGACAGAACATTTTGATATTTGAAAATAGATACCTCTCAAACCCAAAGATGCTTTTTCAAGAGGCAACTGGACTTTCTGGTTTTTCTTTGAAGACATTTCACTACTCCTCCAAGAAGGCTTTTTCAACTCTGACTGGATGGTGAGGAATGGAAGGATTTATACTTCTTGCAGATAGCTGGTCCTTTGCTTTCTTTTAGCAAGTCGTTAAGGTCACCTGGAGGTTTATCTGTGTCATCAGGCTCCACATCAATTTGCACCACTCAGGTGACCCTGATGACACAGATAAACCTCCACAGATAAACCTTAATGACTCTCTAAAAAGAAGGCAAATAGCCAGTTGTCTGCAAGGAGTATAAATCCTTCCATTCTCCACCATCCAGTCAAAGCTGAAAAAGTTTTTTGGATGAGAAGTGAAATGTCCTCAAAGAAAAACCAGAAAGCCCAGTTGCCTCTTATAAAAAGGACCTTTGGGACAACTATTTGACCTTGGACGATTGAGAATCTCCATTTAGACATACTCTCAAATATATTCAGTTTCGAACTGAAGCTTGGCATAGGCTATGTGGCTATGTGGTCCAGATCTCACAATAGGTAGTATTGCAAACCCGATACTTCATTCTTATTGCCATGCAAGAATTGCAGCTTGCACACTTAATGAAGCCCAAGGATTCTAATGGGCTAAAGTTTTTTTTTCCTTGGAGTTGTTCCAGTCTTTGTATTTTCTCTTTAAATTGCGTTCCATATGTTGTCTCCGTAATCTTAGCCACAACAATAGTATCGGTCCCGTATTCCAGATGGGCTCTAGCGGCGAGAAGGATAAAACAAAGCGGTCGTCCTCTGCGGCAACTTGGATGTCTTCTCGACTTGCATGAGATTGTCCCCTTGGCTCACGGCTCATTTTCTTAACCGGTAGATGAAAGAAGCTTGCAGTTGTCGGTGGCAGAGTCCCATCTGAGTGGATAATGTGCAAAGATTCGCATCAGGACAGCTCCCACGAGAGTCTTATACCATATTCTTGTTTGGCTTTGCATATTATGATGCTCACGAGTTAAGTACACAGAAGGGATGCTGAGGAAAAGTTGTCCTATACTTTGGGAAAAACTGGCTCAATTCATTTCCTCTACCCAAAATAAATAAGCTACACATGCTAGGGTGGATTCCCTAAAAAAAATATTAACAGATACAGAATGCCATACCTATTTTGAATGGCTATTTTCTTCTTAGATTCAATCCCTTTAATAAGCCTCCAGAAACCAGTCTTTCTAAGATAAGAGAACACAAAAGCTTTTTTGTGTGTTTTTTTGGGGGGTGGGGAAGGGAACAGTAGCAGATGGAAATCTTTAAACCCCCTCTCCCTATTGGTTCACATTTCCAACCTTGGGGAAGTCTAAATACTTTGGCTTAATTAAACCCAAAGCCATTTGGTTGGTAAAATAATATTTCTCTCATTGCTTATAACAGAAGGATCATCGTCTGTTGTAAGCAATGATCATCTTCATCCTCATCCTTATTTTGGTCTCAAACAGAGGACACCCAGGGCTTCATCAAATACTCGAGTTTACAATGTGGTGGCGATGCTCTTCCCAGCAGTTTAAATTGTTGTTGTTGGTCTGTGTGTGTGTGTGTATGTTTGTTTGTGAATTCAAAATCCCTTCTAAGCCATGAATGATACCATCTCTTGATCTACTTGCATATAGGAACATGGAAAGGATTAAACATATATGTCCCAAAGGTGCTTTTTTCAAGAGGCAACTGGACTTCCTTGTTTTTTTCTCTGGAAGATGTTTCGCTTCTCATCCAAGAAGCTTCTTCAGCTCTGGCAGCATAGTGGGAAATGGATGAAGAAGTCGAAGCTGAAGAAGCTTCTTGGATGAGAAGCGAAACATCTTCCAAAGAAAAAAAATGAGAAAGTCCAGTTGCCTGCTGAAAAAAACACCTTTGGGACAACCATGACCTGGATGACTGAGAATCTCTACAGACAATTAAACATATACTTCCCGGAGGCGTTCAAATTTCTTATTGGGCACATGTGAATTTGTGTGAATAATATGATTTATCTGAATTATTGTACTGATCCTTCTGCTTCAATTGAAGCATCAAATACCATTGACTTAATTTAGTCAACTGCTTCCCTTTGATAACAGGGGCTGTAGGAACACGATGACAACCGTACGTGTGAGAATGGTTGTAAGTCATTTTTTTAATGCTATTGTAACTTTAAACACTTGCTAAACAAATGGTCGTAAGTCAAGGATTACTATACCTAGGCCAGATGGAGCATAAGATCCATGGAAGCTCTTTCTTAGACTGGGCCCAGATTTGCCTATTACAGAAGCATGCATTGAAAATAAATAGCAATAGCACTTAGACTTATAAGCTGCTTCACAGTGCTTTACAGACCTCTCTAAGCAGTTTATAGAGTCAGCATCTTGCTCGCAACAATCTGGCTCCTCATTTTACTCACCTCGGAAGGATGGAAGGCTGAATCAACCCTGAGCCTGGTGGGATTTGAACTGCCAAATTACAGGCAGCCTGTAGTCAGCAGATGTGGCCTGCAGTACTGCAGTCCAACCACTGCGCCACTGAGGCAAACGTGGAACCTCTCAAGCATCACCACAGAATATGTTGCACCTGTGTTGGACTCCAGCTCCCATCAACCTAAGCCAGCTGAGCCAATAGGACTTAGAAACATGCAAACATGTCATAGATCTGATCTTAGGAAGACCTTAGCAACATGTCAGAGATCTGATCGTTGGGTCAGCTAATGTAGGATTGTAGACTCTGACTGGTTGCAGCTTCTCAAAATGTCAGAACAATAAATCTGTTAAGCTGTGCCATGTTTATATAATGCCTTGGGAAAGGGAAGTGCCTTCCTCCTTCTTCTTTTTTTGAAACAATAAAAACAGATTTCTGGCACCCACAGGTAATTGACCCAAGGACATCCTGGGTGTCAGTCTAATTGCTAAATTGGGTCTTGGCACAGCCAGCTAGACAATGGAGGCAGCGAGCCAACACTGCAGTGACAAATATTGTATATTGCCAAAAATGCAATGCATTAAGGCAATTAGTCAGCCTCCATCAGACTGATGAAATCAGACTGTTAGGAGAAAGCTGTTAATTTAAGCAAAACTGAAAAACCCAGGAAGGGTGTCCCTTATTGGTTTCAAGGAGAAAAACTAAGAATCTTACAGCTTCGTTGTGCAATGGCTGTGGCTGCCTTTTCACCCCGAGGGCTGCTGTTCATCACCTTCCTCAGTATCTCAAGCGCATAGTATTACATGGTGCAGAGGCACGTGTCTTTTTAAAGCAGTCTTCCTCGATCTACTGCTAAATGTGTCGCTGGAGCATCAGACTGGAAAATCCCGATTGAATTGAAAAAAACAAACAGACACCAAGATTGCTATAAGAAAAATTAAAACAAAAATATATGAAAAGCTTAATTCATCAACATCCACTACATGATGTGTGACCTTGCTCTTGCCTCACCTCAGTTATCTGCTGCTGGTGTCATTTTTGATGGTGTCACATCCAACTTTATAGTTACTTCATCACGAACAAGTTAGATGAGGAAGCTTTGAGGAGGTTTGGTGCATCTCAGCATCTTTATCGAATTTAAATATTCGAAGGAATGGGGTGTGTTTATTCTAGGGAAAAGGACTGGGGCAACATAATAGCAGTGTTCCAATATTTGAGAGGCTGCCACGAAAAGGAGGGGGTCAACCGATTTTATAAAACGTTAGAAAGCGAGACAAGAAGCAACGGGTGGAAACTAATCAAGGAGAGACGCAACCTAGATCTAAGGAGAAACTTCCTGACAGAGAGAACAGCTAACCAGTGGGATGTCTTGCCTTCACGAGTTGTGGGTGCTCCATCATTGGAGGGTTTTCAGAAGAGATTGGATAGACATTTGTCAGGAGTGGTATGGGGTCTCCTGCTTGAGCAGGGGGTTGGATTAGATGACCTCCAACATCCCATTCAATTCTGTTATTCTGAAGAATTGTAAGGAGTGGAGATTTTCCTAGGAGGAGAATCCTTCCTCCCCCTGTTATTATTAACCAAAAGAATACCCTGCAGCCACCCACCAAAGGAATGCCTGAAATTGATAAACCCTAGTCCAGTGGTGGCTAACCTTTTTGGGGGCTCCTGTGCCAAAAATTGTGTGCGCGCTTGCGCTTGTGCGCTCACTTGCACCCAGAAGCAATGTGTGCGCGCCCCCACGCCCCCTGCACATGCACGTGCAATCCCCCTGCCACTGCCACCTTACCTACATTGTGTCTCCCAGCTGATTTTCGGCCCGTTTGAGGCTTTTTACTGCCTCCCAGAGGTTTGCAGACAGCTTCTGCAGCTTTTGCAGGCTGAAAAAATAGGCCCGTTTTGTCACTTCCGGTATTACAGGAAATGACAAAACAGCCCTATTTTTCGGCCTGCAAAGGCTGCAGAAGCTGTCCGCAAACCTCTGGGAGGCAGAAAAAGGCCTCAAACAGGCCGAAAATCAGCTGGGAGGAATGCACATGCGCAATAAGGTAAGTTTGCCTGTGGCTTGCGTGCTAGCACAAATGGCTTTGCATGCCACCTGTGGCACGTGTGCCATAGGCTCACCATCATGGCCCTGATCTATTGAGCCATGAGTGTTTGTATGTATGTGATGATCTCCTTAGTTATTAATGTCAGTATTCCAGAAAACCTCCACTCCAACAAATAACTCCGGAACAGGCATCCTCTCAAAAGTTCTGTTTTATTCAGATAGTAAACTGGCATATCAGGGAAATCCCGAATCTGAAAGTTCCGGGTTTCCTCGCAATAAGTAAAAACTACAAATCCACCCCCTGCATCCATCATTGCATCACATGCCCCAATCACCATCCATCCCAACATGAGACATCCCCTAACCCAGGTGCAGAATAACATGACCTTGACTTAGAAAAAGAATGCTATTATGTCTAACCAATACACTCCAAGAAATTGCCCCCTCCCATTTCCCCAGGCTCAAGAATGTGGCAGTGTGGAAGCATCTAGTGTCAATATGGCTTCCAGAGCTGATAATTAATTCATATTCCATGAGAAAAGGCAACGGTGAACAGTATTTCATCAAGAAATACATAATGGATAAGATAAAATAATTGATATAGAGCCAGATGATGGGTGCCTTACATCAGATTGGTCAGTTGCAATGGAATGCTAAAGGATGCTAATGGACAGAGAACTTATGCAAAGAATAGCAAATAAAGACTATAGGTAGTCCTCGACTTACAACAGTTCATTTAGTGAACGTTCAAAGTTACAACGACCACTGAACAAAGTGACACTTCACAGTTATGTCCATTTCAGCATCCTTATGGTCCCATGTGATCAAAATTCAGATGCTTGGCAGCTGACTTATATGTACGATGGATGCAATGTCCCAAGCTCATGGAATCCCCCTCTGGTGACCTTCTGACAAGCAAAGTTGATGGGAAAATCAGATTCACTTAACAATCAAGTTACTAACTTAACAACTGGAGCAATTCATGTAACAAAGTCATAAAATGGATCAAAATTCACTTGACAACTGTCTCACTTAGCAATAGAAGTGTTGGGCTCAGTTGAAGTCGTAAGTCGAGGATTATCTGTAGGTTGAAATGCTATACAGTAGCGAAGTCAACAACCAAAGTATGTTAGAAAAGATTCCCTACTTATAAGAACCTCGAATACTAGATGATGAAGTTAGATTAGCACAGCAGTCCTTGCCAACTAAGGAGGCTACAGGAACTGATGAGATACCCACAGAAATATGGCAAGCTACAGAAGAAGAATCAATCAAAGTTCTAACCCAGCTGTGCAGCCAATCTGGAGAATGTCACAGAGTCCAACAGAACCATGCTTTATGTAGCAATTCATTTCCAGGTCTTAAAATTAATTTTGAAGTCCCAAATTAGAAGTGCATCTCAATTTATTTTATTTTATTTTTTTCTGAATCTTTTGGAGAGGCCCTGTCATGACAGTCTGTGAGAAATTTGCTCTGTTCTCTTTTCATGTGAACGTATTGTTCAACTTTCAAAAATGTGAAGGGAAATTGAGTTTTTCTGACTTCACATCTCGACAATTTTACAAGGTGGCCCTCCAGTCGAAATGATTGTACAAAAGCTTTATATGAATGAAAAACAAACACAAAAAGTCATTCTTAAATGAAATAGGTCAAAAATGTACCATTTTAAAAAATTCTCATAGTAATTTAAAAATGAGAATTTAAGAAGAGACAAAGAAACAGAGTATTCAAAACTGTCATTTTCTCCTCTCTCTCTTCCTCTGGAACTGGAGATAAAGTCTGTATTACTTACTTGCTGATGCCTTTGAAATCAGGACAAGATATATATATATATATAAAATGTAATGAGAGTGAGCTTTTTTCCAAAATAAAACAGAAATATTAAAATGGAAGCAGAACAAATCGGACATGTTCAATTTTTTCTCCTTTGTTTTTCTGGCTTTTTCTAAAAAAAAACAAAAAACCCAGACTGCTAAAATGCTTTTTCTGATATGGATATTCAACCTTTTAAGTTTTAACCTTTTGATGTATGCACTTAATCTTGTTTATTATCATTGATTCATTTTCCCCAACACTCAAATTTCTTTAAACAATTCCTTTATTGACTTGGCCTTTTAAACCTTGTGACCATTGACTTTGCATTTATATTCTTATGGAGCAGAACTCATGACATTTTTTTTTGAAAAAAAGTTTTTATTTTATATTTACAATTTTTCCATCTTTCATTTCAAACTGTGTGTCGACTGGGTACATATATCTTGTGCTTACAATTATACTTAATATTTTTCTTACCAATATAACAATGATCACATTTTCTTATAGCTATTATTTGAGATATCTATTATTACAATGGTGGGATTTAAATTCTTTTACTACCAGTTCTATGAGTGTGGCTTGTTTGTTGGGCGTGGCTTGGTGGTCATGTGACTGTGTGGGCATGGCCAACTCAGCAAGGGGGTGCAGCACGTTCCTGTGAGTGACGTTGAGTTGGCCACGCCTACTCAGTCACATGACCGATGCTGCAGAGACAGGGTGATTTCCTACGTACCTTCCCCCCCTCCTCCGGCCTTTGGCTGACAAGAAAAAAGAAGCCCAACTAAAGATCGCAACTGCCTGCCAAGTCTGCCTGCTCTCCTCCTTCTCTGCCTGTTTGTTCTGTATGGCCGAGGAGGAGGAGAGCAGCTGGCCAGCTGGGGGAGGCTTCCTGCGCTGTGAAATAGGCAGCTGGAGACTGAAAAAGAGTCGCCTCCAGCCGCCCTTTTCTCAGTGCAAGAAGCCTCCTCCACCTGCCCCTTTTTTGGTGCGAGTACCCTGTAGCTGCCGCTCCGCTTCTCCAATGGGCCAGTGCATGTTGTGCTTTTTTCGGTGGGGCTGGAGAACACGTGGCAATTGCAGGCTTCTTGCAGTGAAAATTACTGATCTCTGGTTTTGCTCTGCTTCTCCAACGGTCTGGCGCTGCCCTGTTCTATGTGCCAGGCCTGGCAAGTCAAAGCAGCCGGCGCTTTTTTTTTGGTGGGGTGAGACTCCAGCTGCACTGAAAAAAGCACGCAGCAGCTTCCGGCATCTCGTGACAAGGGGGACCCCGGGACATCCACCCACCCACCTGCTGGCTGGCAGGGCCAGGCCAGGCTGGAAGAGGTGCATCCACCAGGAGAAGGAAGAAAGCATGCTCTGGGAGGGTGAGCAGGCAGGAGGATGTCCTGGAGCTGCTACACGTGCACACTGCAGTGCGCATGTGCAACAGCCCTGGGACATCACCCGAGCTGAACCGTGGACGCCACACGGTAGGGAAAGCTAGGAGAGTGATTAGGGCAAGTGAGTGACTGGGCGACCAGGTCGGAGCTGTGGCCAGCCAGGGGTTGCCACCAGTTTGATGACCCATGCCAAATCACTGCTACCGGTTTGCCTGAACCGGTGCAAACCAGTTGAATACCACCTCTGTATTATTGTTTAATAATCTTAACTTGTTTCTCTCTATATTCATCTAATCCATTTTAATTTGTTTTACTTTCCAATCATTGATGAAATAAATCCCATACCATGTAATATTCCATTTCTTCTTTTTCTTTGATTACCATTGTTAACCTATTCATCTCTGCACATTCAAATATTTTCTCATTTACTTTTCCCTCTATCGGTATCTTATCGCTTTTCCAATTCTGAGCAAATACAAGTCTAGCTGTTGTTAATACATGACATTATAATGCATTCCCACTGTTTAGTTATTTCTTCTAGATTGTGAGTGTTTTACCTGTTTCAGTATACTCTTATTTTTTTTATTTCCTTGTTTTGCTTTCTACTCTAGAGAATTGTCAATTTTAGCTTCTGTTGGAAGTTAAAACCCACTACTCTCTTAGGAAAATGAAATATTTTATGATATATTAAAAAGGCAGAATATTTCCCCTAAAAGAGAAGTAGAAACTCAGAGAGGCAGAAATTCAACCCCCCGCACCTTTATTCATGGGCCATTAAGGCCTTGGCCAGTCTATTCTACATAACAAAGATCTACTTCCTTCAGGCAGAGGCATTTAATTGCCCTTCTTCATTGCACCACCCACCAAGTTTCAACCAAACTTATCACACAGACAATCTACAAAGCTAGCTATGACCTCTGACAGCAACCAATCAGGATACTCTTCGTGTGCCCCAGGAAATTCAAAGCCAGAGAGGGTTAAACCCCAGGGACTCTTAGCATTTCCTCCATTTTTTTCATCCAGGATCTCCAAGCCATGTGGTCCTCTCCACCATTAAACTATCTTTCCAAGCCGTCACCATGTTTCCAGTGTCTTTCTTCCCACTTGGAACTGAACCCAGATGGACATTTCTTCCAACACTTCTTTTAATATACCAGTGAAATATACACCACTCAAAAAAAAATAAAGGGAACACTTAAACAACACAACTCCAAGACAATCACACTTCTGTGAAATCAAACTGTCCACTTAGGTAGCAACACTGATTGACAATCAATTTCACATGCTGTTGTGCAAATGGAATAGACAACAGGTGGAAAGCAGAGGCAGTTAGCAAGACATCCCCAATAAAGGATGGTTCTGCAGGTGGTGACCAGAGACCACTTCTCAGTTCCTATGCTTTCTGGCTGATGGTTTGGTCACTTTTGAATGCTGGCAGTGCTTTCACTCTAGTGGTAGCATGCGACTGAGTCTACAACCCACACAAGTGGCTCAGGTAGTGCAGCTCATCCAGGATGGCACATCAATGCGAGCTGTGGCAAGAAGGCTTTCTGAGTCTGTCAGCGTAGTGTCCAGAGCATGGAGGCGCTACCAGGAGACAGGCCAGTACATCAGGAGACGTGGAGGAGGCTGTAGGAGGGCAACAACCCAGCATCAGGACCGCTACCTCCGCCTTTGTGCAAGGAGGGACAGGAGCACTGCCAGAGCCCTGCAAAATGACCTCCAGCGGGCCACAAATGTGCATGTGGCTGCTCAAACGGTCAGAAACAGACTGAGGGTGATATGAGTGCCCGACGTCCACAGGTGGAGGTTGAGCTTACAGCCCAACACCGTGCAGGACGTTTGGCATTTGCCAGAGAATTGGCAAACTCACCACTGGCACCCTGTGCTCTTCACAGATGAAAGCAGGTTCACACTGAGCACATGTGACAGACGCGACAGGGTCTGGAGACTCCATGGAGAATGTTCTGCTGCCTGCAACATCCTCCAGCATGACCGGTTTGGCAGTGGGTCAGTAATGGTGTGGGGTGGCATTTCTTTAGGGGGGCCGCATAGCCCTCCATGTGCTCACCAGAGGTAGCCTGACTGCCATTAGGTACTGAGATGAGATCCTCAGATCCCTTGTGAGACCATATGCTGGTGCGGTTGGCCCTGGGTTCCTCCTAATGGACGACAATGATAGACCTCATGTGGCTGGAGTGTGTCAGCAGTTCCTGCAAGATGAAGACATTGATGCTATGAACTGGCCCGCCCATTCCCCAGACCTGAATCCAATTGAGCACATCTGGGACATCATGTCTCGCTCCATCCACCAACACCACGTTGCACCACAGACTGTCCAGGAGTTGGGGGATGCTTTAGTTCAGGTGTGGGAGGAGATCCCTCAGGAGACCACCCGCCACCTCATCAGGAGATGCCCAGGCATTGTAGGGAGGTCATACAGGCACGTGGAGGTCACACACACTACTGAGCCTCATTTTGACTTGTTTTAAGGACATTACATCAAAGTTGGATCAGCCTGTCGTGTTTTTTTCCACTTTAATTTTGAGTGTAACTCCAAATCCAGACCTCCATGAGTTGCTAAATTTGATATTCCGTTGATAATTTTTGTGTGATTTTGTTGTCAGCACATTCAACTATGTAATGGATGAAGTATTTAATAAGAATATTTCATTCATTCAGATCTAGGATGTCTTATTTTTGTGTTCCCTTTAATTTTTTTGAGCAGTGTACATTTTTGATAAATTTGGGCAAACTAGTATGCCTCCTAGTAGTATGATCTATTTTGATCATATTTCAATAGGAATGTGTCAAATTCTCTCTTCCCAAACTTATAGTTGAATAAGAATACAAGTAATCCTTTGGGTATTTTCAGGATTTCACCATGTACTGTAGGTTTGCAAAGTAAACAACAACAACAGAAAGATATCTAATGGATACCCAACATGCTGTGTCTGATATCTTGAAGATGTATCTTATTGGTGTAACAACCCCTCCGCCACAAAAGATTTTATTAAGCGTTAACTCACTTATAAGTCACACAAAATCCTTTTACCAGCATAATTAATGTTGATAAAGACAAGTCTGGGATGTTTTACATATTTAAACTGTTTTAAATGATTTAAATTGTATGGCACACTGGGACCATATGATTGAGGAATAATTTTATAAATTATGAATAACCTCCTGAAGCAGATACCGTTAGGTATATATAAACGGCTTCTCAACTCCCCCCCCCCCTTATATTTGTGGGTGGAAAATGAAGGCGCAGGGAATTTCATTAAATTTCCCAAGGTGGAAGAAGAATTCCCTAATACCTTTGCTGAGGTGTGGCTTATAGATTTTCTCCCTCAAAACAGATTGCAGTAGGGTGACTAGCATTACCTTCCACAACAGCTAGCATCATTCTATTCAGGGGTGGGATTCAACTGGTGTTACTAGTGGTTTGGTGATTATGTTTTGCACTGCGCGTGTGTGTAATAAACCTTAAGCTGTGCTGCCCAGACAGCTGATAAGCGCTGCGTGCAGGTGTGCAGCATTTTAAAAGCCACTTTTTTCCTGCTTTTTCAAGCTCAGCTGTGCCGCGCAAAGCAGCTGAGGTTGAAAAAGTAGGAAATGAAGGTCAAGTAAAAGCCCGGGCAGGCGGGTGGGCCAAACAGCAGCAAACACAGAACCGGTTCTGGGTCTGCTGCTCTTCAGAGCTACCCGTTCTATAGAGCCGAGCAGAACCGGTAGCATCCCACCCCTGATTCTATTCCTAAAATGGGCAATTCATATACAGTTAGTCCTTGACTTAATGACCACAAACAAGCCCAAAATACCTGTTGCTAAGTGAGTTTTGCCCCATTTTATGATCGTTCTTGGCACAGTTGTTAAGTGAATCTGGCCTCCTTATTGACTTTGCTTGTCAGAAGATCGCAAAAGGTGATCACATGACCCCAGAACACTGTAACAGTCATAAATATGAGTCAATTCCCAAGTGCCTGAATTTTGATCACATGACCATGGGGATGTTGCAACGGTCATGAGTGTGAAAAAATGGTTATGTCACTTTTTTTCAGTGCCGACAGTCACGAAATGAATTGTTGTAAATCGAATATTACCTGTATTGCTAAACTACAGCTTTAGTCAGTAGCCATGCTAACTGGGATTACTGCAAGTTACAATACAGGTGGAGATCTACAGTTTATCCATCTGAATTCTAAGGACTTTCGTTTGTGTGTGCATGTAATGCATGTGTCTGTATCTGTGTATAAACACAAGCACACAATCACATATACACATACTTACCTATGTAGAAAGTAGCAGTGTAGCATTTCGTTATTTGAATATATAAAGATGATGAAGAAAATGTTGAAGGAAATTAGAAAAGGAAAATATGAGCACCCAGTGAGGAATAGAAAATAGCACTCGAGGCAATAAAGAGAAGCTACTCAACAGTAATTACTTTCAGAAAGAAGACATAATTAAAGGGGCAATAGTGACAAGCGGGAAACCTTTAATTAATGTTTAAAAACAACTTTCCCAAAAGGCATTTATTCTGAATAAACAGTATAGAAGCATCTTGCCCAAAGGGGAAAACATTGCTGGCATTTCTCTTTTTAATGTCATTTAAAACTGCAGAAAAGCAGTGAAAACAGACATGGTAATTGCAGGGAGGGAATCGATTGCATTGGGGAAAATTTGTAATTTACTACAAACAGAAATGATGTACAGCAGCTATGTTTTTCAAACTTGGCCATTTTAAGATATGTGGACTTCAGCTCCCAGAATTCCCTACCAATTCCCCAATCAGCATGCTGGCTGTGGAATATTGGGAACTGGACTCCATACACCTTTACGCTGCCAAGTTTGAAAATCACTTGCTATATAAGAAGATCCAAACTGTTCAAAGCCAAGATGGTACCTTAGAAATTAGGAATATATTATTATTTTTTCCTCAAGAAAAGTGTCACGGACCCAGTCTCATTCTGTAGTAGAATCTTTTGCAATCCTTTTTTTAAAAAAAAACTGTAATATTTGGAGCAAAGCCATAGCATGGAGTAAGTAAGATGATCTTGATGGAGCCATTACCTAAGCCAGCGATGGCTAACCTTTTTGGCACGAAGCGCCCAAAGTGCGCACCTATCCCCAAAATACAATACTTGCAAGTTTCCCGTGCATGCGTGTACAACGCCCCCACATGTGTGTGCGCCCCCGTGCATGCACGCCAAACCCTGAGCATGCACACACGTCCCCCATACATGTCCCATCCTCCACATGCACCCCACTGCCATGCATGTACGGCAGAGACCCAAAAACCAGTTTGCTGGTGGGAGGCATGCATGCGCATGCACAGTGGAGCTGAGCTGGGGCGATGGCTTACGCGCCCACAGAGAGGGCTCTGCATGCCACCTCTGGCACGCATACCATAGGTTCTCCCAGGGGTGGGATTCAAATTTTGTAACAACTGGTTCTGTGGGCATGGCTAGGTTGGCGTGGCTGGGTGGATGTGGCCATGTGACTGGGTGGCTTTTTTCCAGCCCCCCCGCCCCATTTGGGGGGCCTTTTGGAACCCGCATTACGTATATGATATTAACACAGTTGAGAAAGTCCAGAAATATTTCACAAGAAGAGTTCTCCACTCCTCTACTCGTTGCAGAATACCTTATGCCACCAGACTCTAAATTCTAGACCTAGAAAACCTAGAACTACGCCGCCTTTGGTCCGATCTAAGTATAGTATATAAAATCATACATTGCAATGTCCTACCTGTCAATGAATACTTCAGCTTCAATCATAACAACACAAGAGCAAACAATAGATACAAACTCAAGGTTAACCGCACCAAACTTGATTGCAGGAAATACGACTCCAGCAACAGAGTGGTCAATGTCTGGAACCCAAACCCCCAAAACTTTTATTCTTAGACTGCCTACTAGTGACCTCACCCCTTTCCTAAGAGGTCTGTAGGGGGCGTGCATAAGCGCACCAACGTGCCTACCGTCCCTGTCCTATTGTTTCTTTTATTTTTCTTATATGTACCCATTTCATGTATTCATAACTATGTATATACTTATACCTGTTATCTTATAATCGCTTGACAAAATAGAATAAAAAAAATAAAAAAAAATATTTTTTTGCTCTCAGAAGGCTTTCCTGGGGCTCAGAAAGGAAAAAAAAACTGAGCATAGGGGTGGGGCGGGCATGCAGGAACATGATTTTCCGGTTCTTTGAACTGCACAGACTCATAACAACCGGTTCTACAGAACGGGTCCGAAACGGTAGAATCCCACCCCTGGGTTCACTGTCACGGACCTAAGCAAAAAAGGTTGAACTATTTTGAAGCCCTGAGAAATGGGATAATGTTAAGAAACAGCTCAGACAAATTATTCCCTAATTAACTGAATTAAAATTAGAGGAGGCATAGTACTATCTGTCTTGCAAGATTATGTTGCTACAGGTCATCCTCGACTTATGACCACAGCTGAACCCATCATTTCTCTTGCTAAGTGAGTTTTGCCCTATTTTACAACCGTTCTTGCCACGGCTGTGAAGTGAATCCCTGCAGCTGTTACATTAGTAACACGATTGTTAAGTGAATCTGGCTTCCCCATGGACTTCGCTTGTCAGGAAGTGGCAAAAAGTGATAGGCCCTAGTCAATAAAAAGTAGTTTTAGCTTTCTGATGGAATTGATTTCCTGGTCGGTTGTGTTTGCTGGGACTGACAGGGCAAAACAAAGAGAGAACAACAAACTATAATTTGTTGCATAAATTGGATGCCTCCAGTTGTCATTTTTTTTTTTATGCTCCAGTTGGATTGCGAGATCTACAAACAATATTGCTTATAGAAAAATGTCTATGAAAAATGCATAAAGAGACATCAAAAAACAGAAACACATGTCAACATGCATCCTTGTTCATGCTGCAGCACCTTCTTACTCACATCAGAAGAGTTCAAAAAGGAAGCTGAAACATTTCGATTTTAAACTTTTATGGGGTTTTTTTTTGTTGCCTAAAAGACTGTTTGATGTTTTCTAAACTCCCTCTTTTTTTTTTTTCTTCAAAAATTTCAAGTTATTCCATCTTCAGGGCCAAAATACATGTACAACATAAACTGAAATGACAGGAACACTCACTTGTGACTAAACCTTATTCAGCTGAGTACCCTTTACTTTAAAATAGATATGTATAGAATCGGACTGTGAGGTGGCAGCTTTTTAGACTATTTCATTTGGAAATAAACGTTATCAAACTCGGTGGGCCTCACTCCCTCACTGGATTTAGACTGTCCTTTATTTTGGATTTTGTCCCAATTGTTTTATTCAACCAAAAACAACCAGGAGCATGCAGTCTGCAGCAGAAGAATATTTCCTTATTTTTCCCTCTGCCATTAAAAATGTAGCCAACTGTTAAAAAATAATCTCTATATTTTTTTATGTTTCAGAGAAACTATAGGAGTATCTTATCTACGTTTTTCTTAGAGCTAAAATGGAAATATTAACTGTATAGCCAGCATGATGTAGTACTTAAGGTTAAGACCAGAGGGAGACAGGCCCCCACGCAGCCATATATTTCCTTATTATACTTCAAAACTCCCCTATGGCCCCAGTTCTCTCAGTGGATTACAAATGTATTAAAATATTTAACAGCAACAACAACAACAACAAACATCCAGTAAAACTACCCAACCATACTTTAGTACAGTGCAATTAATAAAAAAGCACAGGAGGGTTATAGATCAGATCAAAGCCATAATCCTCGTATAAAGCAAGCTTGTAAAAATCACCAGACTCCAAGACTATAAATGGCAGAGGGCCTAGTGCTGAAAAGGCAGTTATTTTAAATACTTCAGACAACAGTTATACAAAGCCTTTCTTTTCCAGGGAGAAGGCCTGCTACCCCTTAGCGTCAGCTGAGCCGCTTCCAAGGGACGGGATGCATACAGGGGTGGGATTCCACTAGTATATAACAACTGGTTCAGGGATCATGCACTCCACGTTTAGAAAAGCTCTAATACTTACCTTCTACAGCAGTCCCTGTGAATAAAATAGCTATGGAGGGGCAAATTGCTCTGCCGCGCGAATCAGCTGTGCTCTAAAAAGGAAATAAAGTACAAGAAAGAGCAGAGGCAGGCAGGCAGGTGGGTGGGCCCACGTGCTCACTGCAGCAAACCGGTTCTCTGCCAGCTGATCTTTGGAGGAAGGGGTTCACCCAAACTGGTCTGAACTGGATGCGTAACATGGGTGCTTTCAGAGGGCCTTGGTAGGCCTATGGATTGAAGCAACTTCGAAAACAAGACCTCCAACTGAGCCAGGAAACAGGCTGCCCGCCAAGTGAGCATGCATCCTGCGTGTACAGTTAGTCCTTGACTTACAACTGTTTGTTCAATGACCATTTGAAGTTTTAACAGCGCTGAAAAGAGTGAATTATGACTGCTTTTCCCGCTTACAAAAATTTGTAGCATCTCCATGTGGTCATACGATCCAAATTCAGGTCATTGGCAATTGGTATTTATTTTATGATGATTGTATGGTCCCGGAGTCATGTGATCACCATTTGTAACCTTCCCAGCCGGTTTCGACGAGCAGAGTCAATAGGGGGAAACCAGATTCTCTTAAGGACCGCATGATTCACTTAACAACTGCAGTGATTACTTTAACAATTGTGGCGAAAAGGCCGTAAAATGGGACTAAGCTCGCGTAACAACTGCCTTACTTAAGCAACTGAGATTTCAGGATCGGTTGTGGTAGTAAGTAAAGGACTCCCTATATCAGGAGTGTCAAACTTGATTTCATTCAGCTCTGTCTTAGGGTTGTGCTTGACCTGGGGGGGGGGCTGGAGTGAGCATGGCATGACCAGCATGATATTACTTGTGTCAGTGGTTTCCTGTGGTGGCCTGTGCATCCTGCCAGCAAAAAATGGGCGCCCGAGCTCCATTTTCGGCTGGGACAGCCTCCTGCAACCCTCTGCCAGTGAAAACGGAGGTTGGGAAGGCTGCATGCACCCCTTGCAAGCTCCATTTTCACTGGCAGAGGCATCACAGGTTGGACCTTTGCTGTTTCCAGGGTGGCCCCACAGGCCAGATCTAAGTACCCTGCAGCCCAGATCTGGCCCCCAGGCCTCGAGTTTGACACCCCTGCCCTATATGAATGCATTTGCTTTGGAAATAGTCTTTCATTTGAAAGAGGTCACGGAAGAATATTTGAAAGGCTCCTGACAGATTTTTCATTTAAAGTTGAGATGGAAGAAAAGCTGATTGCAACTGCATGCAACCAACATGTCCTTATATTTTTGAATGTGTACCCTTCTTGTTGTGGTAGTGTAATTCTTCATACTCAAAAGATACATATGCAATATTTGTAACGGGCATATGAATGCACAAAAACCATTATCAAAAGTTGAGTGAATGTAATATGCAAGAATGTTATTAAAAGCGGTTGTTGCGAATGTTCATTTTAGGCAAAACTGCAAAGATAAAATTTGTTAGCTAGAAAAGAGGTCTTAGCAAGTAGTTTGTAGCATTCCTCCTCAGGTAAGATGCTGCTGGCAGTTGGAATCTGGAAAGCTATGGATTCTTCACTCTTATGAAAGTTTGTTTCATAATTTTATTTCAATTTCCTTTGACAAAAAAAAACCCAAATTGTGTTAATCAAAAATTGAGAAAAATGGTAAAGATGAATTTTGCATTCTTTGCACTTGGGTCAGAAGCACTGGTTGGAAGGATTGGTGACATCACCATTGCCCTGGGAATGCCCAGTTGGGGGCTCCTTTCATATCCCTGGCAGGAGCTGGAGTAAAGGACGAGAGCTCAACTCTGCCCCACAATAGCTCTCGGGTCTCGAATGTGGACTTGCTAGCCTCCAGCCCATCGTTCCAACCAGTCAAGCCACCACGTTCCTTTTAAGATGAACTTAAATGGTCAAAATCATCAATCCCTCCTTGAATTAGATGCAGTGATACACACATCATCAACAACCACTCTAACAATCTGAACTAGTTACCAATTTACTAAATAAGGAACAATTGTATTACTAACTACTAATAATAAAATACAAATTAGATGGCTCACTGAGTTTGAAGCACCTGGTTTGCACTTATTTGCAATGATTTCTTCTCCGCTTCTATGGGAATGAAATCTCGCACGGCCCAAGTAAGTCACAAGTCATGGGAAAAATGGTTACCGTTGGTGGTAATCTAAGCATGTTTACTTAACAATAAGTTCTAGTGCGTTCAGCAAGATTTATTTCCGTGAAAATGCTGATAGGATTTTAACCTTATCTTTGACTATTGAGAAGGAAGCCAGGATACAAGACTGCTGCCTGACGGTCACAGTGGGCTAGTTCTATACCTGTGAATTACTGCAGCATCTTATATTCCCTGAGAAGCAAATGCAGTAACTCCTGTCTCACAGGGGATGTTGGGGAGGATTAGCGAGATAAATCACTAATCATGCTGTATGTCTAAAGTCTCAAGGACATGATAATGACTTCATGCTAAAGATAGAATGCTGAGACAGAGATTAGTAGCTGCGTCAAACACAGAAGAAGAAGAAGGGGGAACCAGTTGTTTTAGAGAATGGTACCTGCAGTGCAGAGGTGCAGCAAAGTTGGAGGCCATGGGGAATAAGAAAGGTGTCATGGCTGTGCCAGGTTCTGTGGGATCTGTTCTGAGAACAGATAAGACATTGTGTATATAATACTCTAAATATGAATATTCCATCATACTATTTCTTCTTTGGAGTGTGGATTAATTTCAACACAGTTTTGTGGGGAAACCAGATGATTATTGTTTTTGATGATGACAATGACGATGACAATGATGATGATGATGATGACTTCTTTTGATGTCTTGGTACCTTATTTTGACCTGACGTCATTTATTTGTACAAGCTCTCGTGTCTCCTTGAAGATCACACACATATGTCATAAAGCTATACATTCAACATATCCTCACATTAGAAACTTCAGAGTGGTGGTGTAAAGTAAACACCTAGAATAGACTGAAAGGGCTTTACAGAAGTGTGATGTTTCACACTACCTGCACCTCAAGACTAATGATTTAAAACTAATTATATATTATTCAGGTCCTCCATCACATGATTTTTTTTTGAACACAGAAATAACTTTAAAATATTGAATATAAAAGTGAACAATTAAGAAAACATTTTAAAAGTGCTAATTGGATTTGTTTTTACAATAGGACAATTGTTTATTTTGCAAGGGTGTTCAAAGGGTAGAATTAATGTAAAGGTATGGGAATTATCTTTGAATGAGAGCGTAATTCATGTGCTTAATGAAAAAATACATTTTGATAGGTAGTTTATGTTATATCGGTTCAAGGAGTCTTATGCCATAACTTGTTTACTCTTAACGTCTCCTAAGATGCTGCAATTTTTGCTTGGTAATGAATAATTCTTCAGTACAGCATTTGTCCTATCTAAGTAGATCTTTTAAGAAGCAATTGTTTGGACCATTTAGTTATTGGCTCAAACATGGTTGACTCCAAAGTATATTACTTTTTTCACACAGTCAGCCCGATGTTCGGACTGAATTTGGCATTTTTATTCATCTATTGAATCTTTTCCAAGGATTTAGGCTAAACACAGTGGTGGGCTCCTACCGGTTTGGACTGGTTCTAGTGAACCGGTAGTTCCAGCAATCAGCTGGCCCTGCTCCCCACCCCCCACCCCTGCCCTATCCTGTTCTATATTTCTGTGTTTTTTAGCTCAGCTGATTTGTGTGGCACACTGGATTGCCGCGCTTCAGCTGTTTTACTCACTGATGGTGCTCTAGAAGGTAAGCTTTAGAGGCTAAAATTGGTGGTTTTCGAATGCTGTGCATGTGTGCAAAGCGCCCTTTAGGTGCACGGTCCCAGAACTGGTTGTTAAACCAGTTCCAGCCCACCACTGGATAAACAGATGTCATTGTTTGATGGTGTTGAAGGTATTGTCACAGCATATAAGCTACTCCAAGTAAAGCTGCCTTTTGAAATTGACTGACCGTGATTTTGTCAATGTTGATGGTTTTCAGGTGGTTTTCTAGATACTTTATGATTGCATGCAAGGCACTCCTTACTACTGGTAGATGTCTTTGCTTTCTTCTGCTACTATCATTCTCCTTCTATTTGCACACCTTTGTAGTTTGTGATTTTCTCCAATTCTTTCTCTTGTATTGTGCTGTGTCCAAGTACTGCCATATTCATGTCCAGACTGTTTTGTCTTTCTTATTGAATAGTAATAGAATAATATTAGTAACATCATGATGATGATGATTTCTTATAGCTGCTCCACTCCAAATGGCTATAGTCTACTTTTTAAGTAGACTGACTGCCATTTTTTTGTTTGTTTTTTGCCAGTTTATGCCTTTACTGTATTAATATTTTCCGACTATATTGCATCTTTTACTGTTTTGTATATTCTCTTGGGATTTCTTGAACAGTTAATGAAAATTTGAGATAAACAAAGTTTAATTACATAAAGCAATCTCTTTATGTAATCTGATCTAAACTTATATTCTTTCCAGCTAAAATTCCAAAGGGGCTCTCTGCCATTCTGCTCCCCATGCTTGAAGGAATAGCTAGATTTTCAGCAACCTTTTGAACATCATCAAGGTGGTAGCCACATAGCACCCTAGAGAGATGCTGTTCTGGGGGGATGTGCTACAACTCACAACTCGGTACATTCCTAGGTCCCAATAGATGGCATTGTTTGATCGAGAAGCCCTAGAATGCACCCACTCTGCCTGATATTACACAATTGGCAGAAACTATCAGAGTTATTTAAATTTTACCCAGTTTCTTCCTCCTTCCACACTACTGCTACCAACAGCTATTATTCATGTGAGTGATCTTTTGCCTCCAGAGCTTATCTCCTGCTTGTAATTATAGAACCCTATCAAAAGCATCTGGTTGGCTACTTTAAAACAAAATGCTGGAATGGATTTTACTCAAAATACCCACAATGAAACAACACAATTCCCACTTACAAAAGGTTGATTGAGCTTAAGCTGGCTTCGTTAGTTAAATTGTCAATGGCTTTCCTTCTGTCCTGCAAAAGCAAACTTCTATCCAGTTCAGTTTAGTTACAGAATATGATACTGCAGACCAATCCAGGATTCCCCCCGCCCCCAAATACAGGTAGTCCTTATTTAATGACTACTCATACAAAGAAGAGTGGATCCACCTATTCTCCAAAGCACCTGAAGGCAGGACAAGAAGCAATGGGTGGAAACTAATCAAGGAGAGAAGCAACCTAGAACTAAGGAGAAATTTCCTGACAGAACAATTAACCAGTGGAACAACTTGCCTCCAGAAATTGTGGGTGCTCAACACTGGAGATTTTAAAGAAGAAATTGAATGACCATTTGTCTGAAATGTTATATGGTTTCCTGCCTGAATAGGGGATTGGACTGGAAGTTCTTCAAGGTTCCTTCCAACTCTCTTATTCTGTTAAATGTTTGACAGTATGATGGTGGTGAACGAGTGGTACTTACAATCTTCCAGCTTTCCTAGTGCCTCCTCAGTCATGTGATTTCATTCTGGACACTTGGCAAGTAGCTTGAGTTTATGACCATTGCAGCATTCCATAGTCATGTGATCATCATTTGCAACTTTCCCTGCCGACTTTCCCCAAGAAAAGTTAATGGGAAGCCAGCAAGGAAGGCTGCATGTCACTCCAATAGGTTGCTTGCATTTTCCCTCTCTTGCGGCAGCCATCTTGCCCTGGCTGCATGTTGTGTTCCACCTCACGGACCATCTGCGCACCCTCCCCTGCCCAACAGCAGCCACTTACCTGCCTTCTGTCCTGCTTTGCAAGCTGCCTGGGACTTATTTAATTACCATAATCCTTGCTTAATGACATCAACAGGAATTGCTGGTGTTTCCATTGGTTAGCGATACAGTCATGTGACATTGTGCTTTACAACCTCATCGCTTAGTGACGGCAATTCTGGTCCTAATTACCTTTGACAACAGGCTACCTGTATATGGGTTCATTTATTCTTCCCCCAAAACTAATGAATGTGGGTTTGTTTCCTGGTGATTCAGAGTTATCCTTCAGTGCTTTAACATGAAGGACATGGGTGCTTGTAGTTTGATGGGTCTGAGGATCTCTTTCGTGGAGAATCCACAAGCATCAAAACAGGGCATTTAGCAAAGCTGAAATGTGATACATTGCTACAATATAGGTTGTCAATTTATTGTTGTGGTTCTATATTGCTCTGGGAGGGCACAGGCATGCCATTTGGATTTTCTTTCTCTACTGCCAAATGCCTTCAGATACCAAGAATAAAGTAAAAAAATGTACTTTAAAAACAACCACCCCACAGACATTTTTATCAGGTAGCCATCAGAAGTTTGTAAGATTATAGAATTTTATATTGTGGTTCTTGCACACAAGAAAGCTTGGCTTCTATTTTTTTTTTCTTGATGGACTCGTATTTTATTTTATATTTTTATATTTGCAGGTTGCATGTGGGCATCGTCAGAAGAGGAGGCAAAATCTTTTGGCCCTTTTTGAAGTTTCACAGAAATAAGCCAAAAATTGGATAGAGGAAGCATTGCCGAGGATTTTTTTGCAAGGGGAATCCTGCTCCCCACTTTCAAATATGGGCTCTGAATTTTAATAGCCATGATCTCGAAGAACGCTGGGAACTGTAAAAATTGGGACTGCGGGCCACCTGGGGTTCCAAAGCTAGAGATTTCCTACCAGTATTGTAATAGAAAGCTCACCCAATAGATATTTTCTGTAATGGTAAACATAATCATAAAAGACTGTGTCAGAGTTGCCACCTCTCTCCTGTGCTCTGCTATCCCTCGGTGCCATGAACTCTGGGTGGGGGCGGGGGAGCTGGATCAGAGAGGGGGAGACATCATTGTTCACTGTGCCTTCTTGAGACACGGCTTCAAGGTCAGATTGTTGGGAATGGTATGAAGCTACATGGCACCCCACACTTGAAGTAACTGTTCTGAAAACATCTTTGAATACAATTGGATGATGGGGGCGTGGGGAGAGACAAGCAATGAGAAAGACTTAAGTGGCGGGATTTGGCCCACGGATTTATGGCTTTGCTCTACTGTATTTCACTTGACCTTCAGTAAACTAGACCTTTCTCAACAAATGGAGCCAAGGATCATTACTGAGTAAAGGTTCAGATGAAGGCAGGTCTGAAAGAAAGCTGCAATGTCATTTATAGTAACGCGGTCTTGGGTTTATAATGCCGTTCATAGTAACGTGATGTTGGGTTTTCTAATTGGCCTTCAGTCTGTAGCTATTTAAGATGATTAGATTTGGTGTGAATATCCTAAAGAGTCATTCCTTTTAGTGGATGTGTCTTAAGTATTACCCTAACGAGCAATATCAGATTTCACTTTCCAGTAGTGACCAATCCATTTGAAAAATTCAGAAGGATGTATCCTTTACTTTGCCTCACATTTAAATTTTACATTAGGCGTTTATTTACTTTGCTTAATGCATATTTTGTAGAGATACTGTATACTCAGAAGGTCTTTTAAAATGTATTAATTAGCCATTTTTAGTGTTATTTCTTATGACAACCACCTCTTCTCCAGCAGGAGCTCCCTGGCTAAACTTAGCCGTTGTAGTCAGGGATTGTCAACTTGGGTGGAAGCTATCTTTGGAGTACCCAAAATCATTATTGTGCTATTACTGGTACTAAGGACTTCATTAAGAATACCATAGTTCTCTTTCGAAAAACCTTCAGCACTTTGGAGAGTAAAAAATATGATTATATTGAATTTTTCAAGTCTACTTTCATAAAGGTGATTGAGATTCTTGGTGTTTAAGTTTTGTATTTATTGGTGTTGCAAAGTTCCCATAACTCTGAGTGAACATTAGATAATGGGCCTACCTCTGGGAATATTTGTCTGTGACTAGATGCAAAGGAGAGTAATTGACAGTGGAGAGTAAAAATGGAAGATAGGTTAGTTTGTATAGTATTGATTTGGATATGAATTTATTTAATTTCATATGGAATCCATATCTGAATTCAAATCTGATTATCCCAAATTTGTATTTCTTCAGTATTTTGCAGTGTAATTTTTCCATAAAAATGTTACAAAAATCTCTTCACAGAAATACATATTTTCTTGAAAATATTAGGTCGTGCGTGCGCACACACACACACACACACACACACAAATACAGTGTTTGTAAAAATGAGACCAAACTGCCAAAAAAAAAATGTATGCTTTGAGAAATACCCAAAGGCCTAGAGGTTTGTGTGAAAACTTTAAATAAAAAAAATCAAATAAATACAAATCTTAGATAAACCAGGTTTTACAAATGAGAAATGAAATATGAAAAAAATGATTTTTTTTAAAAAAAATACTTTTTGTTGAATATTTTAGAAAAGTTTATTTAGAGAAAGAAAAAGAACCAAACAAGAAATAGAAAAGTAAGATAGAAGTACAAAAATAACAAAATATCATAGAAATCATAATTTCTAGTATACTTTAATTAACTGTAAATAACTTAGTACAATAGAATGTTTTAAATGTCTGAAAATCACTGTTAAACTATCGGGTGTATCATCTACATTAGACTACTCTTGAAGAGTTCCCAGAAGTTTATGATCAGTTATGGACAGTATGTCCCTAGAAGGAATGATCCATTTTAATTATCTGGACTAAACAATGTAAATTTAATTTTTTTTACACCTCTGTTCTGTAATAGCAATAGTGCTTAGACTTATATACTACTTTATAGTGCTTTACAGCCCTCTCAAAGCAGTTTACAGAGTCAGCCTATTGCCCCCAACAATTTGGGTCCTCAGTTTACTCACCTGAGAATGATGGAAGGCTGAGTCAGCCTTGAGCCTGGTGGGATTTGATCTGCCAAATTGCAGTAGGAGTAGCTTGCAGTAGCTTGCACTGTGCCGCTGAGGCTCCTTTAAGCTGTAGTAGTTGTTAATTTGTTTCTGCGTCTAATTCAAGGTGCTGTTTTTGACCTTTAAAGACCTTCATGGAAGAGCAGTGGGGGTATGGTGCTCCCAAACTGGGAGCTATATCACAGTGCAGCTTCCTTAGTATGGCTGAAAGAATGGGTGAATTTATGGAATAAAATAATACTATTCATAGAAGGCCTTGATCTACAGAGGGGGTGGCATGCATTTCTATGGGACACTGGGAAAACCAAACAGAAATAATTCCATAGACATTTAATTAGAGATTCTTTATTGGCCAATTGGAATAAAATAAGGAAAAAACAGATCCCGATTTGGATCTCAACAATGGAGGCGATGATCCACCCGAACAACTTGGATATTAATAAGATGATAAAATATAAAGATTTATTGGATACACAAGGAACTCTAAAATCATGGCAAAATCTCCAACAACAAGGGCTACAAATTGACTGGTGGGCATATCTCCAAGTACAAAATAGATACAGACAGGATAAGAAAGATTTTGGAATCTATATTAATCCGCAACAATTAGATAAAATCTTATTAGGTCCAGATTTAAAAAAATAAAAAAAAATATAATTATCTATTAGAGATAGAACTAGGGGAAGAAGTAGTCAAAGGTAATATGATAGCTTGGAGTAGAAATATAGGATGCAACATTACTTTAACAGAATGGGAAAAGATTTGGACCAGAAATAACAAAATTACAAAATCGGCAACATACAAAGAAAATGCTTATAAAATGTTCAACAGATGACATCTTGCTCCTTCGAGACTAGCAAAGATGTTCCCAACATGAATCTGAGTTGCTGGAAGTGCAAAAGGAAACATGGAACACTCTACCACACGTGGTGGTCCTGTACAGAAGCCCAAAGATATTGGCGGAGAATTAAAAAATGGCTGGAGGAAATTACGACTGAACAGATTGAACTCAAACCAGAATTCTTCCTACTAGGGATATTCAATAGACAATTCCCCCCAAAAGTGAAATATATAATATTACACATACTGATGGCAGCTAGATTGGCCTTTGCACAATGTTGGAAACAACCTTATACTTCAACAGAGGAAGTGACTATTCAGAAAATAGTAAGTTGTGCAGAAATGGATAAATTGACCCTAGCACTTAGAGACAAAGAAACATCAGAATATTATAAGAGTGGGAACTTTTGGTATGATTGGATAGAACGAAGATAGATAATATAATAATAAATAACAATAAACTGTAAAGGAGGATAAGCTATAACTGTAGTAACTATATACTCGCACTAAAGTTTAATTGTAAATATGACACCAGTAATGATACAAATAAGAAACCACAAACTGTCGATAATGGAACTGTCTTTTATTCATTTTTCTTGTTTTTCTTTATTTTTCTGTTGTGTATGTGTGTTGTTCATTTATTTTAATTGAAAAATCAATAAAGTTTATTTTTTTAAAAATAAAGACCTTCGTGGCATGGGGTCAATTCATTTGAGGATCTGTCTCTTCCCAATTATATCTTCCTCTCCCATCAAAAAATGATGTGTTGCAGGTCCTGTCTGCTAAAGAGCTACGGTATATCTGGTGGGACCCCAGAAACGGGCCTTTTCTGCCTGCCTTTCGGAACAGCACACCCTCTGATGTTGCACCTAACTTTTTGCAAGCCCCTTAAAACTAGGTGTGTTGTCAGACTTGGCAGCCCCAAGGAAATGTTGAGTCATATAGAGATGGCTCCATGGTGGTTAATAACTGTCATTCTCTCCTTGCCCTTTTAAAATTGTAACCCTGATTTTTGTAATTGTTGATTATTTTTGTGTTATTGTGGTTTTTTCTCCATTGTGCACTATTCAGAATCATATTTTGTGAGAGGGACAGCTTATATAAATTTGAAGGATGAATAAATATAAACAAACTACGATACCTTCTATCCATATGGTGAAAAGTCTGCTCTAACACAAGAAGTCTTATATCATTGAAATATTCAGACTTTAGGTAAATGAGAAACCCAAATTTTGAATATGGTACAAAGCCATATATCAGTTGAAAGTTGTTCAGTTGCTTCATTTCCAATTTGCATTAAATTTTGTGTCATTTTTACTTTGGAGATATAAAATTATCTCGACATTGAAGCATATTCCGATAGTTAGTCATTTTTCCATAGAAGAAATTGAGCACTCTTTCCAGTAAAAGGTATAAAGTATCTTGGCAGCAGTTAGCATGTACAAAGCTAATTCAGTACACTTTGTGGGAATATATGATTCAATAAAGTAAGTAAAAATATCACAGTTGCAAAGGAAATTCAACTTTTAAGAGTTATTTCATTTTAGTATGAATCATTTTCAAGGATTATCAAGCTTTCATATCTGCCATTATATATGAGAGAATGACCCAACCTGATCGTACATCTCCAGCAAGTTTTAGAAAATGAATAATCCATTTTAATGATCTGGAGTAGACAATATGAATTTAATATTTTTCCCCACTAAAATTCCCATTATGGCATATCTATTACTGCATCTAAATTCTGTATCCATTTCATCATACGGTCTTTAACTTACTGAGTCATTTCACACCCATAATTTATAAATAAGACCCAGAGTCCAAGTTGTGTGATAGATCTTCAAATTCAGTCAAATGTCTAAGTATTCTCTCTGGTTTCTGAAATTCTTTTAGTACTGAACCACTTATTTGAAAATATTAAAACCAATTAGGTGAACTGCGAAGTGAGGGTCTCAGAAGATTTCATCTGACTTATTAAAGATTAAAATTTGTAAAAACTGCATGAATTATGATATCTCCATTGAGAAAATTTATTTATGCTTTCCTCTTCATGAAAATAAACATTTTATAAAAAGGCAAGAGTGGGATAAATGTAGTCTAATCCTCTTCCAATATTTCTCTCAAACTTCCAACACATCTTTTATCATTGCATGATCTCTTAGCAGTTATTTATTTCTATTTTTATGGATCCAAAGTTAATTGTGCAGACCATCTGGAAGTCTTCCTGCTTCCACTGAGTGAGCACACTGTAAAGAAACACAATCCATTTTAAGCAACTAGCAATTTAACACAATTTGATCAGCTTGTTCTTTCACTTGACTTGAACAATCTTGAATTCAATTCTTATTTTTTTTATTGGATCACACATCAAGTAATTTGCTTACTTGTTCATACCAATAACAATATCTTATTTTCAATATGGATTGGAGTTATTAGAAACAGAAAATTGAGTCTTGGTAAAATATTCATTTTGTGTCTGCATTTCTATTTAACCAGTTTTCCCAACTTGAAATGTTCACTGTAATATTTTTTCCAGATCTGAGTAGCTGGAAAATACTCAGTAATTCTATTCTAAATTTATACTTATTTTTAAATTTATTTTTTTTATCAAACATGTTCCCAAATATTTTCTAATTTTTGCAATAATATTGGACAACATTATTAGATATAGGTGCTTCTCTGTTAAATTTAATGTCAAGTTTAATTCCTGAAACTTTATTTTCTTATTAACAAAAATACAAGTAAAGAAGAAAGAGAAAATTTGTCTTGTCCCCTTCAGTCTGATACACTTGTGACAGAGAGCCATTGGTTACTATGTCAGCTTGTCATTGTTTAGAAACACTCTATTCATGTGGAAAAAAAATATGGCTATAATTCATCTTTTTGAAAACTGCAAGTATAATAGGCCATTTTAAATTATCAAAAGCTTTCTCTGTATCAAGAAAAAAAAAACAGTTACTTTCTTGCTTTTATGATTACTCTTACCAAAAACATTCTGGTATTATCTTACATGTAATTCTTTGGAAAGAAACCAGTCTGGTTAACCTGGATCCATTCTTGTTAGCTTATCTAAGAGCCTTGATGGTGCAGTGGTTAGAATGCAATATTGCAGGTTAATTCTGCCAACTGCCAGCAGTTCAATTCTCACCGGTTCAAGGTTGACTCAGCCTTCTATTCTTCTAAAATTGGTAAAATGAGGACCCCAATGGAAAGCACTATGAAGTGGTTTGCAAGCCTAGGTGCTATTCGTTATTGCTATCTGTATGTAATCTTTCTATCCTGGAGAATGAGAGATGATCAATGTATCTTCTTCCTAGAGTATTCCCACAGGTACAGGCTCCATTTTTTGACCATTGAATGCCACTTTCCATGGTCAGCTGTGTCTCCAGGGCACAGGCCTGTGGCTTGGATATCATTGTTGACGGTGTCTTATCATCTCTGTGTTTGGATGCCCGCAAGGTCGCCAGCCATTGACCTCTAGTTGGTAGGCAGTCTTGGCCACGGTGGCCTCTGATCCATACCACTGGAGGTGGCCTTCTCTCATCTTCTTTATAGTTGGTGCCACAGCAGAATATTATCAAATGGTGTCATTTGTGATGTGGTCAAGAAGGGAGATGCCTGATATCCAACGGAGCATTCTCATTTCCATGGCATGGAGATAGCTTTTGGTCCCTGCTGTTGCTGCCCAGCATTCAGTGCCATACAGTGCCATACTATTCTGACCTAGGCTTCCCAAGATTATGAAGCAGACTCCACATCCTGATAAAACCCCTTTTATTTAGGTTAAAGTGAATTCCTCTCCAGCAAAGTCCCGGCAAACAGTCTTTCATGAGATTTCACAACTACAGACCTTTATCAGGCTTGGAGAGTTGCCAGGCTGGTATCTTCCAAACACCACGCTATAGCATCAATTACTTGGCAAGAAGTCAGCGACAGATCTTCAACCTAATGAATTAAACTAATTGTCTCTTTATTCCCTATGGGAGGGATATGAATGAACTTTCCCCCACCTTTTCCCGAACAGTCAGTCACATCATCCAATCAAGGTCCTGCCCGGTCATCAGGTGACATCTCTCCTCCATTCCTCAGCCACTTGTGGGAATGTCCTTGATTCCCAGGCGAAGCTATTTTGTTTTAACTATAAGCTCATTCTATCACTTTTTCTGCCTGTCCCTATCCCTCAGCTCCCGTGTGGCAACACTGAAGCCTCAAAATGGCCTCAGTCAAGTCAGCTTCAGGGTGGACAAGTTCATTTAGTGACCATTCAAAGTTACAACAGCCCTGAAAAAGTGTCTTAGGACCATTTTTCACCCATACAACCATTGCAGCATCCTCATGGTCACATGATCAGAATTCAGAACCTTGGCAACTGACTCATAGTTATGACAATTTCAATGTCCTGGGGTCATGTGATCCCCTTTTGTGACCTTCAGTTCAACAAAGTCAATGGAGAAGTCAGATTCACTTAAGAACCATGTTACTCACTTAACTACAATGATTCACTTAACAACTGTAGCAAGAAAGCATCCAAACTGAGGCAAAATTAACTTAACAACTGTTAGCAACAGAAATTTTGGGCCCAATTGTGGTCATACATTGAGGACTACCTGTACATGTCAAATGTATTGCTTAGCTCATTTACAAATATGGGGTCGGGGCAGAGGACACTTTCTTATAATTTTGGATAACTGCCACAGATCCCCAGTTTGTACAATGAGACTGTCTATTAAAATAGCAAGAGGAGCCATTTATCACATTTCCTGCCTCCAATATTTATATCAGGTTAACTAAAGAGCCAGCCCTGATAAAATTAGTCTCCATTTTCAGCCACTAAGTATCCATATTCAAAATTACTAGTTGTTATTTCTAGCCTGAGAGAAGAGCTAAACGAGAATTTAATTATTAAGAGAATTTCATTTCTAGCCAAAAGGGGAGACGGTGGCAAAGAATGAGTTGGACGAGTTTTTTTTTTTTTCCTGACAGCTCTTCAAATCTATACCAACTAGTAGCAGAGAGGTGCTTGAAAATTGCTTGCAACACAGTATGTACTGCAGTGGTGGGATTCAAATTTTTTTTACTACCGGTTTTGTGGGTGTGGCTTGGTGGGCATGGCAGGGGAAGGATACTGTAAAATCCCCATTCCCTCCCCACTCCATGGGAAGGTTACTGCAAAATCCCATTCCTTTCCCACCTCACTAACCTGCTTTCCAGCTCTGTTCTCCTATGCAGGGCAACAAAAGAAGACCCAGCCGATCAGCTGGGACTCGGGAGGCAGAGAACAGATAGGGGCAGGGCCAGTCAGAGGTGGTATTTACTGGTTCTCCAAACTACTCAAAATTTCCTCTACCAGAACCGGTCAGAACCTGCTGAACACCACCTCTGATGTACTGCTAAATACCAGTGAGCATATATTCAAAGAACACAGCTACAAAATGCCTCTTTTCCTTCACCATAGCCTCCATTACAGAGATGGCATTCAGCAGGTTCTGACCAGTTCTGGAGAACCGGTAGTGGAAATTTTGAGTAGTTTGGTGAACCGGCAAATCCCACCTCTGACTGGAGATTTTACAGTATCCTTCCCCTGCCACATCCACCAAGCCACACCCACAGAACTGGTAGTAAAAAAAATTGAATCCCATCACTGGTCTATTAGCAAGAATATATAATCTTACAAAGGCATGTACTGTATAGTTGGCCTCAAGATTCTTAATAGGTCCCATTTAAGGAACAGAACTGTAATTCAGAATCGTGAAACAAATCTCTCCTGCTATTTAATGGGTGATTTATTAAGTTTCCTCTTCAATGGTTATATTAGTCCTACATCTTCAAATCACTTTCTTTGGTGTCACAAAATAGTGTTTAGAATTCAGAGGAAAGAAAGAATTCTCTTTTTGTTCAGCTAACTTCATGCATGTAAATGCCATCCAGAGGGGGAGAGAAACAGGATTGAACCTTACATTTAAGATGTATTTTCACTAAGGGTTTTATAAAGATTGTGTGTTCAGTCGAAATCTGGGTTTGAGGTTTAGGACCTCTTCTCTCAGCTTATCTACACCTTGGTCTTTGAGAACAAATTCATTCCTTGTCTCTTTTTTCTTTAATTGCTTCCCCTTTGGTTAAAGCAGGGGTGTCAAACTCACGTCGTCATGGCAGCATCATCTGACATACCGGGACTTTCCCCCCCTTCGCTAAACTGGGGGTGGGCGTGGCCAGCACGTGACGCATCCATCCCGTGGGCCAGGAGTTTGACAGCCCTGGGTTAAAGGATTCCTACCACATATTGTACAGGTAGTCCTTGACTTACAACGGTTCCGTTAGTGATTATTTGAAGTTACAACGGCACTGAAAAAAAGTGATTTATGATCATTTTTCATACTTACAACAATTGCTAGCATGCCCATGGTCATGTGATCAAAATTGAGACGCTTGGCAACTGACTTGTATTTATAACAGTCGCAGTGTCCAAGGGTCATGAGATAACTTTTTGACAAGCAAAGTCAATAGGGAAGGCAGATTCACTTAAAAACCAGAAAGAAAGAAAGAAAGAAAGAAAGAAAGAAAGAAAGAAAGAAAGA
>NW_020769419.1:1564361-1661337 GCF_900518735.1 Pseudonaja textilis | reverse complement strand
AATAATAATAATAATAATAATAATAATAATAATAATAATAATAATAAGCAGCAGCTTTAATGAATAGGAAAGAGGGACTGTGCTTTAACCAAAGCATTTCCAAAGAATTTGCAAGTGTGCCAAAGGTGTTTTTTTCCAAAAGGCAACTGGACTTTTTTGTTTTTTTTCCTTTGAAAACATTTTGTTTCTCATCCCAGAAATGTCTTCAATTTACCAATGTCCAGTTTTATCCTAAGTAGGCCAGTTCTCTCCATGCAAGGTAGAATCTCTAATCTGGAAAATAACTTGGAAGCCAATTGAAACGACTGAGAAATGGTAGAAAATAAAAGCAGGATTTTAGAAACCAGGAGACGGTGAGCTCTAGTCCTGCCTTAGACATGAAAGTCAGCTGTGTCACTTTGGGAAGAGGGAGTATTAGGTATGTTTGCTGCCTTGTGATATTAATAAAGGTGGGATAAACATCCAATCAACAAATAAAATTCACTGCTTGAATATTGTCTAAGGGAAGAAATTGTCTTGGATTCAAAAGTCATTGAAGTTGTCTTCTACCCCAACTCTCTTCCATTTGTCAATCATAAAGAAATTGTGAGGTTAAAGGCATGACGGAATCAGCTTTAAGTGTAACACAGCAATAAGGAGTAATTAGCAAAGTGTAGAAGACCTAGTGACGCTGTCATAAAGCCACTAGTAAGCTTTTGGGGAAGACCAGGAAGAATTTTGCTAGTTGTCTGCAATATCTTGTCAATGTTACTCTACGAAGGAGGAAATCAATACTGAGTTTTCTAAATATAGTAAAAATAAAAAAAGTGGGGAGGGGTTCTGGAAATATTAACACATACCCCATACCATCAAGAGAGAAAGGAAGTCCTTTATCCCTCTCTCACTTTTTCTTCTCTTCACTGACCTTATTTGCAAACTTGATTTTGGTGAACATCTCCTAAAGTCAATTCCCAGGGGCAAAATGAGGTAAGGAAGGTGGGTGATTATCCAACTATCTGCCAGATATACCTATCAAATTATTCATTTCTCAGACTGCTTAAGGTAATTTAAATTCATAGCTTTTCAAACCACTGACAAGGCTTGCACACTGTGAAGAAAATGAATATTGTTAAGGGTTAAATGGACAGCTTCACACTTTAAATGCATTATACATTCACCACAGGCTGTCTCTTCATGTGTGCTGCCCCCTCCCCCTGCCCCCCCCATTCTTTCTTATTATTTTAGTTTTATAATCAAGGGTTCTTTGTAATTGTAAGCTACAAATGACGCTTTGCATGATAAGAAGAGAATTCAAACAAAAGTGGTCAAACGTTTAAAAAATGGGTACATGTATCCCATTAAACATAAATTGAGGGACAAACAGGAGTTTTTTAGTGTTATAATAGTATAACTACATAAAAGTTAAAATGTATGTAACTGAATCCATAAAGATCTGTATATGATTTAATACAGTTGGTGTGATGTGAACAATAGCATGTTAGTTTGCCAGATAGTCTCTATATTAGAGAATTCATTTGCATAGCGTGAGCGTGCTTGGGAGACAACTAAACCTCGGTTGCTATTGTGGTACACTAGCCAAAATATGCCACAACTGACCAGTATTGTCCTTATCTATAATATAGAATGCTATATGTTCATGGTTCTGGTAATCTAAATTACTCTTGTTGAATCTAAGCATTATTAGGAAGCTCATTTGAGTAAAATTATGGTGAATATCTGTGGAACCATAGATACTGCCAAAATGGATTTGGAAGATTATGATGTTGAATGTTTGTTTTATTTATTAGCCAACTCTAGGTGGCTAACAACATGTACAAACATTAACCAAAATAATATCAAAATGATATGAAACAAACCAACAAGCAAACAAAAAACACAGATCCCTGAAGAATAAACCCATCCACCATAAACAACCACATAATCCTCAAGTAATTATCTGACTTCCAAGCTCAGAAATGTAGGAGGAATAACTTGATAAAGACCATGAATGAATGAATGAATGGATGGATGGATGGATGGATGAATGAATGACAAAAAAGTATACATGTTATGTATTTGTCTATATGAAACTAAGAATAAATGGAAGGCATAATAGATCTGAATAAAAGTAGTCCAACCTTGAGGAGTGAAGTTGATTAATGCATCAAGGGAATATGTTCCTCATGTCTTTCATTTCTTTGATGTACTGTTGCTTACTTTCTGTCTGCACTTTACATGATGGGAGTTGCTTTCTCCCAAAAGGCATAGAATGATGAGTTCGTAAGTATATATAGTATATGTACACAAGAGAAAATAAGTGAAATTCTGGGAGTGAATTATGGAGTTCCTGCAGTTGCTAAAATGAATGTCAGAAAATATGTATTGATGTTATTTAGGTTGTTTTGGGTGTATATGAAAATAGGAATACACAGATTGATGACAGCTGTACTTTACAATTCATTGACTGGTGATACGTTTATGCTTTAGGACAAACAGAATGAATTCAGTTCAGGATGATAAACATATTTTGTGAAAGAATATGAAAAAAAAAAAAAACAGGACAGTACGGAAAAGGCCATTTGGAGACCCATGAATAAATGAGAATGGTGACTCACTGGTAGATATCTGCTTAGAAAAATGTCTGTTTCGTGGTTTAAGCATAACTTTATTCACACATATAAATATCAATGGAAGAACATAAAACTAAAGCCATACTTGATTTAATTGTTCATGAGGAAAGATTGAGAAATTTAGAGAGGAGGACCATGGTCATAAGAAATTCTAAATAGACCATATGTATGGCTGCCTTGCTTAGAGGTAGACATTCTGGTTCCAATTACTGTCATAAGTCAAGGACTGCCTTTAAATAGGTGCTGAGTGAACATGGATTGAACAAAAAACGAATGGCCAATAAAGAAGTGGTTTGTTCATACAAAAGGAATGAAATAGGAAAAAGTCTCATAATAATATAGAGGAACAATGAATATATCAAATGGAAAGAGAAGACCAAGATAGTTCTGGCTGGCTGTGATTTAGAAAAAGAGAAATTAGAAGTTTAAAGAACAAAAGGCAGTATATAAACCAGGGGATGGACTTGATGGAAGCTTGCTTTGGTTGCAAGGAATTGAGGTATGGAAACGCATAGTGAATGGTACTGTTGCAAACTGGCTTTAAATATATATTTCCTTTGCTTTATAATTCCTCATGTCTTTAATGTCTTTGATATACTGTTGGTTATTCCTTTTCTGCATTTTGCATTATGTTGCTTACTCCCAAAGGGCATACAGTTCATAAGTATATATGACTGCAAGAAAACAAAGGAAATTCAGGGAAGGAATTATGGAGTCCCTTGCCTATTTATTTACCGATTGACTAAGGGATACGTATCTGAGTGATAGTGAATTATTGATCAATCTGTAGCCTCCCCGATTTCTTATGTTTCAATAATATCCTAAAGTTTGACACACTGAGCTTTTCCAGAGACGTTGGGAAGTACAGCCAGCCAGAGAGACCTCAAAATGGTAGAGCAAAACATATCAGACAGCAAAAGAATCAGTGGTTTTCTCTATCCCCTCCAAAAGTAAACTAAGCTTAAATGTACAACAAGGAGACATTCAATATAAATCCTCTTAACACCCTGAGAATTACATAGAAAATAGGAGCCTCTTTCACTTTGAAAGAAAATGTCTGAAAAATTGCAAAACAGATTTTGGCTGAAACACATTGTGTCCAGTCCAGATCTATAGAGTATTTGGTGGCTCAAATGTTTGACATTTCTCACTGTGCTGAAAAAAAAAAATATAATGCATGAGTTTTGATTCCAACAAACCTGTATCCCTAAATACCTAAGAAATATAAAGACTGTTTTGATTTAAAGTCAACGAAGAGATTAATAACACAATGGCTTATTGACTCTTGTAGACTATATAGTCCAATAAAAGCCACTCAGTAAATCATAGCCCAGGGCCTCTGTTTTTTATATTTTTCACCCAAAGGAAGCACGAAGGAAGATTGTGTAGATGGAAATCCAGATTCATCGTTGGACTTCAGAACACCTTATATGTGCAGTAGTCAATTTCTTTTGAACTTATTAATGAAGACTGAGGTAAAGAATCTTTTCTGAGGAGTTACCAACAGGTCAGAATTAGAAATAGGAATATGATTTGTTTAATGCACCACTTTCTGCTTCTCTCTTAAGCCCTAAAGAGATGGAATTAAATAAGACATTAACAGTGGCCTAACCGAAAACATAAATATGTATGATGAATGACAGCTAACTGCTTACCAGTGTTCAGACCTTGTCATTTGCTGCAATTGACAATTTTTGTTAAATTCAAAAGCCAACCAATTAAACAAGCCCTGAAGGAGTTTTTGAAAAGAAAACATTGCTGTAGATAACAAAAGACCAGGTATAATTTCATAGTGGTTTTAAAAAATAAAATACGATCATTGATTAGAGGCTGTTTTTCTCCCTGGAGCAGTACAAAGAACTGCTTGTTTTTTAAAAATACAAGTTAAAATATTACTTATTTTTAAGAGGTTTTACTGAAATTAATGTAGTTGGTTTTTTTAAAAAACAATACACCGCACACATATGCACACAATACTGGTGGAGGAAAAATACATACAAATCTCCAAAAACAAAACAAACAGCAAACAACAACGAAGGAACAGATTTCAAATCTATCATAGGAAAGTCCCAAAAACTTTCTGGTTTTTCTTTGAAGATGTTTTGCTTCTCACCTAAGAAGCTTCTTCAGCTCATCTTCTTGGGTGAGAAGCAAAACAGCTTTATTTTATTTTATTATTTATTTATTTGATTTGTCCATCGTTTACAAGATAATAGATATAAGTATAAACATGAGTAAGAATACAGGAAATAGGTACAAATAAATGGGGACAATAGGACAGGGATGGTAGGCACGATGGTGCACTTATGCACGCCCCTTACAGACCTCTTAGGAATGGGGTGAGGTCAATAGTGGTTAGTTTGAGGTTAAAGGAGTGGGGGTTTGAGGATGTAACTACAGAGTCAGGTAGTACATTCCAGGCATTGTTGCTGAAGTCGTACTTTCTGCAATCAAGTTTGAAGCAGTTTACATTGAGTTTGTATCTGTTGTGTGCTCTTGTATTGTTGTGGTTGAAGCTGAAGTAGAAGTAGTCATTGACTGGTAGGACATTGTAGCAGATAATTTAGTGTGCTATGCTCAAGTTTAACTGTAGGAGGCGTAGTTCAAGGTTGTCCAAGCCCAAAATCTCAAGCCTGGTGATATAGGATATTCTGTTGTGAGCAGAGGAGTGTAGTACTCCTCTCGTTAAATATTTCTGGACTCGCTCGATTGTATTAATGTCTGATGTGCAGTGCGGATTCCAAACTGATGAGCTATATTCGAGTATTGGTCTGGCAAAAGTTTTGTATGCTCTAGTTAGCAATTCGATATTTCCGGAGGAGAAGCTTCATAAGATTAGATTTACAACTCTTAATGCCTTTTTGGCAATGCTGTTACAGTGAGCTCTGGCACTTAGGTCATTTGATATGTGAACTTCAAGGTCCTTGACAGAGTGAGGATCATCAACGAGGTCATATCCGCCTAGTTTGTATTTGGTGTACTGATTTTTTTTTAACCAATGTGTAGGACAGAGCATTTGTTGGTCGAGATTTGGAGTTGCCAGATGTTTGACCATTCAGACACATAATCAAGGTTGCTTTGAAGGATAGTAGCATTGTCAGTGGTGTTGAATAGTTTTACGTCATCTGCAAGGAGGATGAAGTTGCTTATAAGGTGATCGCAAAGGTCATTTATATAGAGTATAAAGAGTGTGGGTCCTAGAACGCTGCCTTGGGGGACACTGCTGTTAACTGGAGCAGTTAACAGCTTCAAAGAAAAACCAGAAAGTCCAGTTGCCTCTTGAAAAAGCATCTTTGGGACAGCCATGACCATGATGACAGAATCTCCATAGACATTTATCATAGGAAAGAAATAATAATAATTAATTGTGTGATGGAAAGGAAAGAAAATGGCCAGTGTAGTGTAACATATTGCATTAGTGAAGGGATCAAGTTAGAAACCAGGAGATAGTGAATTCTAGTTCTGCCTGAAGCACAAAGCCAGCTGAGTGACTTTGGGCCTTTCATTCTCTCTCTTAGGCCTAGGAAGCAGGCAACCAAAAATCATTTCTCAAAATTTTGCCACAGAAACTCTGGGAACTAGTTCAAACAGTTGACCGACGGGATAGCTGCCTTAAAATCTCACAACAGCCCCAGTGGCTGAATGTAATCTGGATTCCTGTGAGGAGGAGTTGCATTCCAGAGCACCAGGAGACAGCAAAATTTTGATAGTTTGGTTAGGAGGAAGAAGGTCAAGACAGCTCTTTCCTAGATGTTCTCAGAGTGTATCTTTAATGATGCAAGTGAACAGTTTGATATGGTGGGTTAAGGCGCCCACCAGGAAGTGGGAGACCATAAGTTCTAGTCCCACCTTAGCCATGAGAGTCAGCCTGAGTGACGCTGGCCAGTTTTTCTCAGCCCAACTCACCTCACAAGTTTTTGTTAAGGGGAAAATAGGAGGAGAAAGGTGTGTTAGATATGTTTGCCACCTTGAATTATTTGTAAAAATAATAAAGGTGGGATACAAATAAATACATAAGATTGCTTTAGTTTGGCAAGTTTTCTGCCTATAGATGAGGAAAATAAAGGGAACCGCTTAGAAGTAACTCTGTGTGTCTTTCTCGGTTTTGGGGGTCAGCTCGTTAGGCCTCATGACAAATAAATGAACTTATTTTCCTCTTTCCGTCATTCCAATGGCTGGCTCATGCCACAGCAGAACAGCCATACCAAACCATTAATAACCACAAACCACACAGAGAAAAAACATTGAGGTGTTTTTGTTTTTGAAAAACCAATAGTTAAAAGTGCCTTTCAAAAATGATTGAGCCATACATCTCTTGAAAAGTTAGAAATAATGCTACTTTTTCAATTTCTCAAAATAATTATCCTAGGAGTATCCCAAGCCTGATACAAGAAGATTTCAAAAATAGCACATTTCTAAAGTTTGGATACATAATTTAACATGACATTGGCACCTTTAAGACTAAAATGTTTCCCTGTAAACCAATTTTTATATATTACAACGATATCCTCAAAGAATGTCAATGATTCACAAGAACAAATCATGAGTCAATGACACCCACAATTTTACATCACCAACAGAGAAAATTTTATTTCCATGCTTTCAAATATATTCTTTGGGGTATCCAGTGTACTCAAAATAAGATCTTTTGATGTCTCAGTTTTAATTTTAAACCTACTGAAGCTAATTTAGCATTATTTAAGACCCACAATTTTCATGTTCCATTATTGGGTGTTCCAGTTCTTTAATCCATGAACCATTTATCAAAGTTAATTGGTAATATTTACTTTAAAAATATTACTAAGGATGCAGAAAGAATGTAGGCTTAATTTGAAACATCGACTCTAACGATATTGATTCCTTCAATTTCTCTAACACAGCCAATGCACCTAATGTTTACTGAGAAGTTAAATCATGCTTGAGTTGATTATATTGCCACTGTTGTGAATTAGGTACACTAAACTATGATTTATGATTTATGACCTATTACCAGGAATGGGATGCTACCGGTTCGGCCTGGTTCTATAGAACTGGTAGCTCTGAAGAGCAGCAGACACCAAACTGGTTCGCTGTGATTACCTTTTGGTCACCTGTTTGGCCTGCCCGCCTGCCTGGGCTCTTGGCTGTCCTATATTTCCTGGCTGTCTTATATTTCCTGCTTTTTCAACCTCAGCTGCTTTGCGTGGCACAGCTGAGGTTGAAAAAGCAGGAAAGAAGAGAATTTTCGAATGCTTTGTGCACCTGCACACAGTGCTTGTCAGCTGTCAGGGAGACACTGCCGATGTTTTGTTGCAAATGCTGTACACACACGCACAGCGTGCATCAGGCATATGTTTGCGCGCAAAGCATGCACGCATGTGCAAAACACACTCTCACCAAACTGGTAGTAACACCGGTTGAATCCCACCCCTGCCTATTACTTGCTGTTTATATGCACACTGTGAGCTTATGCACTGGGAAAAAATTCCTTGTGTGTCCAATCACGCTTGGCCAATAAAGAATTCAGGAATTTTATTCGCCGGGAAGCAAATATGGTCGATTTTTAAAAAGAGAAACCAGCAGCAATTTTCCTTATGAAATTCCACCCTGAGTCATGTCCCAGTGTCTGTTTTAGCATTTGGTTTGAAATTTTTTTTGGGATGTTCCACAATCTTCTGTGCCCCTGACCCTGGCATCAAGAATTTTCTTCGCCTCGCATCAAATATGGTTGCTTTTTATAAACAGCAACCAGAACCAATCCCACTCAGATATGGGGTGGTATTTCATACTTGAAAATAGTGTTTGTTGCTGTTTAAAAAAATCAGCCATGTCTGGTGCCTGGCAAAGAAAATCCCTGATTCCAGTGGCATTGATTTTTAACAATTATTGGATATAGGAACCTGGGAACAGTTGTGTTGTTGGACTGGGGCAAGAATTTACCTCATCTTTCTTCTGCTAACTTTAACCATCCATAATTCTTCCTTTTTTTTTTTTTTTTACATAATTTCAGGTTGGCATCCCTCCTTGAAATGCTAAGGGATTTTGTCCTTTAAAAAGTTCATTGTAGCTCCCTGGGTACTTTCATAAAGTGCAGAAACAGCTCTTTCCCTGAAGACTTTCAGATGAACATAGAACATTTTTGTAGAAGTTTCTATTGAAAAAGAAAAAAAAAATCTGTTTGGCATGCAAATGGAATAGGAGAAAATCCTCAAAGGATCCCCATCAAATTTTTAGGAAAATGAAATTGCCTCAGCATTTGAAGAATGGATATTTCACTCGCCAATCACTTCACTAAGTGCTTTTCAAATGCTTTGCGCTGCCCAAATTATTTTAATCTAATAACTATTTGTTCTTTTGGTGACTAAAGGTTTTAAGCCGTACAACAAAGTCAATAATCTTGGCACCACATCAGAGCATAAAACAAAATCCATAGCCAGCACTAGCCACCAAAACTCATTCAAGCGCAAAGAACAGCAGACATGTATAAAAAGAATAGTAAAATTAGAATCAGTGTGTACTCTAGCTGGTTAAGTTTTTAATAGAAAATCTTTAATTTGCCTATGAAATTATCAAAGAAAAAAAATGATTTTCATTTCATTTTCATTGCAAGAGCAATTAAGTTCAGCTACAGAGCATCAAGTGCAGACAAAAAAAAAAGATAATATTTTAATAGCAAAAGGATGTATTGAGAAGGGAGCAGAATCTATCCTCTCAATAGTTATTTCTCCATTTTTCTTACTATTGAGCATATTTCTAGAAGGAAAGTCAAATTAGGTACGAATGCTATTTTGACAACAAAATACAGACTGTTGAGCCATGGGAGATGATAGTACACTTCAGGTCTTTATCTATTTTCTTTTTATTCTTAAAAATGGCTTCATTCCCAATTTCATACAGGATTGGGTTTAAACAAATTGGTTTGCCATCATCACATCTCACTGAACCATAAACTGCAAAGGCTGACAGATATAATAGAATGTTTTCCTATTAAACCAGCAGGGCAGAACACAGTGTACTCAGAATCCTGCATCCAATACCACATTTGCTACGCATTCTTGCAGGGTTTTCCTTCTCATATTCCTTTTTTCCTCTTCTGGCAAAAGGAACCTAACTCACATGAGAATAAATTTACGGCCTAAATTGAGCCATGATGGCGTAGTGGTTAGAATGCAGTACCGCAGGCTACTTCTGCTGACTGACTGCAATTTGGCCATTTGAAACCTCACCAGTCTCAAGGCTCCCATCCTTCTGAGGTCGGTAAAATGAGGACACGGGTTGTTGGGGGCAATATGCTGACTCTGTAAACACTTAGAGAGACTCTGTAAAGCACTGTGGAGTGGTATATAAGTCTAAGTGCTATTGTTATTGCTAAAGATGATGCTGGTGATGTCTTCCAACAAAAACTGATTCTCAAGGGATTAAAAAACTGAAATGAATATCCATATTGAAACAAATAAAATGCAATAAAGCAACATAATGAAGGATGACTCTTAAGAAATATTGCTATGAGATAAAAAAAACTACAATGAAAGAATATACTAGTACATGAGTGAAAACTAATTAGATCTCTAGAATGGGCCAACACACACACAGAGAGAAAGGTCCAATAAATAGGTCTCTGCAAGTACAGTATACACATCTTCAGAAGAACATCTTGTAGATTTAATGTCCAAGCAACCTTAACATTAGACAGGACTTTTTGGGATGTGTTAATAGACCTATAGGTTAATAAACCTATAGACCTCTAAATGTTGTCAGATGAAATCTCATCAATTCTGGTTGTCACAGTGAGGAAAAATAAGAGCTGGAATCCAGAACATCTGGAGAACTACAACATTTAGATGTTCTCCACTGCTGTGTTTGCTGGTATTAACCTACCATTTGCAATATTCTCTGATGGCTAATGTGTGCATCCTTCTACTTGTCATGTCCATTCAGTTTAATTTACAGTATTGCATTAATCTACCAAGGGGATGTTATTGATTCCTCCCTCCCTTTGTGACATCAGCTTCACAGTCAGAAAGGAGACTTGTCACTCAAAGAATGGTAATATAGAGGACCTCCTCCCAACTTAAATTCCAGAAGTGAGGTGACTCAGAAGGGAGGGGTTGGTCCAAGGATGGATCTGAGAAGAACTTAGAAGTTTTCCCACTGTCAAACTGACCAGTTTTAGGGGATTGGCTTATTCTCCAAAGCAGCAGAAGGCAAGACAAGAAGCCATGGATGGAAGCTTATTAAAGAGAGATCCTACCTAGGAATAAGGAAATTTTCTGACAATAAGAACAATTGATTAATGGAATAGCTTGCTTCCTAGAATTGTGGGTGCTCCATCACTGGAAGTTTTCAAAAATAGACTGGACAACCATTTGTCTGGGATGGGATAAGGTCTCCTGCCTTGTGCAGGGGTTGGATGGCGCAGACTCATGGTGGCGTAGTGGTTAAAGTGCAGTACTGCAGGCTACTTCTGCTGACTGCTGATTGTCCACAGTTTAGTAGTTTGGGTCTCACCAGGCTCAAGGTTGACTCAGCCATCCATCCTTCCAAGGTGGGTAAAATGAGGACCCAAATTGTTTTGGGGAGCAATATGGTGACTCTGTAAACCAATTAGAGAGGGCTGTAAAACAGAGGTGGTATTCTACTGGTTCTGCCCAGTTCTGGCAAGCTGGTAGCAGCAATGAGCAGCAGAGACCGAACCAGTTCTCTCTGCCACTCGGCTTTTGGGCCCGCCCACCCACCCATACTTACCTTTATCCACTGAATTTGAAGCGCAGCTGCTTTGTGCGGCACAGCAGAGTGCCACATGGCAGCTGCTGAAGAGACCGGGGTCGTTCAGGCTTGCAGGAGGTGAGTTAGAATGCCTCTGCACCTGCACAAATGACTCTGCGCCTCTAGAAAGTGCACATTTGGCATGCATGTGCACGCAAAGTGTGCGCGTGCGCGCAAAGCGTGCCCACCAAGCCATGCCCCCACCGAACCGGTGGAACAATATTTGAATCCTACTATTGCTGTAAAAGCACTGTGAAGTGGTATATAAGTCTAAGTGCTATTGCTGTTGCTATTAAAAAAACTCTTAGGTCCCTTCCAGCCCTACAGTTCTGTATTCTAGATTATATTTATTGTCAGGAAAAGTAAGGATTAGCAACAGTCACACTTGGAGTGCCCAAGAACTTACATATTACATATATTCTCTTTTATTTGAAGTTGCCTCGAGTTATTTACTAATCCAGTAGGCTTTAAATTTATTATTTAATAAATAAATAAATAAATACTTGTATATAATTGTGAATTTTTTTAAAAAATGTCTATCCAAGGCAGCTCCAGGTCACACGAGGCCTAAAAATTTTGGATAATCTCTTAAAACGGCCTTGCAGTCTCCGAAAAGGGTGAGAAAGTATATGCCATTCTTGCACGCTTTTTAGAGGCTTCAGGGATTGTGTGAGTGCAGGACCGTTTTGTGCAACTGCCATAGGCACCAGAGGCTGGGCATAGCACCAAAAAGGACACGGTGTGCCACCTGTGACACACAGGTCATAGATTAATTATTATTATGGTAGGCAATGGAGTGTGTGTGGAGGGGAGTCAAGATGGCCGTTATGGCAACAGGTTCAAAATCCATCCCTTTGTATGTCTATGAGACATCATATTCATGTTCAGACTAGGTGAGATTTTAAAAATCTTGATCTTTTTAATCCCTTCCCATGGGCATCAGACACAGAAGTAGAATAGTTTTCCTCAAAATACACTTTAATATGGACGTTATTGATTAAATATTTGGGTCAGAGTTATTAACCTTAAATGCTTTTTTTTTTCCTTTCTAGAATAATGAATACATAAAGACAATATATATCAAGGGAAATAAGTAAGAAATTATCCTAGCCAGTCAGGATTTATGCAGTGACAACAAAACCAATGTACTATATAGATTTGATTATGTCACTGAGAGCAAATAATTTTTCTGAAGGACAATGGGAACCAAATGGCTTATTCCTCCCCTCACCCCAAATGAATGTTCAAAGAATTAAACAGAGAGGGGTAACCTGAAATAGTTTGGGTTCAGCTCTAAACAGTTTTAAAAATTCAGAAAAAAGGCCATGTTAAAAGGATTGTGAGGAAGATTACCACATTCAAATGACACATCATACTGTAGGACTCAAAACAGAATTAAGAGCACAGATTCTATTTTTGCATTATGACTGTAACATATATCAAACTTTGATCTTCAAGAAATTATGTAATCAAAGTATTCACCATTTTGGATGGCAATCTATACTAAAATCATTTGATTATAGCTCCGGAAGGAAAAGGAATCTGGCATATATGGCTTTGAACCTGTTTCACTTCAGGTAATCAGTCTACTTTAGATTAATCAGCATTTCTTTGAACTTAATTTCAGCCTTGTTGCATGCTTCTCAACAGCCATCAGTTTCTCTCTTTTTTTGTAAATTTTATTTGAGTTTTCACAAAGAGAAAAAAAATACAAATAAAACATCTTTTTTGAAAGTAGCATAATCCCGGGTTACATTTCTTCGTACAGACACAAATTCAGGTTCACGCTCATTTTTATATTCTATTCCATATCTTATTACTATTTTACATTTTCTGCATAGCTTCTCCCCTCTTTTAATTTTCTCAATTTTATTTTAATTATCTCATCTCAATTCAAATCATTGTATTTATATTTTTTGTCTGTCCTGTTTCAATTATCTTTTCTCATTAAACAAAATTTTTCCTGTAGTTACTGATTGGAGTATGACGCCTTTATATCTTTTCCCTAAAGTTGTAACATTCAATATAATACATAACTTCCATTCGGATTCTGCTTGGTACATTCTTAAAATACACACTGTATTCTTAAAAAAAGAAAAAAATATAAATGTATATAATTAAAACAACATTCCATTCCAATTCAATTCTATCATTAATATTAATATTCATTAAAGTCTTAACATCTTTAACATTACTTTTCAATTAAATATCATACTTCTGTGGGAACAATTATAAGCTTTCCATAGTTAATTCCGCCCCCCTTCACTTATATTTTATAAAACATTAACTAATTAAAATGTTCCCATCCCTTCCTAATTCAATTCTCTCATTTATTTTATTTCACTTATTTTATTCACAAACATTTCACTAAATTACACTAACTATTATATCCCTCATTTTAATCATATGTTGTTTCCAATTTTCTAAAGTTATTTCTATTACTAATATAACAATAAAATCTTATGTACCTTTACAGAATCCCTTTTTCAGTTAGATTTTCACCCATTATCTCTAAATAGGTCCTGGTTCTCTATATCTTGCTCCAGTCCTTTGTAACTTCTTTTCCTTTCCTTCTTCCCTTTCTTCTTCTCTCTCCCCCTTTTACCCCCTTGTCTCTCTACCTCTATTTCTCTCTTCTATATTCCCCTTTTCTGTTGCTTTCCAGTATTATACTTATTTTTCAAATTATTTTTCTTTTCTTTGGCTGTTTTTTTAAATCTTAAATTCTCCATTCTCTTTCCCCCCTTTCCTTTTTCTTCCCCACATAAAATTGCTTGTTCATTAAAGATGGCCTCTTCTTTGTCCCAGTCTTCTTGTTTTGCAGTCTTTTCTTGTTGTTTCTCATAGTTCCAACTCTCCATTTCTAAGAATTGAAAAATGAAGCCAAAAGAACCCTTCCCTTCTTGTGCATCTTCTTTGTACTTTATAAGTTCCATTTTCAATTCATCCAGAAGCGGTGCCATTGTATAAATTTTTAAATAACCACCCGATTGACTTTAGTCATTCAAATATAATAACCAAGAATCCAAAGATCACCAAATAGTCCAAATACACGCAAGCTGTTTCTTTTTTGCTCTTTTTTTCACTTTCTCTTCCTGGGTTTCCTATTAGTTGCAAAATTTCAGTTAAAATGTATCTTTTAGAAGTCTTGTTGAAGTTTTACTGTAGATCATTTTTAATTTCAGGCAGTCTCCTCCCTCTCCCAGATCCTGCCCTTATTCTTTTTCTCTCCCTTCCTGCTTATGAAAAAGAAAAATTTTAATGTCCAGAAATCTTTATTATCCCTTTGGCATTTTGTTTTATTTTCAGCTTAATTGCCTATTGATGTCAAAGTGGATTTTTCCGATTTCTTATTTAAGTCTCTTAGTTGTCAGTATAGGGAAGGAGAGACAAGAAAAAAAAAAGCCAAACCTTTCCCTTTTCACTTTCCTTCGCTGCTTCCGACTCTTTTTTAGGAGTGATGTTATTTTTTTGTAAGTTTAAATTCCAGGGTACCTTGGTTGTTGCTTTTACAATTTAACCCAAAACTTTCACTTCTTATCTTCCTCCTGCACATTCTTTTCCGGTCGAGTTCTTCTTTGTGGTGGCCATTTCTGACCACCGCTGCAACTGCCTTCGGGAAAGGGAGTAATGGCCAGCTGAGGAGGAGATATGTGGCTCTCCTCAACCCTGCTGGTGGTCTCCCCCCTCTTCACCACCTCTACGGGGTGGCTTAGCCCTGAAACCAGCCAGCTCAGGGCACTTCAGTGGCGAGCCCAGACAGAAACCATGCACAATCATGGATTTCTGTCTGTTGCCAAAGCCCTTCAAACCGGAAGTCTTCAATGCCAGTAGTTTCTGAAAAACAGGAAGAAAGCAGATTTTTTTTTTTTTAAATGGAGAAAGAAGGAAAAAAAGTGTTGAGCAAAACCAATCTTCCCAGATTTCCTTAAATTATCTGATAGCTAGTTGTCAGCTTGCTTAATTGGTAATGTGTCTTCCTGACCTAATATTGGGAATTTGTAATTAACAATAAAATAATATTAATGTAGCCAAGTAGATAACCAATACACATTCACACATTCATATCAGAAATATCCAGTGTTTAAAACCCCTCTTTGTGGTGGGACAGAATTTCATGTAAATCAAGTTTCAAGTGCCAGTAAGAAAGACTGTCCTGTAGATTTTTCTCCTATCAATATTTTGAGATTGGAACTGTAACATATAGAACAGGGCTGTCAAACTCAATGTCAATGAGGGCCACATCAGGATTGTGTTTGATCTTGGGGGGCCAGGATGGGCCTGGTTAGCTTGATATCACTTGTGTCAGGGACGCCTGTGCTCTTTCAGCGAAAACAGGCTCCTGGGCTCCGTTTTCAGCTGCAATGTTCTCCTGCAGCCCTCTGCCAACCGAAACGGAGTTTGGGTAGGCCATGCGTACCCCCCCGGACCCCATTTTTGTCCACAACAGCCTCCTGCAGTCCTCTGCTAGTGAAAACGGAGCTCCATTTTCGCTGGCAGAGGGCTGCAGAAGTTCATTGTGGCCAAAAACAGAGCCCGGGAGTGCCGCGTGGGGTTCTCCTGAGCTCCATTTTCATTGGCAAAGGCACCATGGGCCAGTCCTTTGCTGTTTCCATGGTAGCCTTTGTGGGCCAGATCTAAGCACCCCGTGGGCTGGATCTGGCCCCTGGACCTTGAGTTTGACACCCTGATATAGAATAAATAATTGACTAGGGGTCTTTCTTTTCCTTATTTCTAAAGAAATACAGCTGCTGTGTTCCCAATACTAATTTGGCATGGCCAGCTTCTTAGGCTGAAGTTTTACCTGTCATTCAAAATGCTTGGAGACAATTTTTTATACTTTCCTTCAATTTTTGCACACTTCTTCTAAAAAGTACAGAGAGATTCTATGCAAAAACTGCCCAATCCACAGAGCAATTGGATATGTAGTTCAGAAAGCAGCCCAGCTTACACGGTGATGAGTCCAATGGTAATTTATCCGAATGTGCTCCCAATTCCTGAATGTTACTAGGAAATCCTAGAGGTTCATTATCTCATTATTCAGCAGGGAGAAAATGTAACAGTGTGGGTGTGTTAGGAATGGAACAGAATATGCAAAAAACATTAGATAATTATGAGATGATAAAACTCCAAATTTTACAGAAACCAGTGCAGGGATTTTCATGTTGTAGAATTGAGATGTTAAGTCCTCCAAACCATCCTGCTTTCCACCTGAAGAGGAATTATATGGAATCTGGATCATTAACAGGGAATGAAGTATGGCTCATGTCAAATGGTCTGTTGCAAGCTTAACCTAATTATACACCCCAGAGTGGCTAATACTCTGATCTTTTTCCCAAATATTTCTTGTAGGGCTGGGCATCGGCTTCTAACACAGAATAAAATGGGATAATTTGGAATGGTTAATAATTCACTGGTGGCATATGGAGGTGTCTAATGCATCCTGGTCCTGATTCAAATTCTACTGTGGAGCTTCAGCTCTGGCATGCAATTCAGGAGCTCAGTAGCATAATGAGAAGAATGTTTAAAGTAATACCTTTAGTGCTTCCTAGCATAATAAAATATACAGATAGGAAGGGACAATATCATATTTAGCGACTACGATATCTTCCCTTAAATCAAAGTGACTCCTGCTATTAATGGTTGCTCCAATCCTAGCGTCTTGGATGCTGATGGAGAGAAATTGCTAGTGGAGAAAAATGGAGATATTCTTAATTTAACTTTTCACTCACTTCTCTGCTTCTTACATCTTATCCTTAGAAGAAAATGCCTATGTTTCCTATCTAGCTGACTAGTTTAAGGACTAAAGTGTCTTTGATGGAAAAGGGGAATATGCTAATCCCTTTAGTTTTCTTCCTACTCTCTGCAGGTCAGCTCCAATCCTTTCCCGAACAGGAATTTCTTAAAAATTCTTTTGCACCCCACTTCCCTTTGCAAGGACCCTGTCTGTCCAGAGAGTTCTAAGCAATAATCAGTGTTCCAGTTGGGTTTACATCTCTCTCTCTCTCTCTTTCTCTCTCTCTCTCTGTGTGTGTGTGTGTGAGAGAGAGAGAGAGAGAGAGAGAGGGAGAGGGGGAGAGAGAGAGAGAGAGAGAGAGAAAGATAGAAAATCTGACATGCTGCATGTGCCAGCACCAAGAATTTGTGTTCAGAGCAATTACTAAGACCTTTAATGATGAACAGCCTTAGATCAGCAGTCACCAACTGGTGGACCGTGGATCACTGGTGGTCTGCGAGAAAATTGTGGTGGTCCAAAGAAAAATTATTTGCATTTTTTATATTGCACAAAATACTATTTATCTTTTAAAAAAAATCATATTAGTGGTCCGCGGGATTTAAAATTATGAATTTAGTGGTCCCTGAGGTCCGAAAAGTTGGTGACCCCTGCCTTAGATGATACACAGATAGTCCTCAATTTATTACTACAATTGAGCCCAAAATTTCTGTTGTCGAGTGAGACATCTGTTAAGTGAGTGTTGCTCAAATTTACAACCTTTTGTGCCATAGTTGTTAAGTGAATCACTGAAGTTGTTAAATTAATAAGACATAAGACATTTCGTTAAGTGAATCTGGCTTCCCCATTGAGTTTGCTTGTCAGAAGGTTGCAAAGAATGATCACATGGGACACTGCAACTGTCATAACTTTGAGTCAGTTGCCAGGCATCTGAATTTTGATCGCATAACCAGGGGGATAGTGCAATGGTTGTAACTGTGAAAAACAGTCATCATAATTCACTTTTTTTCAGTGCTGTTGTAACTTCAAATGAACTGTAGTTGAGGACTACCTGTGTACATATGTATACACACATATGTATACATATACACATACATACACACATACAAGGAGCCATATCAAGAGATATGATATGATAACTGATCAGTAGAATGGATCTGGTACTTCTGTGTAGATAGCATTGGAGTACAAATAGATAGGAATTACATAAATCTCTCAACAAGGATAGCAAGGGTATTTAAGAATAAATTGGAGAAATGTTGGAAGTGTCATCGGATACCTGGATCATATTACCATATGTGGTGGACGTGTGTAGAAGCCAAGAGATACTGGACTAAAATTCATACATGGCTGGAAAAAATGACAAAACAGCATATAAACTTGAAACCAGAGATATTTTTATTGGGTATCTTACCTGAAGGATACAGTAAAGAATCGACATATTTGATCATAAATGTTTTGACAGCAGCTAGAATTGTATTTGCCAAAAATTGGAAAAGTGAAAAAATTCCGATAGAAGAGGAAGTGATTAAGAAAATAATGGAATGTGCAGAAATGAGTAAATTGACATTAGCAATCAGAGAGCAAGAAGACAAAGATTATTATAAAATTTGGGAGTTATTTTATCAATGGTTAAATAAGAAAATAGGGAAATAAAATACAATACAATATAAATACAATATTGTAGTAAAGATAAGACAATGTAATATTATAGTTGACTATAATGAAATGAATGATATTATGAACTAGGTTTTGTAAAAGTTGCAACCTGCTCGAAAAGGATGATGTGAATTTACAATTAAAGTCCAATAAGGAGTTAATAATAATATAGCATGCATAGTTGATTTATATAATATGAATTTTAATAATGTATCTAGAAGGGAAAGACAGTTGATATTGTGCACAAGAAGATATGTACCAACCGACATGCTGTACAATAGAAAGATGATTTTATGTTTTGTGTTTTTGTTTGTATTTGTTTATGTTTGTTGTTAAAAATAAAAAAATTGGACAAAAAAGAATTACATAAATCTAAGCTCAAAAATTGATTGGTAAAGAATAGAATGAATTATCAAGCTAAGGAGATAAACCAATGTTATGCTTCAGTGGTTATTTCTCTTTGTTTTTCAAATAAAAACACAGGGCATTCAGTAGAGGTGGCCAATCTAATAAACAAAACAATACAAAATTGACTCAAACCAAAACATATTTAGATATGAATGAATCTATTCACTGTTGCATTTTCCCCATGCTTTCCCTTTAAATTAATATTGTCTCATTTTTCTCCCCAATTAATCTTTTTTTAAAAAAATATGAAAAAGTGCCTTCAAAAGCCTGGTTGTTTTTTTTTTAATATGTTTTTCTTCATATAAAGTCTTCTAAATTATAGATTCTAAAGTATATTTGGATAACTGTAAACTAGATCCTGATGAGAAACTTTGTGGGAACTTTTGGTAAGCGTGAACAGAAAGGTAAGTCACCTTTCTCTCTCAAATTGTGTGGAAGGTACAGATTAGAGGATGAATGGGAGGTAAAATGAGCAACGAGGCTCCAGGTACGTAATGGAAAAGAATTGAACTGGGGGCCCCAATAGCCTGAAATTTACCCATCCTAAATGCTCTTGAAATCCTATATTTGTTCCCCTGCATTGTACTAGAATATTCCCACTGCTGTTGAAAAGGCTAGACTATACATACGTACAGGTAGTCCTCAGTTTACAACATCACTCATTTAGTGACTGTTCAAAGTTACAATGGCACTGAAAAGAGGGACTTATGACCGTTTTTCATAGGTATGACCTTTGCAGCAACCCCATGAGATCAAAATTCAGATGCTTGGCAATTAGTTCATACTTATGACGGTTGCAGTGTCCCAGGGTCATGCGATCACCTTTTGCGACCATTTTTCACAAGCAAAATCAATGGAGAAGTCAGATTCACTTAATGACCGGGTTACTAGCTTATCAACTGAAGTAAGAAAGGCCATAAAATGTGGCAACCTTCACTTAACAACTGGTCTCCTTTAACAACAGAAATTTTGGGCTCGGTTGTGGTTGTAAATTGAGGACTTCCTATCTTTATCTAGGTGCCACAACTTGATCCTGGCCAGATCCCACAAAAACGTATTTTCAGGTTGATATTTCTGATTTCCCAGGCAGGGAATGGTTTAAAATATCCTACCTTGTCCTCACCAACTCTAGCTGCTTGAAGTAGCATTATACAGTCTGGGAATAAATTATACATTTGTGGATGGCATTTCTGCTCTAAATAATTCAGTTACTTTAAATTCTGTCTAAATACTCTTTTCACCTATAATTTATGGAAGAAGAACGCTCTTGACAGACCCAAAAGAAAAAAGGAAAGAAAAAACCCTACCAGAAATAAGCTGAAAAATCAGGAAGATGTGGGGTGTTGTTTTTGAGAGAAAGTGAAGAAGGAAACAGCACCACATGCCAAATGCATTCCTAATTTATTCAGTGTTACAAAATCATGTCAGCAGAGGTTGAACATTTTGAGATGAATGAGGTACATGATTCATATATTTAATAGCTTGTTTACAAAGTGCTCGTACCCATCTAATTTGCACAATGGGCCTTCCTCCCCTCCCCAATTCCCTCTGCGGTTGCGGCTTCTTGACAACTTTGCTGAAAGTGACAGTTGAATATTGCAGGCTTTGGGCAAATAGGCACTTTAATCTCTCTCCATCTTGGCCTTCGGTGGAAGAAGACAAAGGCTGGGAAATGGAGACCATTTTTAAATAAGAAAACTATGGGGAAATGTCTGGAGTCAAAGTATTGGGCAGTTTTCTCCCACAAATTAGAGCTTCTTCTCAATTCAGTGGCAATTCCACATTTATATTGTCATGTAGAAGCTATGATTTAAGTCAGGGGTGGGCAACTATGGCCCCTTTATGTCTTGCAGACTTCAGGGAGTTGAAGTCTATAAGACATAAAGGAGCCCTACTTGCCTATCCCTGATTTAAATAAATTTAAAGTGTTAAAGTATACAACGCTGATTCTCTCTCTCTCTTCCTCCCTCCCTCTCATTTTTAATTAAGATTAGCAAGACAAAGTGCACCTAAGATGTTTCAAAAATCAAGACAGTGTCTTTACCTCTTCACAAAGCCCTTTAGCTTTTCTAGATATGCCATCCGTTCAAAGACATAAAAAGTATAGAGGGTTTGATTGCCTGGTAACAGTCACTATCTTGACTTTTTGGATTTCCCCTGCAAACATCTCTGGCCAAGTTGCTGGTCGCTTTGTTGCTGTAATGCTGAAGACATGGGTAGTTTTTTTTTTACATTTTCTGGGGGTGGGTAGGAGAGAGCAGATAGACTTGCCCAGACAGGGAAGTGAATGGATGAATTATATTTGACTTAATTTAATGAAGATGGAAATTGAGTGAGAGTCAGTTGTAATTAATGAAATGCAGTTGATATAATTACTCTCCACATGTTTAATAACTTTCCTATCCACAGAGGGATGCACTGTGCTGGAATTCAGGTTGTATGTATAGGTGGGAACTCGAAAAATTAGAATATCGTGCAAAAGTTCATTTATTTCAGTAATGCAACTTAAAAGGTGAACCTAACATATGAGATAGACTCATTACATGCAGAGCAAGATAGTTCAAGCCGTGATGTGTCATAATTGAGATGATTATGGCTTACAACTCATGAAAACCCCAAATCCACAATCTCAGAAAATTAGAATATTGTGAAAAGGTTCAATATTCCAGACTCAAAGTATCCCACTCTAATCAGCTAATTAAGCCATAACACCTGCAAAGGGTTCCTGAGCCTTTAAATGGTCTCTCAGTCAGGTTCAGTCGGAATCACAATCATGGGAAAGACTGCTGACCTGACAGTTGTGCAGAAAACCCTCATTGACACCCTCCATAAGGAGGGAAAGCCTCAAAAGGTAATTGCAAAAGAAGTTGGATGTTCCCAAAGTGCACATTAATAGAAAGTTATGTGGAAGGGAAAAGTGTGGAAGAAAAAGGTGCACAAGCAGCAGGGATGACCGCAGCCTGGAGAGGATTGTCAGGAAAAGGCCATTCAAAAGTGTTGGGGACTTTCACAAGGAGTGGACTGAGGCTGGAGTCAGTGCACCAAGAGCCACCACACACAGACGGATCCTGGACATGGGCTTCAAATGTCGTATTTCTCTTGTCAAGCCGCTCCTGAAGAACAAACAATGCCAGAAGCGTCTTACCTGGGCTAAAGAAAAACAGAACTGGTGTGTTGCTCAGTGGTCCAAAGTCCTCTTTTCTGATGAGAACAACTTTTGCATCTCATTTGGAAACCAAGGACCCAGAGTCTGGAGGAAGAATGGAGAGGCACACACTGCAAGATGCTTGAAGTCCAGTGTGAAGTTTCCACAGTCTGTGTTGATTTGGGGAGCCATGTCATCTGCTGGTGTTGGTCCACTGTGCTTCATTAAGTCCAGAGTCAACTCAGCCGTCTACCAGGAGATTTTGGAGCACTTCATGCTTCCTTCTGCAGACGAGCTTTATGGGGAAGCTGACTTCATTTTCCAGCAGGACTGGGCACCTGCCCACACTGCCAAAAGCACCAAAACCTGGTTCAACGACCATGAGATTACTGTGATTGATTGGCCAGCCAACTCACCTGACCTGAACCCCATAGAGAATCTGTGGGGCATTGCCAAGGGAAAGATGAGAGACATGAGACTGAACAATGCAGAAGAGCTGAAGGCCATTATTGAAGCATCCTGGTCTTCCATAACATCTCAGCAGTGCCACAGGCTGATAGCTTCCATGCCACGACGCATTGAGGCAGTCATTGCTGCAAAAGGGGCCCAAACCAAGTACTGAGTACCTATGCATGCTTCTACTTTCCAGAGGTCCAATATTGTTCTATGTACAATCCTTGTTTTATTGATTGCATATAATATTCTAATTTTCTGAGATTGTGGATTTGGGGTTTTCATGAGCTGCAAGCCATAATCATCACAATCATGACAAATCACGGCTTGAACTATCTTGCTTTGCATATAATGAGTCTATCTCATATATTAGGTTCACCTTTTAAGTTGCATTACTGAAATAAATGAACTTTTGCACGATATTCTAATTTTTTGAGTTTCACCTGTACTTCCAAAATATCAAAATTGTCAAAGCAGTTGTAGCATCTGGAATGGCAAGTAGTGATTGGGGAAAAAAACAATGACCGTTTTGGGGCTGTGCAACTGAAGCATAAATCTAATTATTTATAAAGGAGATGTGAGTAAAAGCAATAATTTATTAGGAACGCAAACATATTTTTAATTTAAAAATAGTGGTGATATAGAACTTCATCAGAGAGTGACACATTAATAAAATAATGGGCTTAATGATTTGGGCCCAGAGATTTAAATAAATTTTTAGTTGGTAGGGAGATGAAAATATCCCTTTCCCTGCCCTTGGGGAAGAAATGCTATGATTTTAGAAGTGCGATTTTACAATATTAGTATTGAATAATGTCTTTTTCCTTATTCTCTTATTTTCTGGCACAGAAAATACTTGATATAGAATTGTTTAGGTTGGGAATATTTTGTTCCAGGAAAATTCATAATTAAACTACCTGTGCAAATCTGTGTCTCTTTGGTGTTCCTAATAAAATTACAATTATACAATTTGTGATAGTAGCTATAGCAATGCCAAAACAATGGAGGACTCATTCTACTTTAAAAGCCAGAAAATGCCAATTTAAAACGGCAAAAATCAATTGAAGGATATCAGCAGGATAGTCCTGCAAAAACAGTAGGCCCTCCCACTCCCAAACCTTGGCAACTAGCATTTAATAAACTACTGCCATACTTATCTTTAGCAGCCGGAGCCAGATTTATATTTCATAAGGCTGTCTTATCATATTTTACAACTGATATTGATTTCAGCTAATGTACCATGTGAAGAACGATTCAATTTTATCCATTAACTTCATTAATGAACCAAGTTTTGCCATTACAAATGCACGATAGTACATAAACTCCCATACTCCTCTTTTCTTTCTAAAACTCCTTCCTTCCTTCCTTCCTTCCTTCCTTCCTTCCTTCCTTCCTTCCTTCCTTCCTTCCCTCCCTCCCTCCCTCCCTTTCTTCCTTCCCTCATTCCCAGTGTCTAAAGATTTCTTGATATACCTACTCTACCACTATCACCAACAGACCTGATACTTACGATGTGAAATTATGCTCCAAACAATTGTGAGTTTGATCTGGAACTGACAGATTTTCTAAGGCCTTGTTTTCATTCATTTACCTTTCAAATGAATCTTCCAAAGTCTTCCAAATTCCCCATGCTAAGAATATACATTTACTACCACAAAGTAATCTCGAAATTCTCTCAGCTGGCTGTACTCCTTTCCAATTTTTTTCCAAGTTCCAATGAGATGTCAGCCTAGTAAGCATTTCAACACCTGAACACAGGGGATCAAAATCTAAATCCATCCTTCAGTAGCCAGACACTGAGAAACCTTTTGTGGTAGACATAAATTTTCCAATGGAATCAGTGAAGCTGAACCAGATTCTGACTTCTGAAAGAAGCTTATTATCAGATATGAATCATTATGTGAATCTTGAATGTTTTGTTGGTTGCTCAGAAGTTGAACTAGCTGCACAAACTTTTTTTTAATAGTTAAATTTTGTAGCCATATAATTCTAGTTGGCCACAATTAACAAACATTCTACTTTGGAAAACAGACTATACCAGCAGTCGCTAATGGGTGGGCCACGGTGCACTGGTGGGCTGGGAGAAAATTTTGGTGGGCTGTGGAGAAATCTCACCCATAGAGCACCCCCCCAAAGCAATTAATCCAGGCTGCGCAGAAACAGAAGGCTGCATATGGCCTGCGGGAACCTTCCCCGCCCACTTACTCCTTCCCTGGCAAACATGCCTGTTAAATTGCTATTTTTTCTTTTGACGACCATCAGCTGTTCTGCTGTGCCGGGAGGTTTAGATTCTCTAGGAAGCAGGAAATGGATGGATTTCTTGCTTCCTAGCTAGTCTTTAGATCTTCGGCTCTGCTTTTAAGCACAGCTGAACCTCCCTTAGGATTCAAGGTTCTATTATTCAGATTCACAGCAAGCAAATTTTATGTGACAGACTCATGTAGCTGATGGCAGATAGATAGATCACTGAATGATTCTGTGAGCAACTCAATCTGCCTGCCTGCTTTGCCTGATTTTGGGTAAAAGTTGCTCTTTTTTAAAAAAATATCAATATTTATATAAATGTTTATAATACTTACATACAAACTATGCCCAGCCAGTCACATGACCACCAAGCAACACCCACAAATTAGGCCACACCCACAGAACTGGTTAGTGGTCCCTGGGATTTAAAATTATGAGTTTGGTGGTCCCTGAGGTCCAAAAGGTTGGCAACCCCTGAACTATACAGTGGGTCAGGATGAGATCTTATTTCGTATGTGTTGGGGAAGTGAAAATCTCAATTTTTTTTGCAGTAAGCTTACTGGATACGAAGCAGGCACAACCACTAATACTATATTCCCAGAATGAGAACCTCAGACAGCCTTCATTCCAGGAAATGAACTTTTCATTTTTGGTGCTGAGGTATTACTTCATGAGGCTAATTATTCATTCCTCAGTGCCACTTGTCCTAAAGGGGGTTGCTGCTATGATGCATTACCAGCCCTGCAGGTCATTTTGGTTTATATAACTCAATCACCTAATTTGAAAATTCTAAGATTCATTCTCAGATTATGCAAAATTTCATAACAGTCAGTTTAGCTTTATCATTGAATTTGAATCTACTTTCTAAAGCAAGAATGGTCTTTATACTTCTAAGACCAAAGTGGTGTCACTATGTTGCTTTGTTTTGTTTGGCTTCTCAGCCCTCTTTCACATCATTGGTTTTCTTCCATAAGATGGTGGTCAAAGACTTGATGGCCCAAAAAATGGCCCCCCTTTTTTTGATAGGTTCAGTAATACCACGGAAGAAGGCTGATAGAATCCTTCCACAGTCTTGGGCAACTTCCAAGCTGGCCAGCTTTAGTGAAAGCAAGCTAGCAGTGGGAAGATAGGTAAGATAAGAGCTCTCTCCTTTAGTACTGATCTGAAAGGGTTCAGATGGCCTTTCTTTCAGTAAATGAGATTAGATCACCTCTAAGGCCCAAGTTATATTTTGTATATAGCAATATCACTAGCACTTAGCAATATATATAGCAATATATATAGCACTTAGACTTATATACCACTTCATAGTGCCCTCTCTAAGCTGTCAGCCTATTGCCCCCAACAATCTGGGTCCTCATTTTACCCATCTTGGAAGGGTGGAAGGCTGAGTCAACCATGAGTCTGGTGAGAATTGAGCTGCTGGCAGTCAGCAGGATTAACCTGCAATAAGTATATATTTTATATTCAGGACTGTACTGATTGGAAACATGTGGAAGAGGTCTTATCCTGCAGTGGATAGACAATTGCTAAAATGAGGAAAATATATTATATATACAGTGCATTCAGAAAGTATTCAGACCCGCTTCACTTTTGCCAATTTTGTTATGCTGCAGCCTGATTCTATAGTTGTTGAAATTCATTTTTTTCTCATGAATCTACACTCCATACTCCATCACCACAAAGTAAAAACAGAACTTTAGAAATGTCCGTAAATTTATTAAAAAGAAAAAAAATGAAGTATGACATTGGCCTAAGTATTCAGACCCTTCACTCAGTACTTTGTTGAAGCATCTTTGGCAGATATTACAGCACCGAGTCTTTTTGGGTATGAGGCAAGGGTGGGATTCTACAGGTTCGCACCTATTTGCTAGAACCAGTTGTTAACATTCTAAGCAGTTCGGAGAACTGATTGTTAGAAAAAAATACTGGCCTAATCCTGTAAGGAAAGTAGGAAGGAAACATTCTGGTGTTGCTTACAGAAACTGCCTCTCCCTTAACCCTTATTACATTCTTGGCAGGACTAGATTTCCTGTCTCAGGAACTTCTCTGGAGTTTTTTTTCCCCTCCTTTGCTTGTGTGGAGTGACCATTCAAAGTTACAATAGCACTGAAAAAAGTGACTTATGACCATTTTTCACACTTATGACTATTGCAGCATCCCCACAGTCATGAGAGGCCAGGTGAGGAGATGCATGCCTCGATGTGAATGATGTTGAGTTGGCAAACACCCAGCCAGTCACATGACCACCTAAGCCACGCCCACAGAACCAGTTGTTCAAAAATATGAATCCCACCCCTGGTATGAGGCGACAGTCAGCCAAACCATATTAATATTATGGATCTATTATTCTATTGTTACGTTACTTTGTCAAAACAAATCTATGCCATTTAAGACAGCTCTGATCTGTTGCAGAGGCTAGGTTCAGTCAGGGCTTCCTTTTGGATTATTATTGTCCATTCGGACTGCCCCAATTCTTGGTATTTTCTATCTTCTGACTTAACTACATCCTTGCCTGTTATGACTCCCCTTCAAAATTCCAACGAACAAAACAGAAAGCAGCCATTTCAAATTAAATCAAACAGAAAGAAGTCTTACAAGATAATGGCTGGCAGGAATCTCAATCCACAGCATAAATCTTTACTCTGTCCGACTAACCCGTCCTGGCAATAAACCTCTAGTCTCAGAGCTTCTTGCTGTAACGTCCTCACTCAAATAAGTCACTTTGTTCCTGGCAAATTGTACCAGCCCAGCTGTGTCCTTTTATACTCATTGAGGCAACGTGCTAATTTACTGACTCGCTCTCCTCATTTGCTCCAGCTGATTTTGCCTTCTCAACTGTCTTCTGTTTTTTACATTTAACCACAAATTTTTCAAGTTCTCATCTCCACTAGAAGACTCTCTCAAAACTTCCCTGTCAGCCATTCCCGGCTATTGATCAGATAAGGAACCAGAGGAGGTCAAAGGTCCTGACAATTCTAATACATCAGGTCTGTCGTCCTTTGTCACGTCCATCTCCTCATCCTGGTTACCAGTCCAATCACTGAGCCATGCCGGCTCATATTTTTCTGCCATGACCTCCTCACTTGAACTCATATCAGTCACAGGAGCTGAATCCAAGCCTGGAGCCACAACACTTGCTACTCTTCAAAAAGATGGATTCCATGGTAGTCATAGTGGATTTGCCCTCCACGGAGGTTAATTTCATTCCCTGCTATCAGCAGAAATATGGAAGGAGGGAAGAAAAGAAAAAAGGGGGAAAGGAAAAGAAAAGAAAGGTAAAAAGAGAAGAAAAGGAAAGGAAAGGAAAGGAAAGGAAAGGAAAGAAAAAAAAAAGAAAAGAGAGAGAGAAAGAAAGAAGAGGCAGCCAGCAGGTTATCCTCCAAATTTCCTGCTTCTCTTACTTAGTGGAGCACTTGATTACAGACTGTGGCACACAACTCACAGCATGCTTTTTGGCAGATGCTGTTCCAACCTTTCCATTCTGGAACTTCAATGTTCATTTCTCCAACATGACAAACTGATTTCCTTTCACTTGATTTTGTTTCTCCTTGACCAACACTTGCTACTCTTTGACCCTGACAACCTGGAAGCAGTTTATTGCTTTTCCCCTTTGTAAAGACCTGGCATCCTATTTGGGTCCACCTTTGTCCTAGGTCTCTTTCATTTTTTTTGGAATCTACCTTGAGATACATTTGAAGCACCTAGTAATGAGATCAGCATCTTTTCCATTTCGCTTTCCTATCAAGGATCATGTAACATGAAAAAAAAACCAAGAGACAGAAAACCAATTCTAGTTAAACAGTAAATGAATTCTGGCAGTATTTAAAATGCAAACGTATATACTCATATTTGATCCCCACCCCCACCCCACTTTCTAAAAAAAATGTAATGAGGTGCAGGTGTTTCTGAGTCAGTTTTGTTTATATCTCTCCCTGATTGGCTCCATTAATTTTTGTGCTAAAAAGTGGCAGCATGATGTTTTCTCTAAGAGGGAAAGGCAGGTGGTAGTAATTACTCAGACAGAGCATGCAATGTTTTTGTGGTTTTGGCATATTTCTACATTTTCTATTTATTACATATGCTATGTGTGCATTCTAAAAGACCTCTTGGCTTCTTCTTACAAGCCTCAGCTTTTCCTTCATAGAATCACATAGCTATCAACCTTGTTTCCAAATCATACAGTGAAAACGATCACCCTCTTAGCCTTAATTTGTGGGTGACATCCAGGCAAAGCTAATATTCAAAATATATAGAAATGCTGAACCCTTCTTTCCGTGGAATCACATATGAAAGACTCTGAACATTCACACGTTACCAGCAGGTGCAGATAGACTCAGAAAAAATGAACACATTGCATAATCAGAGGTCATGACAGTATGTTTATTTGAACCAGGAAAGTCATCCATTGTTATTTAAAGTATCAACCTTTCCATCTCCTTCTTCAACATTCAGTGTACCTTCAAGCCAATGCCCACCTCTGTTCTTTCACAATGCTGGCAATTCTTTCACAATTGGCAATTTGTGCAGGGGTGGGCTTCAAAAATATTAGCAACAGGTTTTCTACCCAGTTGCTGGGTGGGCACCATGGTGGGCATGGCCTAGACCAGGGGTCCCCTTGGACTGGTACCGGTCCATGGATCATTTTTTACCGGGCCGCAAAGCTTGGGCACCACCATCTTGTTTCGAAGGCGCTTCCAGGTTTTTGGTTGCTTCTGGGTTTTCGATTGGAAAGTGCTTCCTGGTTTTCAGTTGGAAAGCGGTGTTTGGGTGCTCGTGCCTTAGTTTCGTCAAAGGGGGGGTGGCTTCGAACAAAGAGCCGTCCCGATGGCAGTGGAGTCTCGTGTTACTCAGGTACCGGTCCGTGGAAGAATAAATAATCGTGAAACCGGTCCCTGGTTCAAAAAAGGTTGGGGGCCACTGGCCTAGACGGCCTCCTGCACCATGGCGGGGATGTTTTTGCCCTCCCTGGCCTCCACAGGCTTTTCTCAAGCCTCTGGGAGGGAGAAAATGGCCTCCCGGGGCTCTAGAGGCTCTTTGGAAGCTGGAAACGGGCCCATTTCCAGCTTTCCTAAAGTTCTGAGAAGCCCATTTTTCACCCTTCCCAAGCCTTTGCATGTGCCCTGCTCTTACCTGCATCCAAAACAGGCTGCATGGGGACTTCTGGGAGGGGAGGGGCAGAGTGGGCAGGACCAGCCAGGACTGGGTTTTGGGGGTTCTCTGAACTGCACAGAATCTTTAGCTAGGGGCTCTTCCAAACCCCTGCAAACCCCTAGCATCCCACCCCTGAATTTGTGGGAACAAAGAATTTCTGAGACCCATTTGCAGCGCCATCTCTCTTGCTTGCTAGAAAGACCATGGTCATTCGTTTGCTCCACAGCAGGGGGAAAATATGGTCATTGAAAGAGACAAGGATTGCTGTAGCTGCAGAGGTCACCAAGGCTAAACCCAGTTTGAGAAGTGCTATGATGCATTCATCATTATGGTTTGCCAGGTCACGTTTTGGAAACCATTCCTTTCTCAAGGGCACATTTAGTTTTTAAGGAAAATCTGTAGCTCTCCTATGTTTCCTCCAATCTTATTGGTTGCCTTCTCCTTAGACAGTTATGCAGTAATATGAAGGACCTGTTTCTTCTAGCAAACAAGGGAGATAACTTTGGGGCTTATAGGGCTACAATCCTCTTGGAATATGAAGGTTTGGGCAGGTTGGGCATCAAATGTCAGTTATGTTTTGATCCATTTCTATGCTTTCTGATAGATTTTCAGTTTAAGACTAAACATTTTAGTCTATATTTGACCACAATATATATTTAAATGAATACTGCTCAAAAATATCAGAAACTAGAAGAATGGCTGGAAAAAAATTAAATAGTTCAAGAAATATTTTTTGACAGATTGAAGAAGAACCTTGATATCTATTATGTTGTAACTCTTTGGTCCTTCCCCATAATTAAATCTAAAACTGGAATACTAGTGCAAAAAGTATACCGTGCAAAATAAATTCTGAAAAGCAAAGGCAATATTTCGAATGTGTTCAGTTTCCAAAATTGATTCAGGACACAAAATTTCACTTTGCTTGATATCTTTTAGTACTTTGCTGTTCATTTCTTCTGATGTCGTATGTCTATGTAAATGTATGCCTGTGTTCCTATGTGATAATGCATGTTGCTTCGTAAAACTTTATGTCACAAGTATTTGGCAAGTTTTAAGATGTCCTGGGATTCTTTGTATATTTAGGGTTTTTTTCGAACTCTGATACACTACTGAGGTAGGCAAATAACCTTATTGTCCAGAAAAAGTTTTAAAAGAATTGTTCAAAACCAAGTATATCAACCTGGGCATAACATGCCTGATGCCAACACCAGCACATGCTGGAACCAGCCTACACTGCTGTGACTGTAAATCTTCTAAACTACTGATTGGAAAAACCCACTGAGGTTAAGAAAGTAACTCCTAAATCAATGCCAGAGCTATAGGAAAAATCACAGAACTGCGCACTGGATTCCATTTTGTCCTAAAGCGTATACCTTCTTTGCAAGTTATCTTTGATTTGTTTCAACTTGGAAATTCACACTACAGTGTTGATGAAGTGAACTAGAAACAGATACTTCAAATGTCACCTCACAACATTTTCTTTGCCTTCCTGGCATTTATAAAAGTTGGAAAAGACTTCTGTGCAGGAGCAACCCCTCTGCAAACCCTGGAGCTTGCAAGTGCTAGTGGAACCAATGGAAAGTTGAGGGAGTCTGTGGAGGATACAATGACACACAACACCACACAGCTGCTTCTCTTCACATTTAGAATCTTGGAGTAAAGGGGCTTAGCTTGAAGCTTTGCTGAAGCAAAGGCACCCTTCAATGATATGCACAGCCCAATAATGTTTTATTTTTAAGAGTATTATTAATAATAATAATAATTAAAGGCAATAATTAAAGTATTTACATTCTCAAGCATTGCTCCCAAGTTGCTGTGATTGGAGCAGCTGATGGCATGGTGCTTACAAAGATAGCTGTAGTTTGAGTGTAGGATCACAGAGTCATTGAATCAAATACTTGTGCATCCCTGCTAAGGCACTTTAGAATAGTAGGATTATAAATAAATAATCACAAATACAATTTGGGAGAGGGAGTTGCTTTCCTTTCCATCCAGCTGTTTACCTTGAGACAGGGCATCCCAGAGCTTTGAACTGGAGACAGTACAAGTGACAGAATCCTTATCTTCTAAATTAAAAATATCCTGAATTGTCCTATCTGAACCGATGCAACCCTACTATGGAGAACGTCATTTAGGGCTCTTATTAAGGAATGACAAAATCAATGATTGACAGATTGCGGGAAAAGGCCCATCTTTTGTCAAGACGATTAAAGCAAATTAGGCCCATCATTTCAGGATTGTTAATTAGTGTTGTAATTTCTCTTTCCTTCTTTCACTTTATCATGCAAACTGTATTTTTTATTTCTTTCACTACTTTTCATCAAACTCCCTTCGTTCCTTCCTCTCACTGAATTTAAGGAAGTGTTGTTTTTATTTTTGTGTCACTAAAAGCAAGAAAATTAGCACCTTGATGGAAGGCACCCCATATAGAGTAGGGCTCCATTACAAAATTAAAACACATTTGCTGTTACTGTGGTTACACCCCCATAACCTCAAAAGGGCAGGGGCAATCCTTAAAAGAGGCATACCAATTCTGAGGTAATTTTATATCCCTTTTCCTTCCTCCCCTATGGATACCCTTAAATACCTCCTGACATTATCGCAGGATGTTTCCTTCGGCATCCGCAAAAGGACATGCTGTGTGAAATTAAGATCAATCCTTGTTTGTCCTCGTCACTCACTGCTTGTGTTTTAAGGTGCTCACTCCCTTTTTTCAAACAGGAACCAGGTGGCACACTGCAAAATAGAACACAAACAGCTCACGGGTGATGGTTGCAGGCAAAAATTTTGCAAAGCAGTCTTGATCGCTCAGATTGGAATCTTGGCTACGCTTTGAAATGCAGCCAGTCCTGCTTGCCTTTGATTCAAATATTTTTCTTCATCCGCTATCTAAAAGGGGTTCAGGTTGGCATCGGATTTTAAAAGCAAACAATTGGTGCGTCGCCAAAGTCAGGGACCAGTGGTAGTATTCAGCTGTTCGCACCGGTTCAGGCGAACTGGTAGCAAGTATTTGGCATGGGTTGTCAAACCAGTAGTAACATTTGGCTGACCGTGCCCCTGACCCGGTCGCCAGTCGCTTGCTTGCCCCACCCTCCCGATGCTCGCTCACCCCACCCGCCTGACACTCGCCCCGCCCAGTCACTTCTTAAGGTGTTTTTTTCCCTCCCGACAATCAGCTGTTCCTATGATCAGCTGTGCTGGGAGTCCCCTCGCTTACTTACTGCTTCACCCAGGAGGCTTCCCTGAGGCCCAGGAAAGCAAAAAATGGAGGGAGGGGAGTTCAGGCTCCCCCCCGCACCTTCCTGGGCCTCAGGGAAGCTTTCTGAGAGCAAAAACACTCCACCAGGAGGCTTTACTGAGGCCCTGAAGGCCCAAGAAATGTGGGGGAGGGGAATTGCTGCAAAAAAGCCACGCCCACCAAATCGATAGTAAAATTTTTTGAATCCCACCACTGTCGGGGATCAATCATCAGGATCCAGCCTGCTCTGATGTTCAGCGAAGCCGTCTCGGTCCAACTCCCATGAGAGACAGCTCTTCTTCGTTAACCTGTCACAAGTAGGAAAACTGCAGGAAGCTGCAACCTCCATCTCTTTTCTTCCCCCTCACCCTCAAGGCCTCGGAGTGCCACTGGACAATTTGTGGCCCCACAAACACAACTTGTGTCCAGTCTACTATTTTGCAGGGCTGGAGACACTTCCATCGGCATTATTCATAGCTGCCTGTTTTTACTGATGGAGTTGTTTGTGCTGGACAATAAGGGAGACAATCTTGTCATCTAACTGAGGCCTTGAAAGGGCATCCTTGTCAAAGACTATTTCTGGGGGTGGGGGGGGGAGTGGAATGGACAGGAAGATCTTTGCCAGGTTTGACTCTCCATATGATAAAAAATAGATGCTTTCTTTATTTTTCTACTTAGTCATTCTTTAGATTTATATCTTAACTATCTTCCAAGATTACAAAACAGCATTTGATAGCATTTCCTGTTACTTTTTTCTCCACAGCTCTCTGTGGAATAGATTAGACTAAGAGATAGCGCGTGCCCTAACATCCTGTGCTCCCTGAATGAAGGCGAGTTGGAATTCAGATCTTTCTAGTTCTAGTATGATATTTTAGTCCAGTATTTCTCAATCTTGGTAACTTCAAGAGAGATCGACTTCAACTCCCAGAATTCTTCAGCCAGCATGTTGGCTGTGGAATTCTGGGAGTTGACGTCCATCTATCTTAAAGTTGTTAAGGTTGAAACATTGTTTTAATTGATATGTTACTCTGGCTATTGTGTGAGTTACTTGAAATCATAATGGCACATTCAAGACAAGAAAACATCATACTTGCTGTCCGGATTATGTGCCTCCCATATGGGAGGAAAAAGGGAAACTTAGCTTGTTTTTCACTTACTGTTTCACTATTGTAGGAAACAGTCCTTCTTGTGCCTTTAAAATGCAAAAGCCTAAAGATTTTTATTTGAAAATCACCTTGAATTGACAACATGAGCAGAGTGGAAATAACTGTAGTTTTCAAAGAAAAGAGAAGTGACAGCTAGTGATTCACTACAATAAGATCTATCTATCTATCTATCTATCTATCTATCTATCTATCTATCTATCTATCTATCTATCTATCTATCATCTATCTCACATCCATCTCTCATCCATCTCTCTCTCTCTCTCTCCCTACCTACCTCCCTACCTACCTACCTATATATCTATCATCTATCATCTATCTCTTATCTATCTATCTATCTATCTATCTATCTATCTATCTATCTATCTATCTATCTCTTATCTATCTATCTATCTATCTATCTATCTATCTATCTATCTATCTATATCTATCGTAGTATCCATATACTAAAACATTATGGGTGGTAAACAAGTAAGAAAAACAATTGCATTCCAGATCAGTAAAAAAAATGGCATAAAAAAGAAATAGCATCAGCAGACAAGGCACCTACAAACACAAAATTCAAACATAAAGATCTTCAGTCACATTCAATCTCCGTTATCACTTGGCCTCACCAGTGACTGGTGGAAAAGTCAGGTCTTTATAGCCTCACACAAGTCCAGGGAGATTTAGGCTGTCTCAGGAGAGGGATTGTTTCACAAACAGGTGTCATGACAGAAAAGACACACTTCCAATGACCCACCAAATGATACTGCTTCACTAATGGGACTTGCAGCATGCTTAATCAGGTGCGTCGTTCAAAAATTTGTTGCAGGACACTACTTGCAGATGTAACAAAACATCTAAAATTAAATTCCACTAAGAATGTTCACTTTCTACTAATACAGGTAATACTTGTTTAATGACCACTTGTTCAGTGACCATTCAGATTTACAACTGTGCTGAAAAAGGAGATTTATGACTGGTCCTCAAAGTTGTGGCCATCGCAGCATCCCTGCATTCAAATGACCACCATCTGGGACCTTCACAGCTTGCTTCTGGCAAGCAAAGTCAATGGGAAAGCCAGCAGGAAGTCATCAATGACAGTCATGTGACATCATGCTCAACAACCCACAGTAATTTGCTTAATCGCTACAGCTGTTGTTGTAAATTGGGTGTGCTCATGTATCATCAAGCTTAATGACATTACTTAGTGATGCCAGTCCCAAATGTTGGGGAAAAAGATCCATCTGGTTTAGTCCCAAGCTGGGAGAAAGATGCTGGAAACAACATGGAGGCTGACTGGAAAGAAAGTTTACTGATGAACAGAACCAGCAGCAATTCTGGGTCAGCTGAACAAATGGTTGAATGAGTGGATGAATCTTTATAGGTTTCTGTGACTTTGAAGTTTCAACTGTTCTGGGGGTGGTACAATGAAGGGGCTTGTGTTCTGAAAGGGTGTTGGGCAATTTCTATTGTGGTTAATGGCTTTTGTCTTGTGTTGGATCTTGGATGAGGGGCTGCTTTCTGATCCCATCATTCTGCCTTTGTTAGCTGTCAAACTTTGCTGCAAAGAGTTTTGAAATATCCTGTCTTGAATGGATTTCTGCCTGCAATATTTGCTTGGCTTATGAATAAAGCCATCTAGATAGTTGTCTTCCTCTTTCAATAAGCTGTTTATCTCTTAAGTGCTGGCATCTGCTGTGGGCTATTAAGAAAGACTTGGGGGCTGTTTTCTGCCTTTAAAAGCATGCTTCTCCATTTCTCCTTTAGGGAAATATACGATTCTGTCTTTTTAATATTTCCCAAAATATTTCATTCTTCTAGGACAGGGTAGGTCAGTAAGTGAGGACTACCTGTACACATGAGGATAAAGAATACTCAGTAGTACAGTTATAATCGCATCGCCACATGATCTAAGGAGGAAATTCAAGACCCTCGGCGATCAGATTATGTTTTCATCCAAATTTTCAGGAGGATTGGAAAAAGAACGGAGGATGCAAATGAATGAATGACTTCGGAAGGAATCAGTGGGAGAGATTTGCTGTCTGGAATTCAGCCTGAATTCTCTAGATGATGGTGGCTTGCAATGAACAATGACTGGTATAAATGTCTTTGCCTGAAGCATGGCAAGCTTGATCAGGAATGCTTTAAGTTGAACGCATTAGAGGATAAACAAATGCATTAGAGCATGGACCTCCAACCTTGGCAACTTTAAGACTTGTGGACTTCAACTCCCAGAGTTGCTGGCTGAGGAACTCTAGGAGTTGAAGTCCACAAGTCTTAAAGTTGCCAAGGTTGGAGACCCCTGCATTAGAGGAGAGAACAAGGATAAATACTTGTGCGTTATTGAAAAAAAGTAGGGGTGTGGTTATAATGGGGCCTTTAACAGCAATACAAATATCCAGGGGTGTCGAACACAAGGCCCAGGGGCCAGATCCAGCCTGTGATGTGGTCGGATCTGGCCCGCGGGACCAACCTGGAAAATGTAAAGGGACAGCCTGTGTCGCTTGGGCCCAGTATACCCAATGCAGAAAGGAAACATCATGCCAGCATGGCTCCGGCCCAGTCTACCCAATGCAAGGAGGAAATATGCCAGCAGTTTGGGAAGAGTTGTCAAAATGGCCATGCTCACCCAGTTGGCCACACCCACCCAGTTGGCCACACCCACCCAGTCAGCCATGCCTGCCCGCCCCCCGCTCCAAGGTCAACCACAGCCCTGATGCGGCCCTCAATGAAATTGAGTTTGACACCCTTGGACTAATCCATTGTTCCAGCAGAAATTAGCTCAGAACCTGTTGTAGTCCTAATGTATCACATAAATTCTTTCCCCTTTGATAATCCTTGCGTATTTTAAGGAGAAAAGATACCATTTCAAAACCTTTTACAAAAACGTTTGCTTCTGCTTTGTGCCCGGTGATCATTATCCATCTCCAGAATTTGGGAGATCCAGATAGTCCTGGATTTACAACCATGGATTTAAGGACTGTTTGAATTTACAACGGCACTGAAAAGTGTGACTTCAACCAGTCCTCGTACTTAATTGCAGCATCCCCACTGTTACATGTTCACAATTCGGGCACTTGGCAACTGGCATGTATTTGCGACATGCTGGGGTCACGATACAACCCTTTGCAATCTTCCTGTTTGGTTTCTGGACAAGCAATGTTAATGGGGGAAGCTAGATTCACTGAAGAACCACAGGACACCTGATTCACTTCACAACTGTGGTTATTTGCTTAACAATTTGGGGGGGGACGGACATCACAAAATTGAGTGCAACTCTCTTATCAACCACCTTGCTTATCAAATGGAAATTCTGGTCCCAATTGTGGCTGTAAGTCAGGGACTACCTATACGGGGGTTCTCCGTTTATTTTCCTCTTTTTGTTTCCTGACAGCATTACATTACACTCAATGACCCAGAAGTAAATCTCCAAGCTCAATGATACTGATCCTTATGCTAGACTCTATATACTTGCAATCTAAAGCTTGGTACTGTGAGCCTTGGTGTGATGACCCGGGGCGTGACACAAAAATAACACAGTCACAAAAGTAGAATAAATTGCCTTTAATGCCTCCAACTTGGGCCTCAATGTCTTATTATCCTCAACTTGGTATCAAACTCTTCCGAAAAACAGTCTATGAAGAAAGTAAATGCAGTCCAAACCCAAAGTAAAAATAATTAGAAAGAAAAAAACCCAACAAAAACCACACTGGAGTAAATAATATGGCAGGCCAGGATGATAAATTGCAGACTTCCACAAGATAACGCAGCAACCACAGTTGGGAAGACGCCAAAACCCAGATAAGCCTCAACCAAGATAAAACATGCTTTGCTTCCAGCAAAGAGCTATTTAAAATGCCCCACTTATATCCTGTTCTCCCAGCTGCAACTAATGAAAAGGATCAGGGCCTTTTCCTCTCCTGTAAGACATGTTGCTCCCTTTTCTGTTCCTCCCTGCATGTCCTAGGATGAAGAGGGGATGGCCCTGGGTCTTCCTCTGAATACCCAGCCAGATTGTGCTCTTCCCCCTTTTCTTCCACAGCCACCGGAGACACACTCCCACTCCCTATCAGCTCCTCAATCTCCCCCTCAGAGTCAGATTCCAACAAGGGCATGACACTTGCGTCAACAACTCAAGAGTTTAGGATTAATCCTAGTATCCCTTCTAAAGTCAATTTGGATTGTCCCTTCTCTTTTTCTGGAAGACTTTGAGTCAATGTCCCCAGGAGTGGGATACTCCCCAAATGATGCAATGGAAAGTCTCTGGTCTAAAGGTAAAAATTTGTATAGTCATGTCAGATTTTAGGTGCGATACTCATCTCTGTTTTTTAGCCAAAGGAGCCAGTGTTGTCTGAAAACATCTGTGTGGCTAGCATGACTATGTGCCAAGGCACACGAACTCTCTTATCTTCCCACCAAAGTGGTACCTATTTATCTACTTGCATTTGCATGCTTTTGAACTGCTAGGTGGGCAAGATCTGGAGCTGGAGCAAGTAATGGGAGCTCCCCCTGTTCTGACCAAGGCTTCCTGAAACCGTAATTAAGCACACGCTTAGTTAAAACAACTCTTGTTTTATTTCAACGCTGGGAATTATGTTCATTCTCAGCCTGTAATGAGTCCCAAACAGTCCCTTGAGATAAACACCCACCTTTCTTTCCTTTGAAATGCTGCCAAGAACTAAAAAGAACTAAAACTGCCAAATGAATTATAAAATCCAACCAAAGTACAAAGTCCACACAGACCTCCAAAGATTAATCTGAGCAGAACAAATGACTTTGCTTCCTATAAAAGTTTCTTCACCTTTGCATGTCCTTTATACCTTATGGGAGGGGCAATCACCTCCCAGCCTTACTCCCGAGTTGCCCCTTTTGTCTCAGCTGCTCTTGCCTTCTAGCAGCTCTGCACACACACACGCATTGGGAACAGGCTCCCCTGGGTCCTCTGCCTTGCTGGTGCCAGACTCCGGAGGCTCTGGAGCCAGCACACCACTCCCAGATGGTCCTGGCCCATCTCTGCATCCGATGCAGGAGCCTTGTCCAAGTCCTCTCCAGATTCTTGGACCGGTTCCTGTTCTTCCCTACTGTCTGATTCCGCTGCTGTCTGCACACGCTGCCGGCGAACCACAACACCCCCCATTGCACGGCATTAGGGTCTCAAACCTTCTCTGTCAGCTTTCCAGCTGACAAGCACAACATCTTTAACTGGTCTAACGAACCTCTAAATAAGTTGCTTTACAGAATAACATTCTGGTGGCTAGTGTTGTCATTGGAGGACAAGGGGACAGAACATTTGGTCTTGCTTCACTTTCACACCATGAGATATCCTAGGATTGCTTTGCCAGCCTGGGAAAAGCCCTTTTCACTCTTTCTGGGTTTTTTTTTTTTTTGTCTCCCATCCAAAAGCAGAAAATCGCATTCCCTTTCATCAGTTTCTATGGTTTTCACAAGATTAAGCAGTGCTCCCTCCAATTCATAATCAGTTTGCCTTTTTTTTAATAAAGGAAGATTAGCAGGGCTACTGTAAAATTATGATGCATTTTGGAGAAAATTGCAACACGCTTAAGCTGATTTCTGGGTGAAAATATACAAGCCCTCTTCGGGGCGGAAATGTAAGCAGATGGCGTTAGAGGCATCCCTTGTTTTCTCATTTATTTGTAAACAAATACTGCAAATTAAAAGCCACAATTGACCGCTATGACATTTAGAGTAAAGTAGTAAGATAATTTGGCAAAAAGGAAAAAGAAATGAAACTTAGGGGGGGAAAAAATCACAGGGATGTAAGGTTCTCAATCAAATATGATCAAAATAAGGAAAAGATAGGTGGTAGCTGTTTTGGGATCTGGATCAACCTTTGGTCCTCAAAAAATCCTGAACTTGATCACGGTTTGCTGCAAAGTCATACTGGAACATAGATAGTTGCCAAGGGCAACATGGTGATGGGGACAAAGCTGTAAGTAAGCATAGCAATTAGTGTGTACTGACTGAATAGACTACTAGATGGAGCTAACTGTACTAACATCAAGTAGCCTTCTGGACTTCCATAGTTTAGATCTGGCATCTTCTGGTATTACATAATCTCTCCTTTAAACAGGTTCTTGGTCTGCCATTGCCACCATTCCTCCCTGGCTTGTGTCTACAACTCCTGGCCATCAGTTATTGTCTCAAATGCAGCCATTAACTCTTTTAATGATGACTAATTTTGGGATGGGACACATACCAGAGAAGTCTGTCTTGGCCCAGACAGGTGTATGTTTATACCTGCAAACTCCATCCACGTTCTGGGGTATAAGGAAATTCAGAAGGGAACTTCTCCCCTTCTTCCTCTATACTTATGTCTTTTGCAGGAAGTGAAGGTTCTCCCTCCCCCCAAAAAATACCATCTTTATCTCACAAAAGCTAGGATCAAAAATGGGGATAAGTTGCAGCTACTACACCTAGATTTTGCTGAAGACATTATCTGTACAACAATGGAACGGTCTGTCATACAGTGGTGACATGTTCTTCATGGGCAGCCACCTCTCAAAGAGGTTGAATTAGTTTTCCAGAAGATTCCAGAGATTTGGACCAGACAATCCCTGTATCAAGAGCTGGTGTTCTGTTGCTAGTGCCCTCCTATTGAATAGCTTCAGAAGTGAGCTTCAAACATTTTAGATAAGGGTTCTCTGCCCGGTTGCTGGGTGGGAGTGGCCATGGTGGGCGTGGTCTAGTCGACCTCCTGCACCATGATGGGGGGGCATTTTCACCCTCCCCAGGTTCAGAGGATTTCCTCAAGCCTCCGGGAGGGTGAAAACGGCCTCCCCGGGCTCCACAGGCTCTCTGGAAGCTGGAAACAGGCCCATTTCTGGCCTTCCCAAACTTGGGGGGGGGGGCATTTTTTGCCCTCCCCGAGCCTCCACACCCACCCTTCACTTACCTGCATCCAAAATGGGCCACATGGGGATTCCTGGGAGGGGAGGGGTGGGCGGGGCCAGCCAAGAGTGCAACCCCCCAGCAGCCCATTCCCGAAGAGCTTCCTTCCTGATCCAAGGATGGGCCTTACCTCATGGTCTTCTGGAAAAAGTAAAAATATAGGTGCTCTAGAGGACCTTTGTAGTTCACTTTAATAAAAAAATAATGATGCTACTTTTACAACTCTACAATTCATAATTTGCTCTCCTAATCACCACTTTTCCCCCCTACTTCACATTCTGCTTTTAATATTTAAACCCTAAAAGCTGTTTCAAGCCTAGTTGATTTCAGATGCGGAGACAAATTTCATAACAAAAGATTACTAAAGATAAAACCCATTTAGTTAAGATTTGTTCATATGCACCCATTTATACCTATGATGGTACCCGATAGTTTTTGTGAATATTGTGTTGGAGACTGAAGCTTACTAGGTGTGAGTGTTCCTGTGAGTAAGAAACTGTCTCCATCAATGATTAGTAAAGCAGGTTTCTAAACTACAGTAGTTGGGTGGCTGTGTATATTTATCTAATAAATACATATATAACAAATGAATTCTGCCAGTGATCATTATTTTTTTATTTTAAATTGATTATGGGTGGTTTTTTGATTGTATAATGATAATTCAACTTGTTTTTATTGGATGGTTTTTACCTGTGCCTTCTACAGCTATGGGAAGGAGGGCTGCATGGCTCTGATATAAACTGAATAGGATAAAGTATACAACTATTAACACATAAAAGCAGGAGTGGTAGTTCCAGTGATCATTTGGCTCTGCCCATCCACCCCTGCTCTTTCCTGTTTTATTTCCTTGTTTTGGAGCACAGCTTATTCGTGCGGCAGAGCAGTTTTGCTGCGCCTCAGCTATTTTACTCACTGGGGCTGCAGTAGAAGGTAAGTATTAGAGCTGAATTTTTTTGTGTGTGTGTGGCACCTGCGCAAAGTGCATGATCACTGAACCGGTTGTTATACCAGTTGAATCACACCACTGCATAAAAGGATCTACTTTGTTGGAAAACCCACCCACAGAAAGCCATCCGCTAGAGAGGATCATTTTATTATTTCAAAGCTTGCAGTTACATTGTACTCAGTAGAATCAAGAGCAAGAACTCCAAAGTTAGAAAGTTCTTAGACCATTGATCAAAGTCAGTGTGAGTATGCACACATACTAGATCAGGGGTTTCCAACTTCCAGACCATGGACCAGCACTGGGCCGTGGCATACCAGAAACCAGGCTGCCCAAACAAGCGAAGCCCCATCCGTGGGATGCAGGCAGCACGTGAAACTACGTCCCGTCTGGTCTGCAGAAAATCTCTTTCCATGGAACCGTTCCCTGGTGCCCAAAAGGTTGATGGCTGCTATATTAGATAAAACCTCAAACTATAGAGGAAATTGTCTTACACCCAATAAAGATAATAGAAAGGGAGACACAGGTATCATCCAAATGTGAATGTGCCACACAAACATTCTTTGATATTTAACATAGCGTCTTTGATAGAGGAGAGAGCCAAGTCTCTACTTGTTATTCTAACAAGCTGAAGCTATATTTTACTGTCAAAGGAAGGAAGGCAGGAAAGAAAGAAAGAGGTAAGAAGGTAACACAACATATTCTTGAATATACTGCTTAGCTAAAGGCATACATTCTAGAAGTACCAGAATTACTAACAACTCAGTGGCTGTAAAATTCCTGTTCAATGAACGTTTACAAAAATATAACCAAGAGATACATAATAATATCAAAGTATTTGTTTGTGTGTGTGCATTTGTGTGTGTGTGTGTGTGTGTGTGTGTAATTATGGAGGGGGCATAATTACCACATTATGATTTCAATCCTATATATCTACTCATTATGAGCATTGAATTGAATATATTTCAGAACAGAAATATATGTGAGTTTGTTGGTTTGTATAGCAATAATCATTATACTGACTGATTCTGATTTTGTTTTTCATTAAAAGAATCATTAGACAAATTGTAGAATTGAGAGATTATATATTTTCAAGATTCAAATCAAGGATTATTAATATTGGATAGCATAGACTTCTCTAACTTCGTGCCCTCCATCCCTTCTAGGACTACAATTCCAGTGTTCCCAGTGAGAATCTTGTATTGCCTGGGAATTCTAATCCCATGCTTATGCATGGCTTTAGATGGAGGGCAAAGACCCAGTTTGATGTAGTTATTAAGGGACCAGATTGGAAACCAGAAGACTGTGAGTTCTAGTCCTACCTTAGGCAGAAGGCAACTGGTGACTTTGTTGCCCATTTATTCTCTTTCAGCTCTAGTACCAAGGCAATGACAAACCACGTCTGAATTCTAGCCAAGAAAACTGCAGGAGCTAATTCAGGCAGTCACCAAGAATTAACACTTGCTTGAAGATACAGTGCCTCCTCCCACACCAAATAATAATAATAAGAATTTTTTAAAAAGATATAGGGCATATTGTTGTGGCCCATGAGGAATTATTGTTTATAATAGCTGAAGAAAGGTTATCTTCCTTCTTGTGTTGCATACAAGATGAACCCTGTGAGTGAGCATGTTTTTAAAATATGGCATTGCATTTTGATTTTGCACACTGCACAGATTTGTTTTACTTTTGTGATAGCACACTAGGCCTCCGATGAACATTTCTGCAATACATTTAGTTGCACTGACATCTAATGAGTACAGTAAGGCTTTTCTGTCTGGCTTTTATAAAAAGAGATCCTATGAGGTGTTGATTTATTCTTTTGTTCTTAACTCTCTTTTTGTTGGTATAGATGTGCGCTGAGTCACTGTTTTTTCTCCTTTTGCTCTTTGTAAAGCAATAGTGCAGTGACTAATTCATCTCTTTCATTGCTTTGGAGGGCAGAAGCAACTGCCCAGTAGTGGTGGTACTATTTAAAACAACAACAACAACAACAACACACACAAGATGTCTGGTGTGATTGTGTGCTCACAATTCCCACCCTCGTTTTTCCACGTCATGTGCTGCATTCTCAACACACAAGGAAAAATGTGGGACTTTGATCACATGATTGCAGTGGCTACTTTGATCTTATTTTACTTCTGAGATAATAGACCCATTCTGTAGTCCATAATCAACTTCCCATAATCAGGCAAGACCTGTTCTCTTTTCAAGATCTGCAGCAGAAACCCTTTGAAGATTCTCCTGGTTTTGGAGGCTCATTTATCAGGCGTACAGCATAGGGTGGTCTCCATTGGTGGGATTCAAATAATTTAAGAACCGATTTACCCAGGGTCAGGTTGGCTGTCATGTGTGATGACCTGGGGTGTGGCACAAACACAACACAGTCAGATAATCAGTAGGATCCCTTTATTACCTCCAACTTTGCCCCCAATGTACTGGTTACCTTCTGGAGAAAAACCCTCCTGGGAACAGCCTTTGGCTGCAGAGAATCAAGTCCAAAACGTGGTCAACAAAAACTTTAACTATAAATCCAATCAAGGAAAAATGAGGTAATTAGTTCAACAGGACAGGCGCAGGAATTCCAGATGTGAAGGCACGGCAATAACTCCACATGGCTGGGAAGACACCAGGAACAGAGATAACTAAAGTCAACACAAGATAAACTCATGTTTGCTCAGCATGCATTTCTTTTAAACTCTCATTTCCACATGTGGCTAATGAAGGGAATCAGGGTCCTTTCCTCCCCATAAGCCACGCAACCCACGTTGCTCTTTTCTCCATTCTTCCCTGCATATCCTAGGATGAAGAGGGGGTGGGCCTGGGTCTTCCTCTGAATTCCCTCTCCCTTGTTCTATCTCTCTCCTACTCTGCCCAGCCAGACTTTGCCCTACCCCAGTTTCATCCACAGCCAATAGAGCCACGCTCTTATTCTCTGTCAGCTGTTCATCTTCCTCCTTGGATTCAGACTCTGACAGGGGCATGACATCATGGGTGGCAACCATCCTTTCCTCCAGCTCCACCATACATATGAGATGAGTGCCCTGTGATGGCCAACCTGACTCTGGATGAACCAGTTGTTAAATTACTCCCCCACTCCCGCTATCGAAGTGGATCCTGGGTGCTGCGCTGCAATGGAGAAACATGAAACAGAGCAGCTGGCATGAGGGAAGGAGGAACAGGGAGAAAGAAGAGGGACAGTGGCTTTCTCCTTCCCTCATGCCAGCTGCTCTCCGTTTCTCCATTGCAGCATAGTGCTCAGGAGCCATTTTGATAGCGGGGGGTGGGGGTAATTTAATAACTGGTTCTCTTGAATTGGTGCAAACCGTCTGAAACCCACCAATGGTTTTCTCCCAAGTTTTGTAAAATAGAATAGAATGGGATAGGATAGGATAGGATAGGATAGGATAGGATAGGATAGGATAGAATAGAATAGAATAGAATAGAATAGAATAGAATAGAATAGAATAGAATAGAATAGAATAGAATAGAATCTTCATTGTCATTTTGAATGAACATTAATCGGCATATATTAAAATGAAATTTCATTGCATACAGCTCTCAGAGGGTCACCCCCTCCAATATACACTACATAATCATGACAGAATAAGTAAATAAATACAAGATTATGCGTATACCCACATATAAGTACATGACACAGAAAAACAACACAGTCTATCGGTCTATGAACTTGCTTAAGGACTTTTTTTTTGCTACTTTCTCCCCTCCCCTCAACTTTATAAGAGCATTGACCTAGAAGGTACACTGTAAGGGTTTTGCTTTTAATTTTTTGGGCGCTTCTGGTTGTCCTTATGTGAAGGCACCCTCAGACTCCAACTAAACAGAATTCAGGATAAAAATGAAATAAGCCAATAAGCCAACAACTCAATCATGCCTTAGCCTAACCACAGGTACTACATAAGCCGATTAATGACAGGGCTCACTATTCCAGAAAGCATAATCATATTAGCCACTTTTCCTTTCTTTCAATTGTGCATTTATAACTCTGAAGCTTCTACGTTAAATCTTCAGCTATTGTTGCCAAGATTGCCTGTTAGATAACACCGCTCAGATTCCCTATTCCGCAGACTTCTGGCTGATCATGTCAGTACTTGGAAATGAATTCAGGCCAGTTACACTGTGTGTGGTACAAAACTGTCTACAATTGTAAGTGTAGGTGTTTCTAGTTCCGTTTTTATCTCATTTGAAATTGAAATATGTTTGCAATGTTTGAATGTGGGAAGATTAATTATCACCTATGTTTCTGATGAAAAAGCAGCAGAAAAACCCATCTCTGTTTTTGAGAGTCACGTTGTCAACAGCAAACCATAAAGGCTCTTTAGCCAGAAAGTAATAAGAAATGAAAAGCAAATTTTATTGCAGGAGGAGGGAGGGAAAGAGAAGAAATGGAACGAAGACATCATTTTCTCTGAACAAGAGTGACTAAAACCTGTTCTTGAAATTGATGGAGCCCTTTGGAAAGACCTTTTGTTATTATAAGCCATTTTTGGAAAGCTTTTTGATGGGTCAACTATTAATATTGTCAGCTAGGTAAATACAGTTGATATCCCAAATGGACTAGTTCTTGTACAGAAGAAAGGTATGAAATTGGCTCACAAATCTGTCAAATATAGAATTCATTTTTTTCCTGAAAACCTTTGGAATCCTCACATCCCTTTCCAATTGGTATTTTACTGTTCCAGAAAAAGATATACTTTAACTTTTATTTAATTCTATTTTATCTGTTTTATTTATACACCGTCACCCGTTTTCTAAGGAAAGGAATCAAAATCAGCAGAACGTTATATGGAAACCAACACTCTAGGTATCCAATTAATAATGTATTCTAGTAATTAGAATTATGTATAGCAAAAACAACAAGGATAATTGTGGATAAGTCACAAGTATAGTATATCTGATTTATGTAATCTAATATATTGTCATGTGAGCTAACTTGGTTGAAAAGTTAATCATGCTGGAAATGATCAGTGGAAGTAGGAGAAGGGGGACACTTTAGTACCTATTGGATGGACACTATAAAGCAGTGGTCCTCAGTCTTTCCAGTTCCGTGGACCAGCTGTCGTGGCCGGCGACGGTGGGAGGAGATAGTTTCGCACGCACAACCTAATTCCATGCATGCTTTGCATGCTTACTTGCTACTTGTGTGGACTGGTTCCCAACAGGCCATGGACCAGTGATGGTCTACAGATCAGGGATTGGGGAGTCCTGCTATAATGGGTGACACTTATAATCATGGTGATCTGAAGGAGGTGATGCAAGACAGGGGCATGGAGAAGGCTGGTCCATAGAAAGGCAGAGCGTTGGACACAACGGAATGACTATTAGTCATGAATATCCCAGCTCAGTGTTGGAGGCTTTGGGAAAACAGCCACTCCCCGTTGAAGGCAGTCCTAGAGAATGGATGGTAGTGGTGATTAGTGGTGGGAGAATGGTCAGGGGAATGGCACAGGGAGAGAATTGCAGAACTGTGCAGGAACAAATAGGAGCAAAATAAAATTGTTGCACTTTACATGACTTGGATGGCATAACCCAGGGGTAGTCAACCTTTTTATACCTACCGCCCACTTTTGTATCTCTGTTAGTAGTAAAATTTTCTCTAACCACACCCCGGTTCCACAGTAATGGTGATTTATAAAGTAGGGGACAAAACCCCTACCGCTCACCATGAAATCTGGAACACCCACTAGTAGGCGGTAGGGACCAGGGTGACTAACACTGGCATAACCTAATCCAGCATGGTGTCTAAGTAGCAACCTCCAAATTAAAAGACTCCGAGACTGTCATCTTCTCAAAGATCCATTTTATTAGAGATGTCATATTGGCACATCTGAGGAAAACCCGAATCTGAGATTTTGGGGTTTTCCTTAGCCCAAAGAGAATCCAAAATTCAATCCCTGCACCCAATAATTTGTCACGTGGTCCAATCATTACTTCGTTCCAACTGGAGATTATCTCCAGAGACTCCCCTCCAGGGGCAGAGTAACATGTCCTTGACTCTCTGAGAAAGGAATGTTGTTGTATCCAATTTTCCACTGCTCCTTGAAGTCCCCTTCTCAAATTCCCAGACACTGAATGTGGCAGCCCCGAAGCCTCAAAGGAAAATGGCTTCCAAACTGACCCATGGCACATCTTGCATGGCATATCTTGGCCTGGTACAAAGGGAGAATGTCTTATCAGGCTTTCCCATCCATGGCATGATGATTGGGAACACATAAATGGAGTTCTGTGGACAAACCTGGTGCCCCTCCCCAAATAATAATGAGTGAGTGATACTCATGACAGAACAAGGAGGTTTTTTGACCTATCTGAGAAAGAAGAATTCCTCAATGCTTAAGACCTGGCTGAATAAGTGCACCATGATAGACAAGCTGAGTTTTAATATTTTAGTCCATTTTAGATTACTATGTATTTAGTTTGATGCACAGATACATTCTACAGCAAATGCTACTATTTATACATACCCTCTTTAAGAACAGAGTCATCCATCTACACTTAGCAAGAAGATACATAAAGAATTCCTGATACTTAACTTAATGCCGGTTTGGTTCTGACCTGCGGGTTTGCACAGCTGTTCCCACAATCCCTTGCCCTTAGCTATGCTAGCTGGTCTAATGGGAGTTAGAAACCAACACATCTGTTCTGTTCAGAGTCAAAGGCAATTTGCTCTCGTCTCCATATTTAGGGCAAGAAGACAGCTGAGATCCGGAAAGGGAGACAGGACTGAGACCAAAGCCACTGCTGATAGTGAAGTCACTGGCAGAGTCTAGAAAGGGAGTCAGCTTCTGTTACCTTGCTACAGCCCTGGTCAGAGACTAGTGATGTGACCATTGAAGAAACTATTAATGTATTGAATAGAATAGGAAAACAGAGTTGGAAGGGACCTTGGAGATCTTCTAGTCCAACCCACTGCTTAGGCAGGAAACCCTACACCACTTCAGACAAATGGTTATCCAACATCTTCTTAAAAACTTCCAGTGTTGGAGCATTCACAACTTCTGGAGGCAATTTGTTCCACTGATTAATTGTTTTGTCAGGAAATTTCTCCTTAGTTCTAAGTTGCATCTCTCCTTGATTAGTTTCCACCCATTGCTTCTTATCCTGCCCTCAGATGTTTTGGAGAATAGCTTGACTCCCTCTTCCTTGTGGCAGCCCCTCAAATATTAGATGACTGCTGTCATGTTTCCCCTAGACCTTCTTTTCATTAAACTAGTCATACCCAGTTCCTGCAACCGTTCTTCATATGTTTTAGCCTCCAGTCCTCTAATCATCTTTGTTGCTCTTCTCTGCACTCTTTCTAGAGTCTCAACATCTTTTTTACATTGTGGTGACCAGATCTGAATGCAGTGTGGCCTTACCAAGGCATTATAAAGTGCTATTAACACTTCACTTTATTGTTTTGCAATGCCTTGTGTGATCCTAATTAAAGCATTACCAGATGATGGCTATATTTTCTTTGCATGGACTAATGCAAGGATAGTAGCATTCTGTCTTGCAGCCTGGGGAAGTTGAAAGAATTTACCGCTAGGCCTGTCCACAATTTTGAATAAACCAAATCCAAGGTACACTTGAAAGTTCCCGTTCAGGCATATTTCTTTATGCTTGTGTTTCCTTTTGCAACGTCTGCCCTTATTGGATTTTAAAATAACTATTTGTATTTGAGAGATGGGGCTGTTTACCTGCTATCCAAATATTTATGTGCGTATGATGGTGGGGAGCGATACAACTTGACACATCTGTAGCTTAAACAGGATTTTATAATTCTGTGCACACCCGCCATCTTTTTCATTTGTGCCAGGAAAAAAAAAGGCAATATATCTTAGAATCTTGGGTCTTGTTTTTGTCTTGCACACAATAAATAGTTTTTGAGTTAGAAGGTATGCAGCATCTACTATCACCCAAATAGTGCACAGGTTATTCTTCTCACAGTTGCCGTTATGAAAACATTTTTTTTCCTTAGTTCTTTTCATTCTTAAAACTATTTGAAGTCTTCTTTCTTAGCCTCTATTCATTCTCTCCTTCTCCTGAAGGCTACAACCGAGGGTGACCCTATGCTCCCATTTCAGCTGTGAAGAATATACCTTTATCTGTAACATGTGACAAATACTCTCCTTTGTTAGTTAAAAGAGATATCCCCTGCTTGCCATAAAAAAATCACCCTAAATTCACTACAACATACTAAATTGTGGCAGCTCCCTTCTGTGGTACCACTGCTTAGTAATGCCAATCCCAAAGTCCTAGATTTAGTCTACTCAACTTCCTTTTGGGATTTGCACATGGTATAAAAACAGAAAAGTGTGAGCTTCTGTCATTTGGCTACAATCATTCTATTTCCCAGACATTGTTTATTCAGTCACACTGGGCTGTGCTAGGTTAATCCAGGTGAAGTCAGAGTCAAGTTGCCTCTCGTTAAAGATGTGGAATATCCTGATTTTTATATCATGTTGACTCTGAAACAAAACCTTTGAAACAAAGCAAGAAGAAAACATTCAGTGTGCTCTCTCTTTCTCGCTCCCTCTTTCTGCCTCTCCCCCTCTCTCCCCCCTCTCTCTCCCCTTTCTCTTTCTCTGTCCAACTGACTTCACAGGAGAAAATAGGAGGAGAACTAGAATTAGGTACTTTTGTTACTTGAGCTAAAGATGGGGAATAAAATAATATAATAAAATGGAATGATAAGGTAAGACAGGGGTCCCCAAACTTGGCAACTTTAAGACTTGTGGACTTCAACTCCCAGAATTCTCCAGCCAGCATAGGCTGGAGAATTTTGGGAGTTGAAGTCCATAAGTCTTAAAGTTGCCAAGTTTGGAGACCTCTGAGGTAAAATAAGGTAAGGTAAGGTAAGGTAAGGTAAGGTAAGGTAAGGTAAGATAAGATAAGATAAGATAAGATAAGATAAGATAAGATGAGATGTATAAAAACACAAACCTGCCATAACAGTACGTTGTAATGTTTCAGATCCTGAAAACCAGGACATTCCACGTCTACCATGTGAGGCAGCTTGACTCTGACTTCAGGGTTGGTTTGACTGGTGAGCTGGTTATATGTTCAGGAATGGAGAATGGATAATTATATATCCTAATTGTAGCCTGAGGCCGTTCCCCAACACAATGTAGGAAAAGTATGTATTGCTATGTCACTTAAGAACCAGTGTGAGGCCAAAAATGAACTCCAACCCTCAAACAGCAGGATCATTTATCTTGATTCAGAGTGATCACCAAACAAATATCTTTCATCTTCCCGTCTCCTTTGAAAGTAAACCCAAATGAACCTTTTCCCCCCTATAAGTCACAATTTATGAAACCACACAATCAAGAATCTAATGATACTTTGCAGCGGGGTGGGGGTGCTTATTTTGTAAAGATTTGTTGATCAGCTAGTTTTGCAAAGCTGTCGCCACCAGAAATCAAAGGTAAATTTTTATTCATATTTAACCATGCTGGAGAACTATCTCACGCAGCCTGATTTGACTCCAAAACCAGCTCTTTGTGACTTTAAGCGAACCACTTTCTATTTCTTAAAAACATTCCTAGGGGGACATCTCCAGAACATTCAGAGCTTCAAATGAAATGAATAATCCACTGCTGTGCAACCTATTGCCTCTAGCAAATCAAATCAAGCTTCCTTCAATGTCATTTCTACATTGCTGATTCTTGCGCAGATGAAGTCTGACCTATATTTTATTTAAAATATGTTCTCCTTTTAACTTCTTTGGGCCAATTTGAAATTCCATTTTTAACCTTGCTCTTTGTTTACTCGCGTTGCTTTTTTGAAGCTTCATCTCCTGTACTGTAAGGATAGGTTGGAGGAACTGAAGAAAAAGAAAGACAGAAAATGTAATTGGCTGATACACGGAACACACTATGCAATCGCCACCTTTTCCTTTCCAAGAGCAAAACCCTTCTCACTCAGGATAGTTAAAATAGAATATAATTTAAATTGATCAAGTAGTGATGAAAGAATGGCTTTTACACTCAATTGAAAATTATTTAAGAAATAGCTCCTTACTTCCACTTACAAGCCAAACTGAGAGTCCATTCCAAAGATACAGCTGGAAATTCTGGGGGCTCAAATGCTTTGTTCCTTTGCTCTACTGCTCATTTCTACTTCTCACCAAGTTTAATAATTTTTCTGTAGGGTTATAACAGCTATGGAGGAAATTGCAGGTTTTTTTTTTACTGTTTTTGTAAAATATTTGCTTTCGCTACGTGTCAAATGCAATAAGTTGTCGATTAATTAATGAATTAAGTCTATTTTTGCTTGCCTTCCATTTAATAGCTTCTTTAATGCCAGAATGTAAATCAAGGATTGGTGTTCTGACCCAAGCCTCATTCAAATCAAATAAACACTATTTATATATGTATGTATGTATGTATGTATGTATGTATGTATGTATGTATATTTCTTAGATTTTCGCGGGTACTTACATGTATGGCATTCAACTTTGTTCGGGTATTTTCCCACGTTATTGTAGATGTGCTTTTAAAGTTGTAGCAACGTTTCAGCAGAATCTCATCTGCCATCATCTCATCTGCCTATACAGAAGCCTGATGATGGCAGATGAGATTCTGCCAAAACGTTGCTACAACTTTAAAAGCACAACTACAATGACGTGGGAAAATACCCGAACAAAGCTGAATGCCCTATATATATGTGTGTGTGTGTGTGTGTGTGTGTGTGTGTGTGTGTGTGTTTTCTGAGGTTTTCACGGGTATTTGTATGTGGATCTTTGGTTATTCGGGTTTTCTCCCGCGTCAAATTGGAAGTATCTAGGCAACGTTTCAATGAAGTCTCATTCATCATCTTCAGGCTTGTATCTTTGGCTCTGTGCTTCTCAGAGTGATGTGAGCTTGCAGCTGCTTCTTCCTTTTAACTGCTAGTGGGGGTGTGACTTGATTGGCTGGGGGCTTGGTTGTGTTCTGATTGGGTGGGGGTGTGTTCTCATTGGTTGGGGTTGTGTTCTGTTCAGGTGAGGGCTTCAAACCCCTCTGAGCCATACATGAAGCAAACTGACACCCATCATGAAGATGCGGCATGACCACGAACTCGAAGCCAAACAGCAGGATCATAGCTCACCAGCTCAAATCCCCCAGCAACTAAGACTAACCTGAGCACAACCAAGCCCCCACCTGAACAGAACACACCTCCAGCCAATCAGAACACGGCCAACCCCCCAACCAATGAGAACACACCCCCACCCAATCAGAACACAGCCAAGCCCCCACCCAATCAAGACACACCCCCACTAGCAGTTAAAAGGAAGCAGCTGCAAGCTCACATCACTCTGAGAAGCACAGAGCCGAAGACACAAGCCTGAAGATGATGAATGAGACTTCATCGAAACATTGCCTAGATACTTCCAATCTTACACGGGAGAAAACCCGAATAACCAAATATATATATACGTGTGTGTGTGTGTGTGTGTGTGTGTGTGTAAGCAAACCTTTTTAATGTGTCTCTGTGAATTCTGTTCATTCACAGTAAAGAGTCATTAAAACTAATTCTCCCAGATAAGAGCAAGCCCTTTCAAGGTTGTGAAAGGCTGCCAAGAACACAAGATTAATTGCAGGGAAATATCCAAAACCAACAGTCTCTGAAAACAAACCAGAATAGACAGGACTTCCACTTGGAGTTGAAAGAACTTCTTTGCTTCCTGCAAAGAACCCAACCCCTGAGGCTGGCTTTTATCCCTTACGGGAGGGGCCATCACCTTCCAGCCTTACTCTCGAGTCACCCGTGATGCTGCAGCTGCTCTTTCCTTCGAGCAGCCCTGCGTGCACACGCACTGGGCACAGGCTTCTCTGGGTCCTCTGCATCACTGCTTCCTGACTCCACAAACTCCGAAAGCAGAACCCCACTCTCTGATACCCCTGGTCCCATCCCTGCATCACACACAGGCCCCTCATCTGAGTTCTCACTCTCAGACACCTCAGCCATCTGCACCTGCTGCCGGCACACCACAACAATTGGCAATTCCTGCCCCATTGCTTCCCACTGGCTTTTTATCAAGCTCACAGCTCATTCGGTTTCTTGGAAAACATTAATTTCAAGGTTTTTCTTTAATTACAAGCATACCACAATAAAATTGGGAATGGCCTCTGCATGAAATGCACTTGTCATGGGGATCTTCCATCCTTAAGTAAAGGATTTATTTATTTAAAAGATTTATAAGGATACCCATTTTGGTACCAGCTATGCTGGTCTGAAACATTGATTTCCCCTTCCTCAATTCCAAATAATGCCCAGTCAAATAACACCCAGGCTGGGGGGTGGAGGGCTAAAATGCAGCTTCCAGTACCATGTGTGTTACTACAGCCAGTTCAAAGTTGGCAAACTGTGCATATAGAGGTGGTCGACAGTTTCACCTTATCCACACAACCCCCAAAGCATCCCCCTCCTCATTATTATTAACTGTGGAACAAGCTGCATATTGCAAAGCCCACCAGCCTTCAAAGAGTGGCTGGAGAGAAGAGAATTCTCATTAAAAAATATTCTTTCTGCACAGAAAGTGAAGTCAGAAAAGATTGCATATCTACCACATGCAGAATGATTTGTGTAATCTTACCTTTGGGAAAGATCTTAATTGGAAAAAAAAATGGAAAAGGGACATCCTTTCTCACTGGCTGTAGCTGCTGATGTTTTACATGACATCTAAAAAACATCCAAGTAACCCAGGAGCTTGCTATTCCTGAGACCATCGTCTGTGAACTGTCCTTAAATATCACATTTCGGTTCTTACTGTGTTACAGAGCCCCTGATTATGACATCGAACATGCAAACAAGCTAAATACACTACTAACATGGGCAGCATCCTGCCCACACGCTTTTATCTTTCTTGGTGACCTCAGTCTACCTCATATTAACTGGACCCTTAACGAATGTACAACTGAATCCACACATGCAACCTCCTACAATGCAGTAACAAATCTGGGACTAGAACAACTCATAACCAACAACACTAGACTTAACAACTGCCTCAATCTCATCTTCTGCAATAGTTTGAATTCAGTTTACGGAATACAAATTAAAGAACCCTTTTCCAACAGTGACCACAACATGATTGACTTTTGTCTCAACATATGTCCACACAAAAATCATCACAACGATGGCATCCCCAATTATAACTTCAAAAAAGGCAACTATGATCTTATAAACAACAATCTCTCATCCCTTGATTGGCAATTTCTATTCTCTGGATGCAATACTGTAGAAGACCATTACAACATATTTTTACTTGAAGACAAAAGAGACACCAAACTATATGTACCATTAACAACTAACAAAACCAGAAAAAACAAATTACCCAAAACAATAAGGAAGCTTCAATCCAAAAAGAAATCACTTTGGCAGAAAAACAAATCTGGTCACGTTGCCAACTTCAAAAGCTGATACAAAAATTTATACCACCAGATAAAAACTGAATGCACCAATTATCACATTAAACAAGAAGAAAACCTTCTACGCACCAATTCCACCCGCGCTTTCTACAATTTTATGAACAACAAACTAAAAGACTCAAGGTCCATCCCACCCCTGAAAGGACCTAATGGTAAAGACTGCAACAACGACACTATTAAAGCCAACCTCTTTAACACATTCTTTGGCTCAGTATTTGTAAACAGCAATGGATCATGCCCAGTATTTCCTAGTCGAACCACAGACAACCACAATGATCTAATACATATCAATTTTACAGAAGACAATGTTGAAAAAGCACTACGCAATCTAAAACCATCTCTATCTATTGGACCGGACGGAATATGTGCCTACTTCTTTAAAAAGCTATCCACTGCCATAGCCGAACCTTTAACCATAATCTTTGAAAAATCTTTCAGGACCAGCTCCTTGCCAAAACTATGGTCACAAGCCACGGTCATCCCCATCTTCAAAAAGGGAGACTCCAGCCTAGTTGGAAATTACAGACCAATCTCTTTATGCTGCATCACCTGTAAAGTCATGGAATCAATTATTAACCAATCCATTATCTTCTACTTAGAAACAAATAACCTACTCTCTAATAAACAATTTGGTTTTAGGGAAAAATTATCATGTAATCTGCAACTCTTACACTGCAAAAACATATGGATTACACAACTCAATCAGGGCAAAGCAACAGATGCAATCTGCATAGACTTCTGTAAAGCCTTTGATTCAGTGGTACACGACAAACTACTCCTAAAACTAAAATTTTATGGTATCTCTGGACACCTGCATAACTGGATAGAAGCATTCCTGTAAAACAGACAACAAATGGTCAAAATTGGGAGCGTCCTATCAAATTCTGTACCTGTCAACAGTGGTGTCCCCCAAGGCAGTGTTCTAGGACCAACTCTTTTCATACTGTACATAAATGACCTCTCTGATCATATCAACAGCAGCTGTGTTCTCTTCGCTGGTGATGTAAAGCTATTCAACACCACAGACAATACTGCTACCCTTCAAAAAGACCTTGACTATGTATCAGAATGGTCAAACAAATGGCAACTTCAAATCTCAACAAGTAAATGCTCTGTCCTACATATTGGCAAAAAAATATATCAGAAAATAAAATACAGGCTGAATAGTCAAGACCTTGTTGATGATCCAAACTCTGTCAAAGATCTTGGAGAACTCATCTCAAATGACCTAAGTGCTAGAGCCCACTGTAACTACATAGCCCAAAAGGCATTAAGAGTTGTTAACCTAGCGTTAACAGCTGTTAACATAGTTTTTTCTCTGGTAATATTACACTAATAACTAGAGCATACAAAACATTTGCTAGACCAATACTCGAATACAGCTCATCAGTCTGGAACCCACATTACGTATATGATATTAACACAGTTGAGAAAGTCCAGAAATATTTCACAGGAAGAGTTCTCCACTCCTCTACTCATTGCAGAATACCTTATGCCACCAGACTTGACATTCTAGACCTAGAAAACCTAGAACTACGCAAACCTTCGGTCTGATCTAAGTATAGTATATAAAATCATACATTGCAATGTCCTACCTGTCAATGAATACTTCAGCTTCAACCATAACAACACTAGAGCAAACAATAGATACAAACTCAAGGTTAATCGCACCAAACTTGATTGCAGGAAATACGACTTCCGCAACAGAGCGGTCAATGTCTGGAATACTCTACCTGACTCTGTGGTTTTTGTTCCCCAAACCCCAAAAACTTTAACCTTAGACTGTCTACTATTGACCTCACCCCTTTCCTAAGAGGTCTGTAGGGGGCGTACATAAGCGCACCAATGTGCCTACCGTCCCTGTCCTATTGTTTCTTTTCTTTTCTTTTTATTTTTCTTATATGTATCCATGTATTCATAACTATGTTTTTACTTATACCTATTATCTTGTAAGCAATTGACAAATAAAAGTAAATAAAAAATAAAACAATACATAGTTCCCCGCTATTGGTGATCAGAGTATATACAAAAGTTTGGAAGAAGGAGTTGTGGTTATGGCCTTCTTAATCTTTCTCATTAAATCTAGCTAGGCTCTTTTTTTTCTAGTCAAGCAAGGGAAAGATCATTACTGCAACATTCATAAATGTTGTAGTGGGCCTTCTCCAATATCTAATCACTAGAAATCTGCAATTTGATTTCATGATGTGCTCCTAGCTTTTTGTTCAAGGCTCTAGCCAGCCTACTGTAGGAGGTTTCTATCACGCACAGAGTGTCAGGATTCCAAGTAACACACCCAACAGGAAACCTAGGGATTTCAAATGAATATAAGAATTTATTGCAAGCTGAAGCTCTCTACAAGAATCTGAACAACTAACAGACAAAGCTAATTGGTGGTAGATAAGAGTCAATGGAATTTAAAGTAGATTGGACTTAAATATCTTATGGGCATGAGGGGACTCAAGACTGATGAGGTGTTTGACTCTTCTGGTCATTTCCTAAAGGTTGTGTTAGTAGATGAAAAATTAGGAAGAATCTGATAGCTCCTATTTCGACTAACACATTTTATTAAAATAAATAAACCTTTGGAAATAGCGGTTCACTTCATCAGACATTGCAGTCAACTCCTAAATAACAATTTTTAAAAAACCCTTCCTAACTAGGTAGAAGTTAGTATTGATTGCGGTGATGTACTTTCATCAGTGAAGCATTTTGATGTTAGGATAGGTAATTAAAATATACCCTATAGAATGCATTTCTAGGGTACATTGCATTTTGAAGGTCCAGTTGTATAGCTTGATAGTCAAATGAATCAATTAATTGTTTTTCAATACTGATTTCAGATTTTTGTATAGATATTCAGTAGCTGAATATGTGTGCTTCAGAAATCTTAGCAAAGAGTCGCATTTAGGATATGGTATTTACTAATGGGACATATTCAACTAACATAGCATTTTTTTATTTGTATACTTAATTCATATTTAATCACATTAAGATACTGTATGGTTGGCTACATGCATACAAATAAAAAAAAATCTGACTCTTATTCCTATATCAGTTTTATGGTGAGAAAATCTACAGAGGAAGAAAGGGAGCATATACTTAGTTCCACCCTCACATTCCCAAAATTTAGGTATTTTTTTTATTCATGATTGCCAAGTTCTCTGTAATCCCTGAAGTGGGAAAAATCACTTATGGGTGAAAAAAATCAAATCCCTACATTGCATGAAGATCCCATATCATTCAAGGAAATCCTCTCTAGCAGAAGTTATCTGAACATAGTGACGATAGGAGCATCATGATTGTGAGGTCAGCACTATTGATCATGTTAGTACATACACGAGTAATTCGTGAAAAAAAGCTCTTGAAGTCTGATCATCTGACTTTTTACGGAACATCAAATTCCAGTGGAATTGGTGGGACTTTCCTCTTGTTAATAAGCCTGTATGGCTTCAATAGTACCAACGTTGTTGAACGGTTGTTTATTTACTTCCAAAGGTGTTACACGGCAGACTCATTGCTTGTCATGGCTAAAACTCATGAGGAAGTATTTGATTAAAAAGATGCTATAGCTAAAAATCACATGATTTATGGGTCTTGCTAAGGTAGCATAGATGGATGCTTTTCATCATGGTGGATTTTACTCAGGTTCTCCTTTTTTGCAGTTGTGTATTTATTTTAAATTAATTTGGACGCATCTCTCCTTGATCTTCGAGGCTTGAATGCACAGACAAAGTGCCTCTGTACAGTCATTCAATAAACCTTATTGGCTGATGACTGTGCACTCCTGACACCACATAGCAATCTACAATTAATTATCATCATCGTTTAATGACCCCATAAACCCTTGCAGGGCGGGGTCTGGGCAACTGAATAGAGCTGAGTGATTACTGGCTGGATGCCCTTCCTCTCGCCAATGCGGAGTTATATTCAGCAGATAATATTCTCATCATGGCCAGAGAGAGAAATATTTGTCTACCTAGGATTGAACTCACAGCCTCCTGATTGTGAGGCGAAAGCTCCACCTCTAGGCCCCCGCACTACTCACAGCAATCTACAGTTAATGCTGAACAAATTTTCAAAAGCTGCTATGCTCCTGACCGATCAGCATTTACCAGCAGCCTGTGCAAATACCAAGGTTGTAGAACCAAAATGAAAAACAAAAACAACCCACTGACACACAGCTGACAAATGTAAACAGCTTCAAATACTTGGGACACATCTTCTTGAGGGCTGGGTCTTGGGATCAAGTAATCGACTCCAGGATCAACAAGCCCAGGCAGGCACAGGGGCAGCTGCTTATTAGAGTGCTCCGTCAACACAACATCTATATCTCCACAAAGCTAAAAGTCTACAGAACTGTGTTTATCACTTCTCCTTTATATGAATGTGAGTCCTGGGCTCTGTACTGAAGACACATTAAAAAAAAAACCTGGAGAAATTTCACATGCATGTTCACCCCTCCATCCATGGCATTCATGGGCAAGGCCAGATTTCCAAACTGGGGGTCTTGGATTGGGTCAGGTCCACCACTGTTGAGTCCAGTGATGGGATTCAAATTTTTTATACTACTGGTTCTGTGGGCATGGCGTGGCAGGGAAAGGATACTGTAAAATCTCCAGTCAGAGGTGGTATTTGCTGGGTCTCCAAACCAGTGGCCCCCAACCTTTTTTGTGCCACGGCCTGGTAGCGGCATCACAAAATGATCCGCGGCCCGGTACCAGCATCAGCACGCATGGCAAGGCGAGCCGAGCGACTGGCCAGCCAACCATCTCCCGCTTCTCCCTGCCACCTTCAACTCCTTCTTTGTACCTTTGTCGATGGGCTTCGGGACGGTCGCTTGGCTCGCCTTGCCTTGGGTGCTGAAAGAATCCTCGTGCCTTAGTTTTGTTTGAAGCCGCGCCCCCTTCAATGAAACTAAGGCGCGAGGATTCCTTCAGGACCAAATGCCGTTTTCCAACCGGAAAAGCTCACCGGAAGCACTTTCTCATCAAAACAAGATGGCGGCGCCCAGCAAACCGGCGGCCTGGTAGAAAATGTTCCACGGACTGGTACCAGTCCGCGGCCCAGTGGTTGGGGACCCCTGCTCCAAACTACTCAAAAGTTTTGCTACTGGTTCTCCAGAGCTGGTCAGAACCTGCTGAATGCCACCTCTGGTTGAGTCCCTAATTATCAGAGCTCAGATGAGATGGATGGGACATGACACCAGAATGGATGACTTCTATATGACCTGCTAGATGCGCTGTAGTGTACCAGGGTCTGGGAAGAGACCTTGAGTTTGACTACACAAGTGCTACAAAGACACAAAGAAAGAAATCCTACCCCATTCCGACATCTAGTCAAGGGAACTAGAAGCTGCAGCTGCTGACAGAATCTGCTGGCAAGCCTATGCTATGAAGCCTCCACTGACTTTGAAAGGAGGTGCCACCAAAAACATAGAGGGGCATAGTGAATAATACACACAGGTATACAACAATGCCATTCCAGTGTCCCCACTGTGCTAGACTTGGCGCTTCTAAACTGGGACTGCAGAGCCACGTCCTTGTCCACTTATGGACTGTACAACAACCGAGTGTCCTCTTGAGGACAAATCAGGACTATTTATGCAGGCATGTATGCCTGTATTCTGCATTTGCCGAAGTAAAATTTTATACATATTTTGTTTGTTTCTCCCAATAAGTACGCTTTTGTATATTTTCTCACATCATAGATGTTTTGTATCCTTTCTAAAAAATTGGAAGACATCATGAGAAAAATTTGGAGAAGTGTGATATAATAAAGATGCTTTTCTGTTCACCATCAGTTTGGGAGGTGTGAATTAGATAGATTTTCATTAGAATGAAGCACTGAATAATTTTCTAACCAACCTCTGCATGCTACTAACTGGAAATTGCACCTTATTTTTAGCAGCTGAGAAGCAGTGGAAGGAATTGATATTATCCTGGTTTTCCCCCTGCACCCCTCCTACCCTAACACTGACTTCCTCCACAAATTTCTGAAAGAAGTGGGACTTCAGTTTTGCCGCAGAGAAGGCTGCGAAGGAAATGAGTAATAGGATGGAGGAAGGAGAGAAGTGGGAGCTACTGTTATGTATCACTAAAAATACAGCTTTCTTAAACTGACGCTCAGATTCCAGAGAACAGAACAGAACAGAATAGCATTTATCGTGAGCTTTGTGGCAATGGCAGCTTTTGCATATCAGAAGCTGAGGAAAACATTTCAGCCATTGGTTTGATGCCCTCAACCTCATACCGCTTATATGGTTAACTAGTGTCACCTTTTATCCCAAAAGTGTTTTTTCAAAAGGCAGCTGGATTTTCTCTCTTTTGAGGACATTTCGCTTCTCCGGTTCTGTTGCTTTTTCAAAAGGCAACTGGACTTTCAATCTTCATCCATTCTTCTTCCAGAACCAATGAAGCTTCTTGGATGAGAAGCAAACTTCTTCAGGGAAAAACCAAGAAAGTCCAGTTGCCTTTCGAAAAGCACTTTTGGTACAACCATGACCTGGATGACTGAGAATCTCCATAGATATTTAGTGTCACCTCTGATCAGGGGTGGGATTCAAATTTTTTTAACAACCGGTTCTGTAGATGAGGCTTAGGTGGTAGGTGTGGCTTGGTGGTCACGTGACTGGGTGGACATGGCTTGGTGGTCATGTTATTGGCTGGGTGTGGCCAAACTCAATATCACTCACATCGAGGCACGCATCTCCTCCCCTGGCCTCTCATGACTGTGGGGATGCTGCAACAGTCACAAGTGTGAAAAATGGTCATAAGTCACTTTTTCCAGTGCCATTGTAACTTTCAATGGTCACTCCACACAAACAAAGTACCAGCAAAGGAGGGGGAAAAAACTCCAGAGATGTTCCTGAGACAGGAAGTCTAGTCCTGCCAAGAATGTAATAGGGGTTAACGGAAAGGCAGTTTCTGTAAGCAACACCAGAATGTTTCCTTCCTGCCTTCCTTACAGGATTAGGCCAGCAATTTCTTCTAACAACCGGTTCTCCGAACTGCTTAAAATGTTAACAACCAGTTCTAGCGAATAGGTGCGAACTGGTAGAATCCCACCCCTGCCTCTGCTTTTCTCGGTTTAATCTTAGGCTATGTTACCAACAAACAAGTCCCAGAACACCAGTAACACTGAGCCTAACTGCTGAAAGGCAGCCTTCTCCAAATCATCCTTTTAAGGAAAAACATTGGATGTCTCCCTCTCGACCCCCTTTTCATCAATGGTACTATAAAGGGAGGGATTTGCATATTAGTATTAATTCCTAGCTGCAACGCTACCGAACAAAACATAATTTTTATATTCATTTCACTTCATTTGTAACTCAGCTCTTTCCACCAGCAGGGTTAAGTAGAGTATGATTGGTTTCTTTTCAACTCGGCTTGGAATAGTTTGCTTGGTGTTTGCATATAATTAGAAAGGTGTTGCTTACGCATAGACAAACTGCATAGTAAGCTGTTGGGGCTTGGAGATTCAAACTGTGAAGTATATGGCTAATGCAGCAACCAATAGGGAAAATCAAACTCTTTCAAAAACTCAACAGGGTTGAGGGAGAGCTACCCGACATTCGTAGCTCTCAAAAGGCTCCTTATGCAATTTAGTGCGCTAAATAGCATCAGAAGGAGAAAAAAATATCTGCATATTTTATGGCCATCGCCCATTTACAAAGCGCAAGTTTTGCTTGTTAGAAAGTTGTAGGCTGAAATGAAATGTTTGCTATGTGCGCTTAGTGGTAGGAGGAGACAGTAGTAGGCAGGGCGATTAAAAGTTGATTAATGACAAAAGTAATGTCATGTCTGTCTCTTTTTATGGGCATTTGAAACATAAACCAGACTGGAACCTTTGGAGAACTGTTGCCAATTCAGAATCGTGTTATTGATCAGAGCAGGCGTCCCATAGTCTAAATCAGGGCTGTCAAATGTGCGGGCCATTGGCCAGATGGGTCACGCGCTGGCCATGCCCAAGCCCGGGTTAGTGAAGGGGGAAAAAGTCACGATACATCATGTGACGCTGCCGTGACGGAATGAGATTGACATCCGTAATCTATATGCAGAGCACCAACCCTCCTTTAGTAGATTTGAAGGGGTTTCCACTGCAGTGGAAACATTAAAATGGAAAGCATTCGTTTCCACCAATTTTTGTGGGGGCTGAAAGGGGAAAAAATGCGTGCTTAAACTTTTGGAAAATATTTTTTTCCAAGAAAACCAAAGATCCTACGCACCCTGAAAACACAAGTCACACACTGTCGAATAGTGTTATAATCTAGCAACTCTTGAGGAAAAAAAAATATAGAAAAAAACTATGATCCCCCTAGTATTGAAATATTTTTGGCATTGACAGTCAAGCAATTGACCAATCAACTCTGAAGCAAATATTCTTGGGGTGAGAATGGGGGAAGGCACAGCAGAGCAGAGAACGTAACACACCGCTTCATTCTGCTTGATCTTCTATTTCTTTTTAATGTCTATATGTATATATGCTGCACCTTCACTGATCTATGAATGTTGCAACCTCTTTCTCTTTGTTCAGGATGATTTGCGGAGAGGCTGTGTTTTAAGCCTAGAGGCAAGCAACAAACCTGTCTGGTTAGCGGTAGGGTTAAGCCACGATCCTGCAGTCAACCTGACATTTTCTTCAACTTTTCTGCAAGATCAGAAAAGGGGACATCAAACTTCAGGTCTTCCTTGACTTACAACAATTTATTTAGTGACCATTCGGAGTTACAACAGCACTGAAAAAAGTGACTCACGACAGCTTTTCACACTTAAAGACGGTTGCAGCATACCCACGGTCATGTGACCAGAATTTGGATACTTGGTGACTGACATGATTTATGACAATTGCAGTGTCCCAGGGTCATGTGATCACTTTGCGACCATCCCTGAAAGCGAAGTCAATGCAGAAGCCAGATTCACTTAACAATGGTGTGAGGAACTTAACAACTATGGCAGGAAAGGTTGCAAAATGGGGCAAAACTCACTTAACCACTGACAATAGAAACCACAGCCACAGAAATTTTGGGTTTCAGTTGTGATCCTATAAGTGTAGCGGAGATGCTTGGAAGCTTTGTGAGCAATCCTGATTTTCATATCCCCAGTGCAAAGGCTTATGGGCTTTGGGAACAACACTGTAAAGTTTCATTGATTTGGGACCAATGAATGGTTGCTTATTCAAAGCCTGGCTTGTTTCCTTACACCGCCAGGTACTGAGAAACCCATTTGGAACAAGTTCAAACTGATCAGAAGATTCGTCATTACTTCATCAAATTCTTGAGTGTGCTGTAAGATCAGGGGTGTCAAACTCAAGGCCTGCAAGCTGGATCTGGCCCATGGGGTGTTTAGATCCAGCCCACGGGGCTGCCCTGGAAATCGTGAAGGACTGACCCGCAGCAAAAATGGAGCTCGGGAGGATCCCCCCAGCCTCACCCAAGCCACCACAGGTGTGGTTGTGTGAAAAAAAAAGTGACATCAAGCTGGCCATGCCCACCACCACCACACACCCCAGCCCCCCGAGGTCAAACACAACCCTGATGTGGCCCTCATTGAAATTAAGTTTGATATCCCTGCTGTAGGTGGTATTAGTTGACAGGTGATTCTGGTTTGCATAGAGCAGACTTCTCCAACCTTCCTGGGTTGGCGGCCTGGAGAAGGGCACCTTTACATGTGCATATATGAATGGGAGTGCATGCAAATGGGCTTCCCACGTGTGATGCTCTCAGTGATGCTAGCAGTCAGATGACACCTGTGATGACCCAGGTTGGGATACAAAAGAAACACAGTCACAAAAACAGGTGAAGCCCCTTTTATTCCTTCACTTTGCTTCAAAGTTCCAAATATCCTTGACTGTAGACAAAAAAACTCCCCCACAAGCAGTTACAAAAAGGAGGAAATGCCATTTAAACTAAAAATGCCTATAAATTATAAAGAGTAAAAACAACACAAATCACAATGAAGCAATTAAGGGAACCAGGGAAGATAAGGGCTTGAAGACGTCCACAGATATCGGAACACACACTGGGAAGGACGCCACACTCAGAGAGGAATGACAGACTAGAGATACTTCCACGCTTTGTTTCCAGCACTGGCCCATACGCATGTCTGTCCTTTTAACCAGTTCTCACAGCTGCAGCCCCTGAAGAGGATCAAGGCCCTTTCCTGCCCCATAGACCACACCATTCACATCTCTCCCTTATCCTTTCCTCTCCGCGTGCCCTAGGATGGAGAGGGGATGGGCCTGGGTCTTCCTCTGACTGCCCAGCCGGCCTCTGCCCTTCCCCAGCCTCCTCCACAAATTCCAGAGCCACACTTCCACTCCCTGTCGGCTGTTCCTCCTCTCCCTCGGAGTCAGTCTCCAAAAGGGGCATGACAATACCCATGTATGACGCTTGTGGCCACGCTAGCGAAGTGGGGGAGGCACAGGTATGCACATTGGCTAACCACTCATGTGGCCCAGTGGCCAACAGGCCATGGCCCAGTAGAGGGCCAGGACCCAAAGTTTGGGAACCCCTGACATAGAAAACTGCAGTGATATTGTTCAGGATTACATATGATGAATTTTTCAAATCTGAAAGAAGTAGAACCTCCCTGTGAGAGCAAATCACCACATTCCCTGTCCCTTTCTTTCTCTCTCTCTCTCTGGCTAAACTGTGTGGGTAAAAATGCAATTATCCTGTAGAAAAATGGCAGTTCTCCCACTAAGTGACCTGTTCATCAGTTCCAAACATGAGAAACTTTCAAAATTTTGTATGAACCTAGAACCCACTTGGAATCAAAGATGTTTTTGACAGAGATGGGATAATAACTCAGTCTGAGAAATTAGGAAAAAAGAAACAATTTGAAGGACTAAAATCAGGCCTGAAATTTCAGGATGCATCTGCATGGATTTTGTGAAATGAAACTGCCATATTCAATCTGTAAAATTTGAGGATACCTTTGAGGCACTGCATTTAACAGAAGACTTCTTGGAGAACAAACTATTATCATGATTAAATGCTTCAGTTGTCACTCCTAATACATCTAGTTGATCATAGAAATTAGAAGTTACATTAACAGAATAACAGAGTTGGAAGGGGCCTTGGAGGTCTTCTAGTCCAACCCTCTGCTCACAGAAAACCCCATATCACTTCAGACAGATAGTTGGCCGGTCTCTTCTTAAAACCTCCAGTGTTGGAGCATTTACAACTTCTGGAGGCAAGTTGTTCCACTGATTAATTGTTCTAACTGTTAGTAAAATTTCTCCTTAGTTCTAGGTTGCTTCTCTCCTTCACTAGTTTCCGTCTGTTGCCTCTTGTCCTGCCCACAGGAGCTTTGAAGAATAGGCTGTCTCCTTCCTTGTGGCCATCCTTTAGATATTGGAACACTGCTATAATATTACTCCTAGTGCTTCTTTTCATTAAAGTAAACATACCCAATTCCTGCAACTGTTTTCCATGTTTTAGCCTCCAGTTCCCTAATCATCTTTGTTGCTCTTTTCTGAACTCTTTCTTGAGTCTCAACATGGGGTGTGCCATTCCTAAGAGGTCTGTAAGGGGCGTGCATAAGTGCACCATCCGGCCTCCCATCCCTGGCCTATTATCCCTATATATTCGTACCTATATCCTGTATTCTTACTCATGTTTATACTTATACCCATTATTTTGTAAGCGATTGACAAATCAAATCAATCAATAAATAAATTATGCTATCTCCCGTTTTGTCCAAAACAGAGAAAGTTTAAACATTCGTGGTATCGATATACCATATAGATGGGTATGTATACATGGTATAGAAACACAAGCACAGATATATCCACCCATTCATTCATACATACTTAAAACACAAAGATTTAGAGAAGTATACCAGCTAGACCTAGACTGATTTACCTGACATTCGGTCCCACTGATTTTCCTCTGTGTATCCCCATTTTCAACAGTACATTAAGCGGAGAGCGGGCAGATTGGGAGACAGCAAAGAAAGGCTAAAGCAATCAGTTACTCAAAATCTCCTTACAGGCTTAGTAAGATTTGCAAACAAATTTATTTTGGAAAATAGCCAAATGCAGTGCTTGAATGAACCAGGAAAAAAAAAGAAGTTTGGCTGCATTTTATTTATTGATTTAATATAAAAATGCAACAGCAAGTTCTTAACAGACATACATTATGTATTTAACATGGCAGCTTACATAAGCTTAAAATCCCAAGGTAAAAATATAATAACATAATCAATATTAAAAACCACAGTCTGACAATGTTACAACACTATCAACGCACTCAACAAGAACAGGCATTGTAGGCATATGCTAGTCTGTTTTGTTGACAAATTAAAAAAAACTTGCTAAAATTCATCAGTGAACAAAAGACAATCAAATATGAAGTGCCTTGCAGTCCCTTTCATATCCTAGGTTCAAGCTGTTTAAGGTTCTAAATATTCAGAAAAATGAGCGTGCGCTTTATGATTTGGATGATTGGATAGGATAGATTATAGACAGGCGAGTTTTGTTGTAACCATAAAGTAAGAGGTAAATGTACGTATAAAATTGCTATAAAGTTTGGAAAGATTTCTTTGTGTCTTCTTTTTCTTTTCTTGCACTTTCTGTTTGATTTCTTTCTTTTCCTTTTCTTTTTCTTACTTTATATTCATTTGTACAGGTAGTCCTTGACAAAAGGCCAGAATTGAGCCCAAAAATTTTGTCGTTAAGTGAGACATTTGTTAAGTGAGTTTTGCTTCATTTTATCACAATTTTACCTCCATTCTTGCCACAGTTTTTAAGTGAATCAGTGCAGTTGGTAAGTTAGAAACCCTGTCCTTAAGTGAACCTGGCTTCCCCATTGACTTGGCTTGTCAGTAGTTCGCAAAACGACGTAACTATGAACCAGTTGCCAAGCATCTCAAATTTGATCACATGAGGATGTTGGAAAGGTCATAACTGTGACAAATGGTTATAAGTCACATTTTTCAGTGCCGTTGTAACTTTGAATGGTCACTAAATGAACTGTTGTAAATTGAGGACTACTTGGTTACCTTCCTTCTTAGAACATAGTTTTATACATGTACATAAATACAACATGGTATATGTGTACATGTACAAATACAGATCAACATTATGGAATTGATTCAATATGATCTTAAAGACGAATGGGTGTACAGGTGGTCCTTGACTTATGACCACAACTGAGCCCAACATTTTTGTGATTAAGTGAGAAATGTGTTAACAGATAACAGATAATCAGAGTTGGAAGGGACCTTATAGGTCATCTAGTCCAACCCACCGCCCAAGCGGGAGACCCTACACCATTTCTGACAAATGGCACTCCAATCTCTTCTTTGAAAGCCTCAAATGATGGCGCTCCCAGAACTTCCAAGGGCAAACTGTTCCTTTGGTTGATTGTTCTCACTGTCAGAAAGTTTCTCCTTAAAACGTGACTTAAAAACCTGTTAAGTGACTTTGGCCTCATTTCCTGCCCCGGTTGTTAAGTGAACCCTTGCAGTTGTTAAGTTTGTAAGACAATTGTTAAGCGAACCTGGCTTCCCCATTGACTTGGCTTGTCAGACAGCTGCAAAAGGTGATCCCATGACCTTGGGCACTGCAAAAGTCGTAAGTATGAACCAGTTGTCAAGTATCTAAATTTTGATCATGTGACCATGGGATGGTGCAACGGTTGTAGATATGAAAAGCAGTCATAAGTCACTTTTTTTCAGTGTGGTGGTAACATCGAATGGTCACTAAATGAATTGTTGTAAGTCAAGGACTACCTGGAAGAATCCTGTAAACTATTCTAGTCTATATGAATTATAACTGAAGTGAAGTGGATCATTTCAGACAAGGACCCAACACATAATGTCTACCTAATTGGGATAAGGCTTCCTGATTTCCATCCCACTTAGGCATTCTGCATATCTTCTAAATCTAGGATTATCCTTTAGCCAATTCTTGATAAGACGCATCATCAACTTTTAAACAAATTCAGGTTCTGTGTCTGAGCTTGTCTTCTTGATTGGCAGGCCATCCGCACGTATTGGGTGCTTGCTTATTAGCCTTTGCTCAGACTGCTTAGAAGAGTGAGGAAAATCCTCACACCCCGGTCAGTACTTCTTCACTCTCCTACCATCGGGTAGGAGATATAGAAGCATAGCCAGCCACACCAACAGGCTAAAGAACAGTTTCTACCCGTGGGCTGTCAGACTTCTCAACAGAAAATAACTTTATGTCAACATAGTATGATACGATTTGTGCATTGTGCAACAAGGTCACATAGCAGGGGTGGGATGCTACCAGTTCTGCCCAGTTCTACAGAACCGGAAGCTATGACGAGCAGCAGACACGAAACTGGTTCTGTGTTTGTTGCTGTTTGGCCCACCCGCCTGCCAGGGCTCTTACCTGTCCTTTATTTCTTGCTTTTTTCAACCTCAGCTGCTTTGCACGGCACAGCTGCGGTTGAAAAAACAGGAAATTAGTGCTTTTTCAAACGCTGCGCACTTGTGCACAGCGCTGCTCAGCTGTCCAGGCAGCACTGCTTAAGGTTTTTTACACACGCACGCAGCCAAACGTAGTCACCAAACCGGTAGTAATACCAGTTGAATCCCACCCCTGTCACATAGGGTAATAAGATTGGGTCTGGGTTAGGGACTGCTGTCCTCACTGTGAGTTCTGTGGAGGTGGGAGGAGTGCATGAAGGGAGGCTCAGCCAATCTCATTGAACACATGTTGTACTCTGACAATAAAGGTAATAATAACCATTAGAAACAGTTCATAATGTAGGCAGTATCTGTGGAATGGAGCTGCATGGCACCAGCACATTGATGACTACAGCTTCCAAACCGTTTAACAATCTCTTCTAGTTGCCCCAAATTTCATATGGACAGAAAAAGAGACTATATTGATAAGATGGCTATGGATACATATATGATTTTTTTTTTAAAAAAGGAAATAAACTGCAGAGAACAAGGAGTTACATAAGAGAGAAAGTTAAGGAAAGTTGATTAAGCAGAGAAGCAACCTAGAACCAAGGAGAAATTTCCTGACTGTTAGAACAATTAATCAGTAGAACAACTTGCCTCCAGAAGTTGTAAATGCTCCAACACTGGAAGTTTTTAAGAAGAGCTTGGACAACCATTTGTCTGAAGTGGTGTAGGGTTTCCTGCCTAAGCAGGGGGTTGGACTAGAAGACCTCCAAGGTCCCTTCCAACTCTGTTGTTCGGTTAAGCTGAGATCTTGGCCTAAATGCATTATTTTTAATATTTACAAAAAGGAGTTCTTTGTGGAAGAAGTGCCTTGAAATATGTAGCTTCTAACTGTAGGTGTTCACCAGTTGGGCATATTGTGACTCCCCAAATTCTAAGCGGCGGCTGCATGCAGTGAAATATACACAGGGTCTAAGCATCAAATACATGCAAAGGACCAGAGAATTTATACCTCCAGAAGATAACCAGGTTGAAAAAAGATGTTGGTTATATTCCCCTCGTACCAAAAAATGGTACAATCCAGAGTAAACTTTATCTACCAGCATTGCAGAGGTGGTATTCAGCAGGTTCTGACCAGTTGTGGAGAACCGGTAGCGGAAATTTTGAGTAGTTTGGAGAACCGGCAAATCCCACCTCTGACTGGAGATTTTACAGTATCCTTCCCCTGCCACGCCCACCAAGCCACACCCAGAGAACCGGTAGTAAAAAAAAATTGAATCCCACCACTGCAGCATTGCAAATCTAAGCACAAGGACCTGGGAGCCTGCTTTAAAGGTACGCCATCCCTACCACATTTAGTTTCCAAGCTAATTTCCCCCCCCCTTTAACATGGTATATTGGGAACCAAACTAGATTTTTCAATGTCTCTTTTCTCCGATAAGTATCTGAATTAGTAAAACAATTGTGAGTGGGAGAAAATGCCAGTTCTTTCCTTTCCTGCCATTCAAAATATCAAGTTACTTTCCTTTAGCAAAAAAAAAAAAAAGCTATTGAAAAGGGCTAAGCAGGGGAAAGCTGCCTGCTTCAAAAATGATTAGGAAAACATACCTTGGAACACAGGGGAGCATGAGTGCAACACCTCCTTAAAGCAGCCGCATCTTTTTCCTCCCCCAGGCTTGCCTTAATATTAAAATTGCAATGTCTTTTTCAACTTTGCACCTGAAAAACCTGAACCTGAAAAAAAATGAAGCAGATGGTTTAAACATAAAATACAGAATACAGAATAACAGAAATGGGAGGGCCTTTTTGAGGTCTTCTAGTCCAGGGTCCGCCAACCTTTTGGACCTCAGGGACCACCAAACTCATAATTTTAAATCCCAGGGACCACAAACTGGTTCTGTGGGCATGGCCTAACTTGTAGGTGTGGCTTGGTGGTCATGTGACTGGCTGGGCATAGCTTGTATGTAAATATTACAAATATTGATATAAATATTGATATTTTTTTTAATAAAAAAGAGCAATTTTTACCCCAAATCAGGCAAAGCGGGCAGGCAGATTGAGTTGCTCACAGAGTCATTCAGTGATCTATCTATCTGCCATCAGCTAGTTCAGTCTCTCAAATCTGCTTGCCATGAGTCTGCACTGAATCATAGAACCTTCAGTCCTGAGGGAGGTTTGGCTGTGTGTAAAGGCAGACCTGAGGATCTAAAGACTAGCTAGAAAGCAAGAAATCCAATCATTTCCTGCTTCCTAGCTAATCTAAATGTCCCGGCACAGCAGAACAGATGATGGCTGGAAAAAGGAAAAATAGCAATTTAGCAGGCAAGTTTGCTGGGTAAGGAGTGAGTGGGTAGGGAGGGATCCCGCGGGCCATGTGGCGACGCAGCCTTGTGTTTCTGCATAGCCTGGATTAATTGCTTTTGGGGGGGTGCTCTGGGGTTGAGATTTCTCTGCGGCCCACCAAAATTTTCTTACGGCCCACCAGTTGGCTACCGCTGTTCTAGTCCAACCTCCTGATCAAGCAGGAGCCCCTATACCATTTCAAACCAATCACTGTCCCATCTCTTCTTAAAAACTTCCAGTGATGGAACACACACAACTTCTGGAGACGAGCCATTTCATTGGTCAATTGTTACTGTCAGGACATGTCTCCTTAGTTCTAGGTTGGATCTCTTCTTGCAAAGTTTTCATCCATTATTTCTTTTCCTGTCCTCAGGAGCTTTGGAGAACAATTGACCACCTCTTCTTTATGACACTCCCTCAAACACTGGAAGACTAATGTATCATGTCACTAGTCCTTTCCTTCGTTAGACTAGACATTTCCAATTCCTGCAACCGTTCTTCCTATGTTTTCGCTTCCAGACTCCTAATCATCTTTGTTGCTCTTCTCTGTATTCTTTTTAGGGTTTCAACATCTTTTTTGCATTGTGGTGACCAAAACTGGACACAGTAATTCCAAGCATGGTCTTACCAAAGCAGTATCAAGTGGTGCTAACATAGTCCCCCAATTTTTTTCCCCAATTCATGATAAAAAAAAATATAGCCCCCTTAGCACCCCTTCCATATCATATGTCTGTGGTACAACTCATGGCTTTGCAATGCAATTTTTCAAATGGGTTTGTGTGTGTGTGTTTGCAACTAGTGACAACAAATGCTTTCCCCCATTTTTCTTGGGGAGAATATCCCAAGATCTTACAATTTAGCGTGGGAGAGCATTTCACCTTTCTTTTAAATCTGTCTCTCTTTCTCTCTCTCTCTCTCTCTCTCTCTCTCTCTCTCTCGAAACATTTTGCTATATTTGAAACCATTTCCCTCCAGTTATTTTTCCTTGCTCCTTCTAAGCCATCCATCCTCAGAGTTTAGTATTCAGAAAATGAACTTTACTGTTCAAACATTAAACATATTGTTTAAATATTAAATAGTAATGTTCTTCTTTTGCTGGTTAAGCCTGCTATATAGCAGGGCTTAAATTGGTTTACAAATCTTTGACACCATGCTTCCAAGTTAGTGGTGTCACAAACGATGCAGGAAGGTTTTATAAGCAAACAGTGTGAACACCAAGCTGTACCGTAACTTAGGAGATAGACATTTTTTCATATGGAGGATTTCAGAAGAATGCAGTCATATCAGAAAATATTGCTTCAGGGATATGCACCTGTGAGTGTGTGTTTGTGTATATGTGTGTGTTTGTGTGTATGTGCTGCTTTAAAACTTCCAGCAACATTATTCTATAACAGTTAAAAAAGAGGAAGGAAAAAAAAATCGCACAACATGCATCTCTTTAATCATAATCAGTCACCTGGTGATTATTTTATAGAGATGAAAATTCTGAAGTGTTGGAATAGGAATATGAGTGTGCTATTAAAATTTTCATGCAGGCTGTGAGGATACCCACTGAGAGTTTTCTCATCTTTCAACTTCTTAAAAATTATTCTTCAACATTTAAGTATAGGAAAGCATAGGCTTTTTCAAAAGCTTTTTTTTTAAAAAAAGTTTTAGAGTGTAAGATATTAACTGTCTTGGATATTAATTCCAAGTTTATCGGAAGTTTGAAACCTAAATCAGAATAATTTGGAGGTTTTTTTCATTAATGGTTGGAGTGTTTTTAATTTGATTAGAGAATGTATTGCGTTTATATGTTTGTGTGTGTTTACACACACACACACACACACACACACAGAAGGAAGGAGAGAGGGAGAAAGGAAGGGAGGGAGGAAGATTTTCTCCTTGGTTAAAGTTCAACTTATAGGCTATTTATTTGGAAATGTATTTATTTGGAAATTTATATTGCCACCTATTCACACATGGTGACTCAAGGCAGCTTACAAGAATATAAAACCTCATATAAAAATAATAAAACTAATAAAAGAATCACATAATAAAATAATATGATAAAATCCTAATTAATAATAAGACTGCCAGGAAATGTCAAGGGCATAAATTGGAAAGCCTCCATTATAGCAAGCAGTTCTTCACTAATTGAAATATTTATGTTTATATTTTTATTCCCTCCCTCCCACCCCTAGATTAATTTACAATGCTAGGCACAAGCTATGGAATAACATGTGAAATGTCAAAGAATGAAATATTTTGAGAAATATTAAAAAGTCCGCTAGGATTGGGCCTAGAGAGCTTCCCATGGCAACCCTGTCAATTTGCTGGTAAGACTGATCAAGAAACTGGAAGTGAACATTTTCAGGACAGAATAGCACTGTCTGTTTTAGGATGTCTATCAGTATAGGAATCGATATCCGATTAGATTCCACCAAGGCGCACATATAGTCAACCGCCTCGTGAAGTGGGACGTTCGTGAAAAGAGACTGAACATCCACCAAACAGATAGTATCCTTTTGTACATTAAGGACCTTCAACTCATTAACATTAAGGACCTTCAACTGATTAACAAGTACAAACTAATCCTTTACTATTGTTTTAATAAGCTCCTCTTCTTTTATTGTGAGAGACATATGCTGTCATGGGTCACCAAGTTGATCCAAATACTGTACCACAGTTCGGAGTTTCATTGCGTCACAGGAACTCTTGTTTTCTAGGGTTTGCTTAAGCGGTTGCCATCAATCAGATGAAGCCTCCCTTGTGTGTGCAGAAACAACTGTATGTCAATCTGTGCCATCCGTGGGCATAGGGTGCGTCACTGATTGGTGTTCCTACATGTTATATGTCTGATTAACTCTCTTGCTTTATGCTCTGTGTTGATTTTTAACCCTGTTATTGTAGGTTGGTACTGAAGAATCAATACGAAATGCTTGCATCTACTGTTGTCTTTTAACTGCTTTGTTCGATTTCCAAAATATTAAATAGCCTGGATTGCACACTGGCTAACCTGAATTTGTCCTGAAAAAAAAAACCCTGGATACACTAAACTAAGAGCTAAAACAGGTTCAGGAAGCAACCCTTGGAAATGGGCAGCTAGTAGTTATTTACTAAAGCAAAACCATAGCTGTGAAGAATTTAGGGGCATGTGTTTACTTCAACTGGAAGCTCACAGAAAGTGACATCAAACATCTGAAAGTAATTGGCATAAAAAATTGGACACAGTAAATTTCTTACCAGAACTTTTGCCTGGCTGCTATACCTTCATGGGTTGAAAGTTCTCCTTTTGGGAGCCACTGAAGGGATACTTTTCTGCTGCCTCTATCTATGCCTTTCCCTTTGTGATAACAGTTTGATCAATTCTTAATCTTTTGCCAGTAAAAGTGTGTGTCACCCACACTTATTATGGCAAAAAGGGGAGAATTGTAAGAAGCCCCACTCCCCGAAGAATGAAATATTTTGGGAAATATTAAAAAGGCAGGATAAAATATTTCCCCTGAAGGAGAAATAAAAAATCTTAAGGGAGGCAGAAACCAGCCCCAGTTTCCCTGGCCCAAGCAGAAACTGAGGAGGCCAGCTTTTAGAAATGCACATTTGCTAATCCTTTGAGAAAGACTGGGTCTTTTGCCTAAAGAGCCAGCCATGACCCCATAGGAATCTGACAACAGCCAATAGAATATTAAAGGACATGTTCTTGCACAGGAACAGATAGCTTAAATACAAAGCCCAAAGAAGATATAAAAACCCACCCACTCTCAACTCCATTTTGTCAGCTGCCCTGAATCACATGTGGTTATTGATTCTGCTTCATCAATAAAGGGAACCTTTCTTTCCAATCAGCCTCCAGCCTCCATTTTGTTTCCAGTGCCTTTCTCCCAGCTTAGAATGGAACCAGATGGATTTTTCTTCCAACAATCACAACAAGAACAAGAACAAAGAACTTTGTTGTTTAATCGTTCAAATAAATGCAAGGGTCCCTCAATCCTTCTGCCTTCCTCCATTCCACATGCCAATCCATGCCTGACAAAATTTCTAGACCAAAAGTAAATTCTTAATAGGTTTGACCAATTCAGGTTTAAAATTAAACTGATTGTGTCTTTATCAATAAGTGCATCTTTTCTCCAGTAGGACAGTATATTATGTGAAATGCTTCACCAGTTAATTTTTGTGTCTTGTGCAGCCATAAACTTCATTTTTTGCTGTTTTTACAACACATTTTTATGTTTCATTATTGATAGTGTACCACATTGATTCTGACTGTTGTTTCAACACAATTTTTGAAAATCCTGCCTGAATCTTATTTTTAAAAAGTTAACTTGTAATCTAAGAGGTTTTTAAATTGGTCTTATGACAGATGTTTTCTAAGAATAAAGAATGATAGTTTTCCTTTGCATTATTTATGAAATCTGAACAAGACCTTAGGACCTCTTTTTAATGCTTTCCTATGCATGCCTAAAATTGTGAGGACAGGAGGTGTATAAATTATACAAGCTAAGTTAAATAAGCAAATATATATGTTCAGAGTTTTGCAGCATATATTCAGCGCCAGAAAAGTAAACACAGATGGCTGATGTTTCATTTAATGTCTTTATAAACATATTAAGTAAATTTTACAACACCAGTTGTAGATTTTGCCAGCGTGGAGAAAACTCAAACAGAAGCAAACATGTTACAGGTTCAGAGCAGAACAGCAACTCAACTTCAGCAAGCAAAACAGAGAGAGAGAACTTCCAGTTTCACTTTCCAGGTCAGCTCCCATTGGCTGGTCTGTTACCATGCCTACTCACTGACTCTGTTAACTATGTCTCTGCCAGTTAATGAATACTCTGACAATATAAATGCCTGCCTTCAGGGGGACAAATGCCAAGATGGCAACCACATCTACACAATCATCTTGACTTATTTTATTTTTCCTCCTCTTCCTGATGCCCGTTTTGTCACAAAGGCAAAAAGTGAAGTAGTTAGGTAAAATCAGACATCACAGTAATATGGTTTTTGTGTGCGTGCACTCCCATACATATTTATTAGATGAAAAAGTGTGGGGATCTGGAAGAAAACTAAGAGAAGAAAAGGCTATTTTTTTTCTCTGTCTGACATGGATCCTCTAAAGTCTCTGTTGTTCTGTTTATGTATTAACAAAAGCATTTTATTCATGCAAACTCTTTCTTTATTTGATTTAATTCATTCCAATCTGTACGGGACATACTGCATATTCTTTAGATTTTTCTGAAAGGAGTTAGTTGCTGCAAGTCTGTCTTTTTTGTATCTTGCGTTTTTCACCTACGCCATTTGAGATACCCATTTGATATGGAAAGCAGCATATAAATTGATTAAATAAATCTTGTGACAGGGGGCTATGTTATTCAAAGACCACTATTCCCTTGTGTGACTTCACAACTCAGGCAAGAGCACCCTCTGGAGCTTATTGTTTGTCTGGACAGACATAAAAACAAAACAAGACTCAGCCACAGAATTTCCTTCTTTGTCCTTCACTAAGCCTGAACTTCAACCCTGAGATGGCTATGCCAAAAGAACCATTATTTTCATCAACTTTTAAAGGATGGGCTTAATTTTATAAATTCACATTGGCTTCTCTGTACACCCAAGTTAATTGCTTGGCGTCATCTAATCTTTGCCATAGAATGGTTATCTATTTATGCCTTGAGAATCAAATTGGATGAATTACAGCAACACAATATGAGTGTGCAGGCTGCATCCATACTTTATTGATATTTCTCAAAGCCTATTTCCTTCTGTTCAGCACGAGAATAATTAAGCCAGCCCTTCCTTATTTTTCCTTATTTCCATTGGATGTTTCTATAGTAGCATTGCTATCTTTTAAAAAATCTTTCATGCCTACTCAGAATAAATCATCAAACCACATCAAGAATATAGTTCTTCTATTAAATCTTGTGTTCTCTTTCAACAATAAGAAATCATTCCATGATAATAGTGTAATTTGCTTTTTGTTTTTCACCAGCTACAACTTCCATTAGATGGAGAGGTGCTGCTCATAAAAATTAATCAGCCCATTAAATGTTCCACCTGAATATTTGAAAGAGAGGAATAAAGGTTTCTGAACTTTCAAAAGAATATTCAGAGCAACTTTCTTCTGTTCACTGCCTCCTCTCCAAGCAGGGAGAAAGGGGGTAATCCCCATGAAAATAACACTTGTTCATTCAACTCTTGGCAGAAATACCATCACTTATCTTATTCTGTCTTCACGGATTCTTTTGCAACCATTCTCTAAATCACAACTTTAGTCATTTATTTATTGAATTTATATGTCTCCCATCTCACTATCCAAAAGCAGCTCTGGGAAGCTCACAATATTATTTTTTAATTGTGAAAAATAAAGTTACCAAGAAATAGAGAAAGATGTGAGCATAATCAAGGTGGACCATGAACTACCAGTTCTATGCCCACATTGAATCCACTTAGATTTCTGTATCTCTTACTTTCCAGTAAGATTGTAAATGTTGCAGTCTCTCCCTCTAATAGTAATGGATATCATGAATTCAAACATCTGGCTGGCATTAATATATTTATAACTGGCAAAGTTTGCTTATCAGAATTTAGATCCAGCAAACTTTGTCCATTTGACTCAAGTTCTATTATTGATCCAGATTCTCCACACCCGAGAATCAGATGTGATTGAAGGGATAGTATCTTATTATTCCTAGCCCTCCTGATCTCATTCCCTTGCTAAAAGGAATATCTTATTTATTTCTTAGATTTTTATGCAGCTTTTATTTTTGGTCACCTCAAGGCAGTGTTCATATCTATTATTGCCTCCACCTATTTTTCCCACAACAATAACCCTGTGAGGTTGGACTGAGAGACCCCACGCCACCCATCCTGCTTTCATTCTTAAGGAAAGACTGGAACTCACAGACTTCTAGTTTGTGGTATAGCACTTCAGCCACCACACCAAACTACCTCATTCTTAGCATTACTTACTTATACACCACTTTCCATCAAAGAGTATTCCAAAGAGGTTCATAATCAGGGGTGCGATTCAATCGGTGTAACAACCGGTTCGGTGAGCACGGGCGTTGTACACGTCGAACGTGTGCTTTTGAAAAATGCTGCTTTTTCAGCTCTAAAATTTACCTCCTGCTGCAGTGAGTACATCAGCTGAGGCTCAGCAATCTGCTGTGCCGCACCAAACAGCTGAGCTGAGAAATCCAGAAATAAAGGACAGAATAGGGCAGGGGAGGGTGGGCAGGGCCAAATCATCACCGTAACTACTGGTTTGCCCGAACTGGGTTGAATCAGTAGAATCCTACCCCTGTTCACAATACCATAAAACAGTGTTTTAGACAAAAGGCAAATCAGCATCAGGGAAGCTTCATTGACAACAGTCACAACCACATATAAATTATAAGTGTTTTCATGTGGAGCATGTTTAAGAAGGAGCACCTGGTTAATAACAGATAACAGATAATCAGAGTTGGAAGGGACCTTGTAGGTCATCTAGTCCAACCCCCCACCCAAGCGGGAGACCCTACACCATTTCTGACAAATGGCACTCCAGTCTCTTCTTGAAAGCCTCCAGTGATGAAGCTCCCACAACTTCCGAAGGCAAGCTGTTCCATTAGTTGATTGTTCTCACTGTCAGAAAATTTCTCCTTATTTCTAGGTTGAATCTGTCCTTCATCAGTTTCCATCCATTATTTCTTGTGTGGCCTTCAGGTGCCTTGGAAAATAGCTTGACCCCTTCCTCTCTGCGGCAGCCCCTTAAATATTGGAAGACTGCTATCATGTCTCCCCTGGTCCTTCTCTTCACTAGACTAGCCAAGCCCAGTTCCTGCAACCGTTCATTGTATGTTTTAGCCTCCAGTCCCCTAAGTATCCTGGTTGCTCTTCTCTGTACTTTTTCTAGAGTCTCAACATCTTTTTTTTATATGCATTCTTTGCACTGCATTCACTGAACTGACACACTTTAGGAAAAAGTATGGTTGCTTATTATTTTTACAGCTTAAAGTAGGTTGCAGCTGAAGGATCAGCATTTCATTCTGCACCAGGGCTTCAGTTGTCAATGTCTTTCCCTTCTCTTAAATATCTGCCGGCAGCAGAATGACCCTCTGTGCGACTGTGAAGACATAGGACGGGTGATCACATTCACAGCTGACACCGAGAGGAATTAATCCTCCCCTTCTGCCAAAGCTTGACCTATCTGTGGCCTTTTCTTTGGGGAAAAAGAAAGAAGGCAGCTCCTGGTGCTGCAAAGGGAAATGTATTAGCTCTTTTTGCAAGTCCAAGATCTTATCTGTGACAAAACAGATAAGAGTGTGGTTAGTACCTGAATGATTAACTTACACTAAGGAGCTGGGGCTTTCTTTCTTTAAGAACAATGAAGCCTGTAAAATTTGAACACCTGATCTCTCTGGTAGTGTTCATGCCAATAGTGAACTGAGGTTCGTCCTTTCTGTCAAAAATGCCACTGGAACCTTTAAAAAGTCTTCGATAGCCTTTGCAGAGAACTTCGTTCCCTTCTGACCAAATGTTAAATGAAAGGGTTGTCAGCTGCCCTAACCAAGAGATCCTTCCATTCAGATTTTCCAACAGTTAACAATAGCAACTAGACTTATATACCTCTTCACATTGCTTTTACAGCTGTCTCTAAGCGGTTTACAGAGTCAGCATATTGCCCGCAACAATCTGGGTCCTGATTTTACCCACCTCAGAAGGATGAAAGGCTATGTCAACCTTGAGTGAGTTCGGTGAACTGCTGACAGCTGGCAGTCAGCAAAAGTAGTCCTGCAGCGGTGCATTCTAATCACTACACCATGACGGCTCTTTAGCAAGAGCAGCACATTTAATTGTACTGTTGTTCCCCAAAGTTAGTAGGTTTTAAATCCCATAAACATGCAGCCAATGTGCTTGAGTTCACCCTGATGAATTCTGTGCTTGAGTTCACCCTAGAATGGTTTCCAGCTCATTCTTATCACTCATCTAAAAAAGGAATAATTTGAACAAATTTGATAAATAAATATTTCCTGCCAAGTGTGATTATAGCCATAGATGTGATTAAACTGTGACTTTCTTCCACTCTAAAGTCATACCTACCAACCCAACGGAAAATATGACAGGTAAAGCATACAGTATATTTTTTTAAACTGAAGCACTAACTAATATAAGCAACAGCTATTAATGTTGCTGTTCTCCAGAGCATGACAATTAGCTCCAGGCTGATTGATTGATTCCAATTGATTATTAGTTGGATGATCTGATTCACTTGGGTAATTTAAACTAATTCCTCCACAATCAATTCAATATTCTGATATGATCCTTTGTGTTTAATTCAATGTGGTACAAAGCTATTATTGACAAGCACAGAAGTATAGCATAGCAGTAACACTTAGACTTATATACCTTTTTATAGTGCTTTCCAGCCCTCTCTAAGTCGTTTATAGAGTCAGCCTATTGACCCCAACAATCTGGGTCCTCATTTTACCTACCTTGGAAGGATGGAAGGCTTAGTCAACCTTGAGCCTGGTGAGATTCGATCTGCCAAATTGCAGGCAGCTGGCTGCATCAGAAGTATCCTGCAGTACTGCTGTCAGCCTTCAAGATCTTCTACTATTGCTTTGCATCTTTCGGCTGTCATACGTAACGGGGGGAGGAGAAGGGGGTAAAGTCTGGAAAGCGAGCTGGAGGTGTTACATTCTAGTGTTGTATAAAATGAGGGTGGGTGGGGGGGAAGAGGACATTCTTCCTTAGGTTTCTATTTCTTGCTTAGCTTTCTTTCCTCTGCGCAACTGCAAACTTTTATCAAAGTATGCCAAGGTCAACAGACAGAAGCCTCATCACCACCTGAGGATGTCCACACGATCATATTCACAACTTGTAATTGGAAGAATCATTTGAACTATTGGGGGTGGGATCATTTCCAACACTTTGTATATGTGATTTGTGCGCCTAATTCCTCAGATTCAGAATTCTACTGTAGCTACCACTTCATTTCCAGTAAAAGATATCTTTTCTCTAATTAAAAGAGTCTAAGTATTTCTTTCTTGGATTTTGAATGGAGCACAGCTTGACAATTGCACTCTAACCACTGTGCCACAGAGGCTGAGGTATAATGTTGGTTCCAGTTGTATTGCGTAGATAGGGGGGAAAAAAAACAAGTTGCACCAGTTGGTGCAACTTGTGTTCCCCCTACCCCCATCTATACAATACAGTCTGAAGGATATCAAGAGTGAGGGAGGAAGAAAAAGCAAACAACTTCTCATAAACAGTGTGCAAGGAGGGAAATAACTAGCGGGAAATGACTTGAATTTTTTGTTTGTATGAAGGGGGGAAAAAAGAACAAATACTTGTACCTTTTAAAAGATAGTCAGTTTGCTCTAATAGTTAAGGCACCAGGCTAGAAACCAGGAGACAGAATTCGGGTGATTTTGGATAACTTTGGGCCACACTCTTACTCCCAGGCCTACAATGTCAGGCTCAGGAGACAAGCCAGTCAGTCAATTCCTGTCACAACTAATGGCTCAATACTAGCTTGATCCAGAATTAAAGTAGACCCTGCATTTGTGGGAAAACACTAGAAAGAAGAATAAAAATGTATGGTTTAAAATCTCAGCCCTAACTACTTCTACTGGCTAGAGAAGGTGCTAAAATGTGCTTTCTTGTCTTCAACCATCTTTGCTGAGGGGAAAAAAACTTTGGAACAGCTGGAACAATGCAATGGTTGGGGCTTCTTTAATTATTATGCCCCCCTTTTCTTCCTTGAGCCTTTAGTTTATGTGCAGCCTTAGAGTGCACCTTGGAGGAAGTGCAAGTGTGCTGTGGCTGGGTTTAGTGTAATCTCTACATGCTTGAAAGCACTCAGCAGAGTGGCAGCAGCTGGTCAAACTTGGCTGATCTCAAAAATAGCTAAAGGGGGTCAGCCCTGCTTAGTACTTAGATGGAAGACTACCAACAAATTCCAGGACTTCAGGCTTTCCCAGAATGTTGAAAAAAAAAGCATATTGGAAGAAGGCAGAGACCAGAGTTGCCAAGGCAACAACATGAACAATTCCATGCAACCTTAAGAAGTCAAGCCTGGGTTTAAGAAAGGATACAAGCCAGTCAGTCAATTCCTGTCACAACTAATGGCTCAATACTAGCTTGATCCAGAATTAAATAAAGTAGACGCTGTATTTGTGGGAAAACCCTAGAAAGAAAAATAAAAGTGTACGGTATATACATACGTACGTACATACATACATACATACATACATACACATATACATATACATATACATATGTGTGTGTGTGTGTGTGTGTGTGTGTGTGTGTGTGTTGTGGCTCCGAGTCCTGAGCCTGCATTCTTAGAGGAAGAGGATTCGGAAGATGAGGAGGAGGAGGAATTGGGAATGCCTTCCTCCCCAGGACCTTCCTCTTCAGCAATGCCTTCCTCCCTGATTGTGCCTCAGGTGTCGGCAGATAACCGAGAGGGACAGCCTGAGGCTAATCAGGAGAAGGAGGAGGGCATATTGGAGCAGCCTTTGGCAGAGAATCAAGCAGGCGAATGCTGGCTTGATGCGAGGCAGCATCGCAGGCAAAAGTGTGGGCTGCAGCGCAGGAGGCTTGGATGAATGAGAGAGTGAGCTGAATTGGTGACACGCCCCACAGGGAATAAAAGTGGGTGTGTTTGCTCTGGGAACTTCGTACGGGACAACTTGTGACTTATCCAGAGGAGCTTCGGTGTATTCTGTGTTGTGACAGCTTGTGTGATTTATATTCCTGTTTTCTTGTCAGACTTGGCAGACAGTGTGTGTGAAATTGCCAAGAACATTATCGACTCAAAGAATTAACTCTATAATTACTGGATTTGCTTGCCTGTTTGTATTCAGTTGGAGATTGGACTTCTCACCTCCTTTGTAAAGGTGAGACATTATATATATGTATATATATATGTATATGTGTGTGTGTGTGTGTGTGTGTGTGTGTGTATTTCTGTATACCAATACCTTCCCTCTGTTTGAAAGTGGGAAGGATGCTATTGGCATCCAAGCATTTGCTTTTAGGAAGAATACTCCCTAGGTCAGTGGTCGCCAACTGGTGGGCCGCGGTCCATTGGTGGTCTGTGGAAAATTTTTGGTGGGCCGCAGAAGAAATGACCCCCAAAAGCAATTAATCTGGGTCACGCAGTTCTTGTACCTCCCAGCTCTCTGAGGGACCCCGGAGTCATGCCCCTGAGATGCACATGCCAACCAGCTCCTACACCCGGCAGCAACAGCAGTCCCCTCCCCCAGCGCCCGCTGTCAGCTCTTCCCTGTTAGTTCTCTAGCTTTGAATTGCTCCTGGCTTTCTCTCTTTCCTCCCCCACCCCCCACCCACATGCAGGCAGGAAAGGAAAGGGAGACAGAGCCGTGCACAGCTCTCCCTTTTCCAGTCCTTGCTGCCTCTTCCAACATCAAAGCCTCGGAAACGCAGGCAAAGCCGCCGCAGCGGTAGCATCCTGAGTTGCCTTAGCATGCTCAGTGTAGTTAAGAATCACCCTACCCAGAGAAGGAAGTGGCGCTGAGGAAGAGGAGGCAGTAGTGGAGAGCAAGCAACTCAGGGCGCTACCGCTGTGGCAGCTTTGTCATGACTGTTAGACCTGGGAGGACGGGTCCAAGGACAGAGACAGACTCAGATAGCAACAACAGCTCTTTATTTGTGACTTCAGATCTGAGCAAAATATCCCAGCCGCAGCAGCCCCTTATATAGGGCTGGCTGCAGCTAGGCAGCCAATGACGGTGATTTAAGTTTGCCGCGCTTGTTTAGACCAATCGCGGCAGCCTGTTAACTAGCCAATCGGATCAGTCTGAGGTGACCAATCATGATCCGCTGCCAGCGGGCGAATCCGAGTTGCGGGCTTTCGGAACAATGACAACACAGCCAACCTCCCCACCAGTATATATAGGGAGACGGCAGCTCTGATCATGCTTTGCTCGCACAAGCACGAAGCCGAAAGCACCAGCCTGAAGATGGTGAGTGGGACCTTGTCGAAATGTTGCCAAGATGCTCTCAATCTTACACAGAAAAAGACCCGAACATGCCAAGACCTGCATACATATATGTTTTTGTAGATTTTCACGGGTACAGGTATGCAGGTCTTGGCGTGTTCGGGTCTTTTCCCATGTAAGATTGGCAATGTTTCAATTATATATATATATATAATGTATATTTAACATAAAAAATTATATTATATATATTAGCTTTTAAAATAAATTTGTATTAACGGTCCTCGGGATTTAAAAGTAAGAGTTTGGTGGTCACTGAGATCCAAAAGGTTGGCGACCCCCTGCCCTAGATGCTTAGTATGTCAAGATGGTAACAATTTAGTGCAGCACTGTGTAGATAATGAAATCCAAGCTGTGGTATGCCTTGGACTCTTCTCAGCGTTTGGGCTTATAACCTGGATAAAAAAGCTGCGCATACAGCTCAGTGAAAGCAGAGTCATAAAACAGCAGAGGTTGTACTTCTGTCCTCTCTTTTCTCAGTTGGATGAAGGAGACAGCAGGGTCCTGCTCCATTCACGCCGATCTGCTTGATTTCAGTGGTGATTAAAAACCTTCAGAACTGATTCAGGCTCTATTTTTTTTTATAAAATATGACAAATCAAAAAGTTGAGGAATCCTAAAATTGTTCCTGGGTTATGATTAAAATATATCCCTGATAACATTAACATAAACTTTTGGTTGGTAGGTTCTGAGGACCAAGCTGGATGTTCCTCCGAATTTACAGGTATGCAGCACAAAATAGCCAGTGCAGTTCTGCATCCTCCATAAAAACAATAGAAATCATGGATGTCATAGAACTGTGATGGCGAACCTACGCGTGCCAGAGGTGGCATGCAGAGCCCTTTCTGTGGGCATGTACGCCATTGCCAGCTGCTCTTCTGGTCTCTGGTGTGCTGGCCAGCTGCTCTTCTGGTCTCTGGTGTGCCGGCCAGCTGGTCTTCGCAGGCACCAGAGTGCCAAAAAACAGCCGAAAAACAAGCCATTTTGGGGGGCTTTTTCTGGGCCATTTTCAGGCCATTTGGGAGGCCATTTTCAGGATGTTTTGGCCCCCAAAATGGCCTGAAAATGACCCAGAAAATGGCCCCACAAACACACCCAAAAAACAGGCATGCACACATCAGCCATCTGGTCTTCAGGTTTCCGGTGCTCTGTCATGTGCACAAACATTTGCGCGTTCACATGTTCTGGTTTGGGCACTCGGTGCTGAAAAGTCATCACTGTCATAGAACATATTAAAGTTGGCCATAGCATCTGACAAAATGGGATAATAGATTCTGTAAGGTTGCAGAAAAATGCTGGAGTTAGGAGTGAGGTGCCATGTAGTCTGCCTAGTGCCCCCTGGGCACTCTTCAAAATTGTCCCAAAGGACAAAACCAGAAAGTCCAGTTGCCTCTAGGAAAAAAACAAAACACCTTTGGGACAACTATGACCTGGATGACTGAGAATCTCCATAGACACTCTTCAAGACTGTCCAGTTACAAACTCAGATACAGCGCAGGGTCAAAGAGCAACCTGAAACTATGATCCTGTCCTTTCAGGCTTAGATCTACCCCATCTTTGCATTTGAAGGCTACATTAGAAGGCATGGAAAAACAAAGGCTAACACCATTGTAGCCACCAGTCTAAACCAAACAACTTTAAAACTGAATCAATGAGCTGGGGGGATGTTGAGCATGAAGGAAGGAACTTGCTGGCACCTGTCCTACCTATGCTGTGTTGTTATGGATGGTGTTATTATGGATGCTGTGTTCTCAGGAAAACCAAATCTTGCATATTTTCCCCATCTTACCAGGAAGAAGCAGATGGTAATTAGATGTACAGTACGGGGCTATTGATTCTTTGTTTCAGAATATTCAGAATAAGCTGAGCCGGAAAAATATTATTTTTGAACTAGTGTTATGCTAGAGCCTAGAGCAGGGATGTCAAATTCAAGGCCAATGGAGTGCTTAGGTCTGGCCCATGGGATCACCCTGGAAACAGTGGAGGACCAACCCATGATGCCTTGCCACCAAAAATGGAGTTTGGGAGAAGCTCTGTTTTCACTGGCAGAGAGTTGCAGGAGGCCGTCGCAGTTGAAAATGGAGTTTGTGAGAGCTGCGGGCGGCCCTCCTGAGCTCTGTTTTCACTGGCAGAGGGTTGCAGGAGGCCGTCACAAAACAGAGATTGGGAGACCATTTTCACTGGCAGAGCACTCAGGTCACCACAGGTGCCCCCGACATGAGTGACATTGAGCTGGCCATGTCTACCCTGTGCACACAGTCCCTGGAGGTCAAACGCAACCCTGATACGGCCCTCAATGAAATCAAATTTGACACCCATGGTCTAGAGCATTATTACCTTACGTATCAGACCAAGTCATCATTACACATCATGATCAGACCAAGTCCATACCAGTCTAACAAAGTCAACTGCATGGCAATCAAATGAGAGAAATGAGAGAAACTTTTCTGCTAATTACTGGATAGAAAAGCAGAAATGAAAAGCAGAAAGTATTGAAGTATTATTAGATATCTCATTCTGCAGCAGAATTTGGAAATCAGTTACATTCCAGTAGGGTAAGCGGTGTAATTAACCACATTTTAAAAAGCATTTTAAGGGCCATTTCACATAACACAATGTCATATTTGTCACTGAGAGTTCACTGCCACAACTCAAGACTTCCCAAACCTAAGTAAATTATATAAGTGTCCCAAAGTCTACGGCTATGGAAACAGCATCTTACTTACTCTCCAACCTTTTAGTTTTATGTGTTTCTATAACTGTACAAAGAGAGTGAGAGAGTGAGAAAGAGCTTGGATGTGAAATTAGCTTCTAAAGATATTCTTTTTTTATAGAGACAAATGGAATCAGTAGCAGCAATTTAACCAAAATGTGCTTCAAATATAAGGCACAAAAAAGGAAATATGAAGAAAGTGGAGGAATATAAGTCTGCTCACTGAGCAAAGAATTAGGTGCCAAAATGGCCATGTAGCCTTCACGGAAAGATTTAATGGAGGTGAATCAAAAGGTAAAGGAGACAGTAAATAAAGTAGATAGGCTAAAAGGGAAATAGTTCAATACCTAAGGTGACTTCAAAGAAATTAAAAGAAAAAGATACTGGCAAATGAAGCAGAACAAAGAGCCAGGGTTTGTGAAGATTAACTATCTGAACTCTCCAACAAATTAGACTCTCAGGAAGTTCCCTGGAACAGCTAAAAAAAGTAATGGTAACATTTTCATGGAGAATTATGTCCTATCCCTTCTCAGAGTTTGCACCCTGGAAAGAAGCAGGGTGTTTGGAGAGAGAATAGAGAATGGTCCAAAGAATAATTTCCCCCTTCCACAGGAAGTGCATGACATGACCTTTAACCTTCTCTTCTCCTTTCCTTTTTTCCTTGTTGGTTTATACGTTTTCTTCAGAATGTTAAATGATGATAATTTTTTAAAAAATATATATTTAAAAATCAAATCTTCTGTTTTGAATTACCGGTAATCCTCGACTTGCGGCTACAATTGAGCCCGAAATTTATGTTGCTAAGCGAGGCAGTTGTTAAGTGAGCTTTGCCCCATTTGGCAACCTTTCTTGACACAGTCGTTAAGTGAATCGTTGCAGCTGCGAAGTTAGTAACACGGTTGTTAGCCGAATCTGATTTCCCCATTGACTTTGGTTCTGAAGGTCGGAAAAGGTGATCATAGGACCCTGGGACAGTGCAACCATCATAAATATGAACCAGTTGCCAAGCATCTAAATTCTGATCATGTGACCATGGGGATGTTGTCATAGTTGTAAGTGTGAAAAACAATGATAAGTCACTTTTTTCAGTGCCGTTGTTATTTTGAACAGTCACTAAATGAAGGGTTGTAAATCAATGACTACCTGTATCTTTTCTACTTCTTTTCAGCTTATTAGAATTCCTGATTATGGCCAACATTTTCATCTATAGCTTAATTACAGATGAAGGAACAAAACTGTAACTTGGGTTTCTTACTGATATCCAACTGTGTTCATTTCTGTATACAAATTTAATCCAACATAGGTTGGAAATCAGAAATTTGTGGAAATCTTTCTTCCACAGCAGATGAGCAGACCCAGGGGTGGAATTCAATTTTTTTAACAACTGGTTCTGTGGGTGTGGCTTAGTTGGGGTGTGTGGCTTGGTGGTCATGTGACTGGGTGGACAAGGCTTGGTGGTCATGTTATTGGCTGGGTGTGGCCAACTCAATATCACTCACATAGAGGCATGCATCTCCTCGCCTGGCCTCTTGTGATTATGGGGATGCTGCAACAGTCATAAGTGTGAAAAATGGTCATAAGTCACTTTTTTCAATGGTCACTCCGCACAAGCAAGGTACCAGCAAAGGAGGGGAAAAAAACTTCAGACAGGAAGTCTAGTCGTGCCAAGAATGTAATATGGGTTAACAGAGAGGCAGTTTCTGTAAGCAACACCAGAATGTTTCCTTCCTGCCTTCCTTACAGGATTAGGCCTGTAATTTCTTCTAACAACCAGTTCACTGAACTGCTTAGAATGTTAACAACCGGTTCTAGTGAATAGGTGAGAACTGGTAGAATCCCACCCCTGCCTGCAGACCTTATATGTGATGTTGAATCAGAAGACTGGGATTTGAAGTGTTAATACCACTTTATAATGCCTTGGTAAGGCCACACTTGGAATACTGTATTCAGTTTTGGTTACCGCGATGTTAAAAAAGATGCTGAGACTCTAGAACCGTGATGGCAAACTTAAGACACACGTGCTGGAAGTAGCACACAGAGACATTTCTGCCAGCACATGAGCCGTCGCCCCAGAGCAGGTCCACTGGGGCAGTTGATCATTGGGTAGCTGCCATACATGTGCGGGGGTGTGTGCATAGGAGATGCGCGCGCATGAACAGAAACATGCGGCATGCATGGCAGTGTTGCACGCACATGCACAGAGACGTGTGGCATGCCTGTGGGGGTCATGCATGCATGCGCAGGGGGTGTGAGACCTACACGTGCATTGCCTTATGGGTGTTGTCACATGTGCGCATGTGCACTTTTTGCATGCGACAATGGAAAGGTTAGCCATCACTGCTCTAGAAAGAGTGCAGAGAAGAGCAACAAACATGATTAGGGGACTGGAGGCTAAAATATATGAAGAACGGTTGCTGGAACTGGGTATGTTTGGTGAAAAGAAGGACTAGGGGAGACATGATAGCAGTCTTCCAATATTTAAGGGGCTGCCACAAAGAAGAGGGAGTCAACCTATTCTCCAAAGCACCTGAAGGAAGGATAAGAAGCAATGGATGGAAACTAATCAAGGAGAAAAGCAATCTAGAATTAAGAAGAAATTTCTTGACAGTTGGAACAATTAATCAGTGGAACAACTTGCCTACAGAAGTTGTGAACGCTCCAACACTGGAAGTTTTTAAGAAGAGATTGGACAACCATTTGTCTGGAATGGTATAGGGGTCTCCTGCCTAATCAGGGGGTTAGAGTAGAAGACCCTTCCGACTCTGTTATCCTATCCTATTCTATTTCAAGGTTTGCATTTATAATTCCCGCTAAGAGAAGATGAAATATTTTGTTACACCTGGTTGAGGTGGTCTTTGGCATAACCTTAGAAAGTCAATCTCAGAATGGAGATCTTGGAGTCTGTGATTTCAGGTAAAGGGTATTTTGGGGGAACAAACTGTGTGCAGGCAGTCCTCATCTTACAACAGTTCATTTAGTGACCCTTTGAAGTTACAACACTGAAAAAAAGTGACTTAGGACCATTTTTCACCCGTATGACCCTTCTAGCATCCCCATGGTCACGTGATTCACATTTGGATGTTGTACAACTGACTCAAATGTATGACTGTTGCAGTGTCCCGGAGTCACCTTTTGCGACCTTCCAGCAAGCAAGGTCAATAGGGAAACCCGATTCGCTTAACAACTGTGTTTTTAATTTAACACCTGCAATGATTCGCTTAACAAATGTGGCAAAAAAAAAAAGAGAGTTGTAAAATGGGGCATAAAGTCACTTAACCAATTTCTCACTTAACAACATAAATTTGGGGCTCAACTGTGGTCATAAGCAGAGGACTGCCTGCATAGATACCATGGATTTTTTTTCCAGTGTATTATGGAACTTACGCATTTAGCAGGGGCATTATGGCAGCTTTTATTTCATGCATTTCAACTCACCAATCTAAGATATTAGGACAGCAATTTTTTTAAAAGAATAAATAAAATGAAATACTGTATGTCCTAAATATAATACAACAGAAACCTAAAACTGCTCCAATAAAAACAGAGCAGAGACATAAAAAGCAGAGGAGACTATATTCAGAGGGAACATTTGGAAAATTTATATTTACTTGTATTTGTTTGCTTGACACTTTTTTTAATGCCATTGATTTGTTTTTACTGTATCATATTTTTTGGTATAATATTATTAAACTGTGGCATATTTTGGCTTTTATTTCTTCTGCATACTGTTCTGATAGCTTAGGATAAAAACAGATTGAAGAAATTCTGATTATTAAATTAGACTATTAAATTAAGTTAGACACTAGGCAGTCTACTTTCTACAAATAACCAGGTAGTAGACTAAATGCCTCTTTGGGAATATGGGGATTAGTTAATTTACTGTTTATTTCTCTATATACAAGGAGAAGTAATCTGATCCAGAAGATTTTCACACCTATTTATATTCAAAACAAATAAACATTTTATCCTTTTTAAACATCTGAACCTTTAAAAAATGCAGATGGTTTTGCTTTTAGGTATTCTTTTTTTTGGGGGGGGGGTGCACACTTCTGATACAATGTTTTTGACGCATTTTACAAAGCTTCAACTTTCCTTCTGTACGATCGGCTTAAAGCCATACCCATTGCATATGTAACCATTTAGAACAAGGATATCACACTCGATTTTATTGTGGGCCACATCAGGTTGTGTTTGACCTCAAGGGACCGGGTGGGCGTGGCAGGGGTGGGCATGGCCAGTTTGACATCACTCGTGTCGGGGGCACCTGTGTTGGACCAGATGAGAGTGGGGGGGGGATCAGCAAGACCGGGGAAAATGCCAACCTTTGTCCTCCAGGAGACCCTTGCCGTCCCCCTCTCAGGTCACGTGGAAGACCCCCCAAACAGCAGTGCAGGCTATCCAGAGCCCTAGGCAGGGGAGGGCCCGGCCCTTGTTCTCCCAGGGCACCGGGACCCCACAGCCTAGCCCAGTCCAGCCCCATTTTCCTAGGCCCCGTTTTCAGCATGGATGGCCTCCTGCAGCCGTCTGCCAGCGAAAACAGAGCTCCATTTTGCTGGCAGAGGGACCATGGCCCGGTCTTTCACTATTTCCAGGGTGACCCCATGGGCCAGATCTAAGCACCCTGTGGGCCAGATTCGGCCCGTGGGCCTAGAGTTTGACACCCCTACTTTAGATGTATTTTGGAGGCATGTATATCTATGTGTACATGTATGTATGTGCACACGCATCTCTTGTGTCTGCTTTTGCACTTGTGTGTATAAGTTTTTTAATCAGGAAAAATAAAATGCTTGCCAAATTTTCACTAATACTTGAGCTTGTACTTTACAAAATCTGGTGGGAGCTGCACAGAAATCGAAGAGGAAAAATAAGATTACAAGTACAAAAGAAATCTGAAATCAGATTGTTCTGTTATTATGTTACTTTCATGCCATTATCTAGGGAGGTGTGGCTTTTCAAAGAAAACTGATGTTAGATTATCAATAGGCAGGCTTACTCCCTCTTTCCAACTAGCAGTTAATTGCACCCATGAGCAACACTGAAGGCGGTACTAGTTGTCCAACTGTTTTTAATTATCTTCAGAATAGGCTCACTGCAGTTTGAGATATTTTGTAATTTATCAAACAGAAAAATTTATCCCGCAACCAATTAAGTAAAAAGTGGCTCATTGATTTCATGGGGAAAGAGAAACATGTGCCTAACACCACTCCCAGAATGAGTGTTACTGTAATCTAAAAGGGTTTAATCAATTGTGTCATTATTCTGCTTTTTTCCAAACATTTCTGTGTCACATAACATTAGGACCAAATATTGGGGAAAATAGGCTGTTGCGCCTGATTTACTTACAAATTATAAGATACATTTTGTTCACATGTGTTTCTTAGGGCTGCCCGTCATTCTTTATCATTAATATATCTGATTTTTGTGAAACAAAAAATCGTGGTTATCACTGATGCTAAGATGTAGTTTAACAGTAGCCCTCCAGACAGCTGGAAAAGTGGTCATTGATGGGATGAGTCACAAGCCCTAAAACAAGCAAAAGACAAAGGGGATGTGATGACCCGGGGCATGGCACGAAGGCAACACAGCCAGAGAACAGGTATGAATCCCTTTATTTGCTCCAACTTTGCCCCCAATGTCCCCTTTACTCTCCAGCCTGGAGAAAAGCTCTCCCCCGAACCTGCAACAGCCTCTGGATGCAGATACTCCGGTCCAAGCACTGTAAGCAGAATGACTGCAATCAATCACTCTAGCAGGGCAAAGTAATGAGTCCAATAATTCCAGCAAGGCAGATAAGTACACAGAAGCACGGCAATAATTCACACAGTCAGGAGGAATGCCAGGAATGCAGGCCACAACTCTTAACACTAGATAAATTCAGCATTTGTTCTCAACAAATGCCCCTCCCAACTGCCTCTCCTTTAAACTTCATCCCCAGATGTGCCTTGTGAAGGGAATTGGGGCCCTTTCCTTCCTTGTGGGCCGCAAGTTTGATTGCCCTGAAATAAGTCATTCCTATATCACACAAAGCCATGGTGCTCTATAAACCATTAAGCCAGAAGTCTTCAAACTTGACAGCTTTAAGACTTGTGGACTTCAACTCCCAGAATTCCTCCTCCAGTCATGTTAGCTCAGGAAGTCTGGGAGTTGCAGTCCACAAGTCTTAAACTTGCCAAGTTTGAAGACTCTTGCTGTAAAATCTCCAGTCAGAGGTGGTATTTGCTGGTTCTCCAAACTACTCAAAATTTCCGCTGCCGTTTCTCCAGAACTGGTCAGAACCTGCTGAATACCCCCCTCTGCTACCGGAACAGATGACTGCAATCCCCTTTTTAATTCCATCCCAGAAAATTAGAAAACCTGCAGAAGATGCGAGAGAAGCATAAAAAGTGCAGGGAAGAATAGAAAACTCACAGAATAGCAATGCAAGTCACCTCATATGACATTGGACCATAGCTATTATCTACCTGGATGACATCCCTAAAATATATTCATCAGGTATAGCAAACTGAATACATTTTAAATCCTATCCTGTGGTCCAGTAAAGTGCACATGGAAGAGTCACTACCTTAAAATTCACCCAATGAAAATTTCAAGAAACACAGTGATGGCACTTATATATTCCCCTAGTCATTGGGTCAACTTGACCTAGAAGGGGTCCTGATCAGATATCCTCCATCACAACCCTTGTGCTCAAGTTGATTTACTCTGTCAAACTTTAAATGTGACATGGGGGAGCAGCCATTGGGATTTGTCCTTCCAGTAACAAAGGGCAGAAAAAAAAATCCCCTTAACTTTGGAGCAGAAGAAAAGTTCCCAATGCTTTCTAGACCCACCGCAGACAATAAAAGCACTGAGGCTGGGAGGAACATTGAATTGCAGGCTAAAGTATTTATGCTAGGAATAGGACAGCTGAAAAGACGGATGTTATCTCTGGGCCTGATACAGTCATGACAAATAAAGAGCAGGCTGTGGAAAATAAAACTGGGGAGCAGTTTGGAGAAACTGCTGAAGAGATAAGGGAAACTCTGCAGTTCAGACCTACCTCCAGCTCAATATACCTCAAAGCAATCGCTGGCTGTTTTGATATTTGCTGTCAGCCCAGAAAAAGAATAAAAGAACGGAAGAACATCCTTTCCTTCCTGGAAGTCAAGCAGCTTTGGGAAGCTCTAAATAAACACATCACCAAATTTGTGTTGCTGATGGCCACTTACCATTGCAGACGTATTTAAGATGCACCGATATGGAGCTAGATACCGCGGAGGCAAGGCCTGCATTAATGTGGCAGCAGTGTGAGAAGAAAACCGAGTTTTTAGACAGGATGAGAAAAAATAAAATAGAAACCCAACTGTCCATCTGTCTAGCTTAAGGTAGACAGTGTTCTTTGGTATGGAAGCCACATTTCCATTTTTAAAACTTTTATTTTTTGCCTCTGGAAGGGTCCAGCCAGGGATGGGATAGCATCGTGGGAAACAGCAGGCCCAATTCAGTTATAGGAAGATTTTAAAGGTCAGAATACATGCATTTAGGGAGTTTCCTTGCCACTGAGTCAAAGTGCTATCCAGCCATCCTTCAACTAGCCGATTATGCTGTCCTCACTTTTGATTCATATCCTGTCTGTTGCCTCCGTTCTTGCTTGCAGCCAGATAGTAATGTTCTGACTGGGATGTTTGGAGTATGTTATAGCAAACAGATTTGTTAAACCTTCCAGCTTTTCTGACAATTCCCTTTTGGAACATTACCAGCTGGTGGGAAACCATCTCCAATCATAGCACACCTGAGAGTTAGCTACCTATTAAACCTGGAACCACCTGAAACTCACCTATGATTTGATTGCTTATTGTACCCTATATATCATTAAGTGTTGTACCTTATGATTCTTGACTCTTGATGAATGTATCTTTTCTTTTATGTACACTGAGAGTATTTGCACCAAGACAAATTCCTTGTGTGTCCAATCACACTTGGCAAATAAAGTAATCCTATTCTATTTTATAAGATAATCTGCAAAGGGAGTGGTTGCTTAGTGAAGCAGAAAAAAATCTCATTCAATCAACACACAGCCTCCATCTTCTGTAGATTGTTTATTTATTTATTTATTTATTTATTTATTTATTTATTTATTTATTTATGTCAATTGCTTACAAGATAATAGGTATAAGTAAAAACATAGTTATGAATACGTGGATACATATAAGAAAAATGAAAAATAAAAATAAAAGAAACAATAGGACAGGGACAGTAAGCACGTTGGTACACTTATGCACACCCCCTACAGACCTCTTAGGAAAGGGGTGAGGTCAATAGTAGACAGTCTAAGGTTAAAGTTTTTGAGGTTTGGAGAAGAAACTACAGAGTCAGGTAGAGTATTCCAGACATTGACCACTCTGTTGCTGAAGTCGTATTTCCTGCAATCAAGTTTGGTGCAGTTAACCTTGAGTTTGTATCTATTGTTTGCTCTTGTGTTGTTATGGTTGAAGCTGAAGTTTTCATTGACAGGTAGGACATTGCAATGTATGATTTTATATACAAAACTTAGATCGGACCGAAGGCGGCGTAGTTCTAGGTTTTCTAGGTCTAGAATTTCGAGTCTGGTGGCATGTCTATCTGGCATTGTCTGTCTGTCTGTCTGTCTGTCTGTCTGTCTGTCATCTACCTATCCATTATCTATCATCTACCTACCTACCTACCTATTATCTATCTATCTATCTATCTATCTATCTATCTATCTATCTATCTATCTATCTATCTATCTATC
>NW_020769419.1:1536047-1564351 GCF_900518735.1 Pseudonaja textilis | reverse complement strand
ATCTATCTATCTATCTATCTATCTATCTATCTATCTATCTATCTATCTATCCATCCATCCATCCATCCATCCATCCATCCATCCATCCATCCATCCATCCATCTATCTATCTATCTATCTATCTATCTATCTATCTATCTATCTATCATATATCAATCTAATTTATTTGCTCCCATCTTGCCTGGAGATGTCCAGGAAAGTTACACTTTCCCCAGATAAGAGGCCAATGGGACAAGTTAGGTGCCATCAATCAACTATCCAGCAAATTTTGTTGTCAAATTTTTCCTTCTTTCAAAAGTACAAATTTTGGCAAGAGTGCTCACTTACTCAGAGGAAGCTGATTAACAGCCAGAGGAGCAGCATGGTCAGTGGAAAGGCCAATCCTTTTGAATCCTGCATTTGGATAGAGCTGTGTTGGGTCTTATGGTAACCTTTCTCCCACTCCCTCCAGCCACTGATAGCTATGGAAGGTGGGCTGTGGAAGGTTCCCATTTAATGGCAGAAAATGAAAGAATGACAGAGGAGGATAATGTGCAGGATTCCTGAGGAACAGGTATACCTGCACCCCAGACTGAAATGGCTAGTAGGCCCCAGGATGTCACCTTAGCTGCAATCTGACTAAGCCACCAACATAACAATTGAGTGAAGCTTGTCAGAACATGCTCAGAACCTACCACTTGTCCAGACTGCAGTTATAAATTAAACATGCAGAATGGTGGGGAATGGTGGGAGGGAGCTTGCCGTTAGGAAGTACTTTTGTTGCATACCCGGATATGGTGCTGCCTGCATTGACTTCGGTGTTGGTGGGGCACTTCGTATTGGGAGACCTTCCGCCACCATTGCTTTGCCTTCTCCCCATGCTGCCGGCATTTGCCGCAGCCATGCGCAGCCAGCCAGGGCTCCTCCCTGCAACCGGAGCCCGGCGGAGACACTCGGCTTCAGGTGCTCGTGTCACTGCCTTCCCTTCGCCTTCGAAGTCAAAGCCAATTCTTTTAAAAACAACGCCCTACTACCGGTACGACAAAGCCTCCCCTGCCCGAGAGGGCAGCCCAACCCCATGTGGGGAGGCGAATCTCCCAGGGCCACAGTGCAGGATCGGCCCACCACAGGAGAAGTGCCCAGCTGCCATCCCTACCTGGCGCCGGGCAGAGCATGAAGAGCTTCACCTGGGGTGCCCAGCGCAGCAGACATGCGGGCCCTCCTGCCCAGTGGCGGAACTCTCACCAAGGCAGTGAGCACCTGCCCACTGGGCCCTCCGCTCATCCCGTCAGCCATGCCAGAGCTGTGTGGGCTGGGCAGAGCCGGGAAAGTGAGCCGCGGGTGCGCGCCTGCCTGCCAAAGGAAAGAGCCATGCCGACCCGAGCTTATCTTCCTTCCCAAGTCCTTCCAGCCCGACCCAAAGGGGCCACCAGGAGACGCTGCCCGAAGCAGTGATAGTGCCCACCAGTTCACGGACAGGGAGCTGAGGCGACGGCAGTGCTGCTTCCCTGGCCAGCGGGTCCGGTGGAGAGAGCCTGAAGCAGCCTGTCCTTTCCACCCCTTGCCCAGCTCATCCCCAGCCCCACACATCTCCAAATGTACCAGCAGCTCCAAACGCTGCAGCAGCACGGGCATTGGGCAGAGGTGCTCACTCGGCGGGGCTCAGTTTGGAAGAGGACACAGAGCAGGCCGTCACCTTGCCTCTCTGTCCACAGATGGGTAGGCGCTATCACTGCCTCGGGCGGCCTTTCCCGGTGGCCCCTTGGGGTTTGGGCTGGAAGGACTTGGGAATGAAGCCAAGCTTGGGTCAGCCTGGCTCTTTCACTTGGCAGGCAGGCACGCACCTGCGGCTCGCTTTCCCGGCTCTGCCCAGCCTGCCCAGCTCTGGCACGGCCCCGGCGGAATGAGCGGAGGGCCCAGCGGGGAGGTGCTCATTGCCTTGGCAAGAGCTTCGCCGCTGGGCAGGAGGGCCCGCCTGTCAGCTGCGCTTGGTGCCCCAGGTGAAGCTGTTCATGCTCTGCCCAGAGCCAGGCAGGGATGGTGGCTGGGCGCTTCTCCCCAAGGTGGGCCAATCCTGCGCTGCGGCCCTGGGAGATTCGCCTCCCCACGTATGGTTGGGCTGCCCTCTCGGGCAGGGGAGGCTTTGTCGTACTGGTAGTAGGGCATCGTTTTTAAAAGAATTGGCTTTGCCTTCGAAGGCGAAGGGAAGGCGGCGACAGGAGCGCCTGAAGCCAAGTGTCTCTGCCAGGCTCCGGTTGCAGGGAGAAGTCCTGGCTGGCCACGCGTGGCTGCACCAAACGCCACGGCGTTGCTCTAAATGCTGCGGCAGCATGGGGAGAAGGGAAAGCAACGGTGGTGGAAGGTCTCCCGATACCAAGTGCTAAGGTCAACATCCAAGCCATCGCTGCCCGCCCACCCAAGGATGCAAAGTCTGGGAATTAAGTCACCCCCGAAAAGATGGCCTAGCCGTTTTTTCGGGGGTGAAAAAAAAAAAGCCCTGGCCTTATTTTGTGAGAAACATGGTATTTACAATAGTTGCAGTGTCGTAGGGTTATGTGATCACCTTTCCAGCCAAGTTCTGATAAGCAAAGTCAGTCGGAGAAGCTAGATTTGTTTAACAACAATGTGATTCACTTAACCATGGCAAAAAAAATGATAGTAAAATCTGACAGGACTCACTTAATGAATGCCTTTCTAAGTGTGTGCGTATGAAGAGAGAGAGAGGGAGGGAGGGAGGGGGAGAGAGAGAGAAAGAAGGAGAAGGAGAAATTTCAGACATCAGGAGAGAACAGATGTTCTTGGAGATAAGCAGAAGCAGCTTTAAGCCTTTTGCTTTTAAAACCAAATTTCCTCAGTTGAGAAAGAGAAAGAGAGAGCTGAGCTTGCAGCCGAGCAGGCTGCTGCGTCCCACCAAACAAGTTTTTGGAAGCACGGGAAATTGTGATAACAAGTCAGCATTTGGACTGCTGTTTCACCTTCTCTTATGGTACCAGAGAGTTTGAGTCTCATCACCACAAAAAAGTTCAAGTTTTTCTTCCTGGCCCTATCACCCTATCTCACGCCCTCTGTTTTTCATTTCAAAAAGAGAAAAGGGAAAAATTTCCCAGGAGAAAAATGGGAGTTTATCTCTGTTTTAAACATCGCTATTAGGAAACACTGTTTAAAATTAGTAATAATAGCTGGTGCTTATACGGCAATTTGGGGTTTGAGGATTGTCCTTTTGTATCCTTTTGACTCAGAGATGGTATTTAGCAGGTTCTGGAGAACCAGCAGTGGAAATTTTGAGTAGTTCAGAGAACCGGCAAATACCGCCTCTGACTGGCCCCTCCCCCATCTATTCTCCGCCTCCCAAGTCCCAGCTGATTGGCTGGGTCTTCTTTCATTGTCCTGAACAGGAGAACAGAGCTGAAAAGCAGGTTAGTGGGGTGAGGAGGGAATGGGATTTTGCAGGAACCTTCCCTTGCCATGCCCACCAAGCCACGCCCACCAAGCCACATCATGCCCACCAAACCACGCCCACAGAGCCAGTAGTAAATATGTTTGAATCCCACCACTGTTTTCACTGATATACTTTTACCTTTTTTAATTGATGGCAGATTCCTGTGACGGTTGGTTTCAGTACTGCACAGAGTCAAAATATAAATTTAATAGAATTTTTGTACAGCTGGGGCATAGAATAACACCAACAGAAGCGAATATTTGTAACTCAGGGTTAAACTGTGAGGTCCTTGTTGCTCTCTGAGCTTGGTTGTTTTCTTGCAGATGTTTCATTACCCAACTAGGTAACATCATCAATGGACTCATGATGGTGTTACCTAGTTGGGTAATGGAACAATCAAACTCAGAGAGCACCAAGAACCTCAAACAGCATATATGACTTTCAGAAAGTAAAAAACAATCAGTTCAGGCAAATTAGTTTTAAAGCATTGAAAGACTAAATGCTATCAAGTCGATGTCAACTCTTGGTGACCACATAGAAATATTTTCTTCCATAGCAATCTGTTCTAACCTAACTTGGACCTTCAAGTCTTCCAATGATGTATTCAACGTTATTGTAACTGAGTCCACCTCCCTTGGTCATCCTCTTTTTCTTTTTGCCTTCAAATTTCCCAGCATTATTATCGAGGACATAGTGAGTGGCCTTAAAGGACAGGAGGAAAAATCGCTAACAAGCAAGGTCAGATAAGCTGGGCTTTGAGCCAGTTCCAAGAAACTAATTTGAGAAAATTGCCAGACAGAGCCTTCCCTTGTTCAGAAAGAGATAAAGTGAGGGACGGGGAAACAAAATTTAGGTTTGCAAGATTCTGTTACTATATGTTACAATAAAAGTAGTTCTGATCTATATGGCATTGGCTTCTTAATACGGTCTATTTGGACTTCCACAGTTAGGTAAGTGTTTTCATAATACATCATGTCCAAAATATGATATAATCTGATGTTGGTTCACCTGTGCCTTGAGTAAGAGTCATGGTTAATTTGCTCAGGGATCTGTTTGTTTCTTTTCTTAGTTATCCAAAGTATTCTCCAGAGTTTTATCCAAACCAAAATTCAACATGTCTTTTTATCTTGCTTCTTCAAAGTCCAGCTTGCACTTCCATTGAATGTGACAAAGAATGCTATTACTGGCATGGTTATGATTTTTGTTGATATAAACACATATGTTATTTAAATATTTTTTCCAAGGCTTTCATTTCTACTCTACCAAGTGCTACAATAGTTTGCTTTGCATTTCTTGACTGCTATTTCCTTTGCTGTTGATAGTCAATCTACAAAGGCAATAACTACCCACTGTAACATCTTTATTGTCAGTTTTAAGACTGATTCCGCTAGCTGTCATGAACCTGGTCTTTATATTTAATCTTAATTCCATTTTTTTTCCATTGTGCTCCTTGATTTTTGTTATTAGAGCTTACAAATCATTTGCATTTTCAGTTATTAGAATAACATCATGAGCATAATGTACTGATGTTACTTCCTTCATTTTTTAAAACTACAGTATCTTTCAATTCCATTTCTTTCAGGATATATTCAGCGTATTCATCAATCAGTTTCCATTGCCTGTCTATGTGCTTTTCTTGGCAAAATACAAGAGTTCATCACTGTCTTTCCAATGCAGAGTAAAATAATGCCTTAGTCATTTAAACTAAAATGAAGTTATGTCTTGGTTAATCCACTTTTTCATATATTCTTTAACACATTCGTCTTCCTGTTCTTCCTTCCTTTACCCATTCTTTTCAATCCTGATCTTTATTATATTCAGGGGTGGTATTCAGCCGGTTCGGACCAATTCTTGCATCTGGGTAGGGAAACTTTTGACTGGTTCAGAGAACTGGCAGGGAAAATTTTGAGTGCCCCCCCCACTCTTACCTCTCACCTGTCCTATATTCTGTTGTTTCTTAGCTCAGCTGATTTGCGTGGCAGAGCAGATTGCTGCGCAAATCGGAGCTGAGCTAAGAAACAGCTGATGGTCAGTGTTGCTGTTATCTGCGCGCACACAAATCGCATGTTCGGTGCGCCCCGGGGAAGGTAAGAAACAGATGATGGTCGCTGTTTGTCCCATTTGTGTGCGCGCAAAGCAGCGGGGCAGGAGGCAGAAAAGTTTGGCCAAGTCTTCTCCTCCTTCTCCTTATTTTGTCAGCCCAAGGGCAGAAGGGGAGGGAAGGTACATACGTAGGCAACTGTCCTGTCTCTGCAGCATCGGTCATGTGTCTGAGTGGGCATGGTCAACTCAACGTCACTCACAGGAAAGTGCTGCCCCCACCTTGCTGTGAGTGATGTCAAATTGGCCACACCCACCCAGTCACATGACCACCTAGCCACACCCACCAAGCCAAGCTTGCAGAACTGCTGGTGGTAAATTTTGAATCGCACTACTGATTATATTATACCTATTCTTCTTCCTTTCCCTCTTCTTCCTCCTTCAAATTTCAACCTCAGTTTCTACATTTTACAATTTCATGTTCATCAGCACTTCATATTGTGTTTTACTTTATTCCATACATAAATCTTTTTATCCATTTTAAATCTTTGTGGTAATTATAAATGGAAAAGCAATTGGCAACTATATCTTTTTGCCATTAAGTGGTCTCCTTGGTGATTTTTTCAATAATTCTTGGTATATTAACTGTTTATTTTTGCCAGTTATGCTGAGATCCATAAAGATGTTTTCAGACACAATCTGAATTTATATTTATTCCATATTCTCAATATAGCATGTCTAATGAAATGGTTTTTAAAATCCATATTAAGTTTATTATATCATAAATATCTATACCATCCAGACCGCAGGCTTCAAATTCTAAAAGTCTTTTGTTTCTCATCAATACCTATTATTTCACCCAACGCAAGCAACAAGTTGCAAAGAACAAATTTCAAACCTGGTAAACCAATCTTTTTCATTATGTAACACTTTATATTTAACTTGCTTTTTTCCTCTTCCTTGGCATACAAATTCAAATTCACAATTTTATCACACAAATTCCCCCAAACAATTATGATTTTATTTTCTCCTATTTTAACATGTGCTTCTTATTTTTATTCTATGTCTTGAAATAATTATTTTGAAATAACCTACAATTCATGTTAATCATAATGATGCCCAAATATGTTACTTTTCATTCAATCTTTAAAAACCAGTTTTTCTCTATCAGTTCTGTTTAATCTTCTATTTTTTAAATATTTTTGTTAACATTTTTTTCATATTATTATTAATTTTAAACTACTAGCATACCAAAATCCTTTAACTTTCCCATTAATGTTTCTACTCTCTCTAACTGATTCTCTGAAACTATTACCAGGTCATCCATAAATGCCCTTCACTTATACCTTAAGTCACGTTTTCTTAAGTCTCTGTTTGATGCTGTTTAAATTAAAATGAAAAAGAGTAAATTGATAGCAGTCATATTTGCCTCCTCCTTTTTTGAGTCTCTCAATGTTTTGTTAGTTCTCCATTAACACTTATTTTTGCTTTGTATGGGGTATAAATTGGTCTTACTGTCAACCCTGAAGTTGGCTGAACTGTGGCCATTTTGGGGGGTAGTTATTTCCAGAGACTTTCTTCTTCTCACAGCTTCAGGGCTGACACAGGGCTGAGAATCACGGACATTGGTGCAGGTGTTGAAAAGATGGAGACTTAAGTCACCTAGCAACTGGACTACATGCTGATTGGACCATGTGATTGATGACTCTGGGGGGAAGTGACAAAGTTTTATTTGTAATTGGGTGTAGAACCGACGAGAACTTAGAGCTGGTTTTCCACCAAGACTGTGCCAATTTGATATGTTCCAATAAAATGTTCTTTGAGAAATATGCCTACCTCAGAGTTCTTATTGAATGGGACGTATTACTTGGAACCTTGACATTTACCCTTTCAGATTAATTGATGAGTACTTAATGTGATTGGTGTTGATCTCCATTCATCATGTACTAGCAAAAGATGAATATATTTTTGAACTTTTCCTTTAAGTGGAATTGGTCAATATAACAATAACAAGAATAACAACAGCACTAATACAGCCTAGACAATCCAATAGTTTGAGTAAGTATTATGTTGAAAACTGCATTATCCAATGTATCCTCTAGTTCAATTACAATATAAGGTTTAAATGTCCACAAAACATTTAATTCTGTGCTCCCATCTCATAAAAGCAACAATAGCAACGGCTATTTGATTCTAGCAAACTTTGGCTATATTTTAAAAGAAGTATTATTGATATTTAGTCAATGTTTTATTAACTCTGCTTGAAACAAGGTATTGTTCCTTAAAATAAGGAGTCAAGTTGTATTTATTGTACTCGAGATATACTTCTGATTTACTTATATGGGCTTATCTGGGTTTTATAACTGAGAGCACACTGAAATGGTTGGAAATTGGCAGAAAGTAACAATTTATCCTGACAGATGTGGCCTTATCAAGAATGTAAATATCATCCATTCCATTTAAAATGTTCCATAGCAGGGAAGGGTTGTTATTGTAGAATTTGCAAATTGTAGATTCTGTTTATTAATGGAAAGCTTTTTTTTTAAAATGGAAGGGTAGTGTATATAAGACACCAAAAGGACATATTTCAGCAAATGTGCCAATTGAATATGAAGTCAGAATGTTTAATTGTTCGCATGAATGCATGCAAAATGGCATGCAATTACAGAGTGCAATTCAAGCTTCTGAAAAACTAATTCATATTATGAATTAAATCTTTAAAAACAATGAGAATGAGTTTTCTCTCACATTCTGGAACAGGAATAGCTAGGTCTAAAAACCTGTCAAATTCAGATGTCAATACTTCCAACAAAAAGAAAGTGAAAAGCTTATACCAAGAAATCTGTTTTGACTTCTTCTTCTCAATACACCATTCCGAAATCTTGCCTATATTACAATAGTAGAGGAAACTGAAGCACTGGGCACACTACTACGATGTTGTGGTGTGCTTGCTAGTGTTCTGATTGCTTGGGGGCAAGCTACCAGACCCAGAATGTTGACACACAGCAAGCTCTCCATGGGTGATGAAATATAAATTGGCTCATGGAAAACACCCTTTAGGCTATTGGCATCCACAGTGAGGAAAAAAGATAGTAGTGCTGAGGAACAGGAATTAAAATGGATGGACCAGTTAGATTGAGGAGTCAATACGTTGAAAATGAAGACAAGAAAGGTTTACTTAAAAGTGAAACAAAGGTGGTATATTGAATTTTTACCCCACCTCTCAAAACCTCCAACAATGGAGCAACCCAAACTCTTGGGAGCTGTGGGAAGACACCAATGAACCACAATTAGAATTTCAAATGTCAGGAGAAATGGCAGGTTGTTTTCCTTTGCAAGATCTGAAAAAGAATTTTAGCGTTTTTCTGCATAAAATTCAGTCTACCCACTGTCTCTCCATACCCAAAGACCCATAATCATTTATTGAAGACTTGGTAGTTATAACCACAAAACCACAGGGCTGGAAAGAACCATGAAGGTGTTCTAGTCCAGCCCCTTGCCAAGACATGAGCAGGCTGTTCCATGGCTTAATAGTTGTTACTGTCAGGAATCTATGGAGATTCTCAGTCATCCAGGTCATGGTTGTCCCAAAGGTGCTTTTTCAAGAGGCTACTGGAATTTCTGGTTTTTGTTTGAAGACATTTCATTTCTCATCCAAGAAGCTTTTTCAGCTCTGACTGGATGGTGGGGAATGGAAGGATTATATTCCTTGCAGATAGCGGTCATTTCAGCGGTGGGCTGCAAATTTTTTAACAACCAGTTCTTTGGCTAGGTAGATGTGGCTGGTTGGTCATGTGACTGGGTGGGTGATATCAGCCTGACCTCCTGGCCACTCACCTTAAAGGAACAGGTAGTATTCAGTTGGCTGGGGCTAATCCCACCACTGGCTGGTCTTCCCCCTGCCCATTTTTGGCCTGTTTTTTGGGCATTTTCAGGCCATCTTGGGGCTGTTCTCAGGCTGTTTTGGGGGGCATTTTTCCAGTCAAAATGGTCTGAAAACAGCCCACAAAACAGTCCATTTTTCAGGCTGTTTTCAGACCATTTTCAGGCTGTTTTCAGACCAATTTTGGATAGAAAAATAGCCCAAAATGCGGACTGTTATTTGGGATGTTTTCAGGCTATTTGAGGGCCTTTTTCAGGCCATTTTTCACTCCAAAAATGGCTGAAAACAGCCTGAAAAACAGGCAGGGGTGGGGCCAGCAAGTCGTCCAATTTCCCAGTTCTCTGAACCGTGCAGAATTGGAACAAGAGGTTTTGGGCAAACCCGTCCGAATCTGCAGCAGCCCACCTCTAGGTCATTTTAGTGAGTTGTTAAGGTCACCTGGAGGTTTATCTGTATCATTGGGTCATCTGAGTGGTACAAATAGGTGTGTAAACCTTTGGGATTACTGTCAGGAAATTCCTCCTTATTTCTAGGATGGATCCTACTCTGAGAGTTCACTCCCATCCATTGCTTCTTGTTCTTAGGTCCTTGGGTGCTGTAGAGAATAAATTAATATTATCTTCCTTATTGCCAGCCCTTCAAGTATTGGAAGACTGCTATCATGACTCCCCTCAATCTTCTCTTCATTAAGGTGAACATAACTACTTCCTTTAGCTCTTCTTCATAGGATTTGGTCCCCAGACCGATTGTCATCTTTATTGCTCCTGTCTTAGCAAGTGGTTCTCCAAGATTCCTTTCAGCCCCATGATTCTATGATTTTAAGTACCAAGTCTTCAGTAGATGATTATGGATCTTTGGATACAGAGAGGCAGTGGGTGGACTGAATTTTATGCAGAAGAACACTAAAATTATTTTTCAGACCTTGGAAAGTGAAACATCACATTTGAAATTCTGATTGTGGTTCATTGGTGTCTTCCCACAGCTGTTTTGGCAAAAATTGAAGACAGTATACTTCAGATGAATGACTGAAGCATATGTATCATAAAGTAGCACATGAGATAAACTGTAAATCAATCATATTCTGCTCTCTGTTAAAAAAATGTGCCTTCTTGTGACTTAATGTACTTCCTGCCTAAAAGGGCAAGTTGCTGTTGTTGGATTTTTTTTCTCACAAAGGAGGGTTTATTTTGAAATTGATTATATATATATTTTTTAAAAAGACTGTGTGTTATACAAAAGATTTTTTTTTCCTGGCCTGTGCCATTTCTGCATATGTCGACTCATGTTTACTCTGTCCTATTTGTGCATGATACTTTGTCCCTCAGCAAAACCATCCCTTTAATATATAGTTAATCACTACTTTAAAATAAATTCATTCTTTAATAGCATTTCCAAATATCATCACTGGATGTGTTCAAGCAAAGCAGAGTAGCCAATTACCCAGGTTGCTTTTAATTTAAATTCCCTTGTGGAGCACGGTTTGTATTTGAAGGCCTAAATAGCCTTTTTTTTCAACCTATGGTTCTATGGCTGTGTGGTTGTGAATGGTTTTTAAGTTATATCCTCCTGGGCAGTGGCTTTGGTGAATCTATTCTCCAAGTACAGCTTTTCAAATCTGTTTGGCCTGATTTTTGAGCCTGGGATGAAATACAAGTGTGAAAACTGTCAAACAGTTAAGTGCCAACCTGTACTTTATTCTAGATTGGGTCAGTTTTTATCAAACTTTGCAAAAGATTAGATTCTTCAAACAAGGTTAATCCTCCATGGCCCTCTGATTCTAAAGCCATCTTTCAATTACTGTTAGAAAGGAAAAAAAGAATCAGTTGCAATCTCTGGAAAGCAATTGAAAGAAACACTGTTCAATCTATATCGCTCATCCTCTAACCTCTTTCTTTTCAGGTAAAGCCAATTAGCTGTAAGTCCATAACATTAAATTTATTCAGCTCCTAATAAATGTATGGCCTATATTTTTCAAGCCAACTGTGCAAGTGTACAATTTCCTTGTTGTCCCCCGGTGTAGCTCTGATATGGCAATCACAGCTTGTGGGGAAGCATTAGGCATTCCTAGTTCTCTCCACAAAGCAGACATTAGTTGTCCCTGTAGCCTATACATACCATATGTTGTTTTAATGTTTCATTGTGAAAAACTTTCGGAGGCAAGAAATTAACACATATGCTAAATATGACAGCCTATCTCCCATAATTTTCCATTAAAACGGCCATATGGCATTCACACACTGTTATCAAATATTCTCTTGCCCAGATGCACAAGAGTTATGGTTTTATTAGTTTTATCCTTGACTGTGGGACTGCGGAAAAGGAAATTATTAATGCATGTTTAAATACAACATGCCTCAAGTTTTCCTTATCATAACAACGTCACCAGTAGCAGCAAGCTTAGGCTTCCCGTAGAAAATTTAAGTGTGATTACTTTTTCACACTTAGTATCGTTTTCATAATGGGGATCCTACTTCGCAATGGAATAAACAGTCGCATTCTGCTTGGGTTCCTTCGGAGAGAAATTACAACTTTTGTCTTAGTTCACCTCTGGGCTTATGAGTTGCAAATTTGTGCCAAGGCTTTATAAGAAATCAAATTCTCTGTTACAGCATGAAAAAGTTTGGCAACTATAGGGGTGAAAATCATATCTTCCTGAGCCTTTTCTCTTTCCCCCCATGCACAGATATCTTGTACTAATTACCTGAATTAAAAGCTTTCAACTGCGGGCAGTAAGTGTCTACCCATCTCAACTGAGTAGTTTTGGGGACACAAAAGAAAAGTATTCTTAGAACTAAATTAACTTTCTGGTGGATAATGTGGGAAAAGCCAGACCAAGATATTTTGCTGCCTGAAGCAAACAATAGGACAATTCTCTCTCTCTCTCTCTCTCTCTCTCTCTCCCACCCCACATGGAGTTATGACACTTGAGTAAAAGAAGAGAAAGTCTTACTTCTTCCTTCTCTCCCGCTGCATCATCCACGCAGCTGCTATTCCCCTGCTGCTATTGCATAGTGACAAACTTAGACATACAATTGTGATGGCAACATGAATTTGAAACCACAGCAAATGGGAAATCAGCTGGACAAAGAAACTTTCTCAAGCTCCATCTTTCCATTCAGGTACATTGTCCCCTTTCTAAAAATTTTTTTTTTCTCAGAGTAGGATGGTGTAAATTTTTGTACTGCATCTAACAAGCAGTTGTTGGTAATGCACGGTTTTCTACAGTTACCCTCAAGAAACATAACTTAGAAACCTGTTTAGATGCACACAATCACCCATGGAAATGTATACTGAACATTCGGGGGAAGTCAAAACAAATTTCCTTCAAATACATAGTTTCAGAAATTGTGTTCCATTCTGCACAGAATGGGAATTTATGTAGATAGGAAAGTACCCTACTCAATCAGTACAGGTAGTCCTTGACATATGACCACAATCGAGCCCAACATGTATGTTGCTAAGTGAGACATTTATTAAATTGAGCTTTGCCCCACTTTATGCCCTGCCTTTCCACAGTTGTTAAGTGAATCATTGCTAAGTTGTTAAGTTAGTAACAAGGTTGTTCAGTAAATCTGGCTTCCCCACTGACTTGGCTTGTCAGAAGGCCGTAAAAGCTGTTAACCTGGGCCACTGCAAAATTAAGTATGGATGTATTTATAAACATGGATCAAGTTGGATGTAAAGCATGGGTGTACTTTTAATATGGATAAGTATACAGTAACTGTAATAAATATTGGTGTACTAAAAAGTAGGTATTAGCATGGATGCAATAAATATTGATTTACTTATAAGTATGGTCAAAGATGGATGGATGTCCTTATAAATACATCCTAGGATTTGGAAAAGGCACGATTGTCCTTGTGAGAGCATTAGAGGTTTCTACCACAGCCTTACCTTTCAGCGGCTAGCTTTTCTCCTTCATTCTTGTTACTGTTATTGCCAAATACTCCATCTGGTAGTAGATAATTTCTTATAATGGAGGAAAGGAAGCAAATGTCAACATTTAAATGTCACTCTCTTCTACTTACCAGACAAGCACAATATTCAGTCTGGGCTTCCAACCCTGTGTGATTGCCTGAAGGGAAATTTCAACACCCTGGGTAACCAAACTGTTTGCTTATCTAAACACACACAGTGTGCGTGTGCATGCGTGCATGAGAAAGAGAGACAGAGATAGAGACAAAGACAGACTGACTGACTAACTGACTAATAGGGATACTAGATGCATTTCAGTGCTGATCCATGAGGCACATATTATTTCACAATGTCACACTGTCCGATTGTACATTGCTGGAGAGCTCAGAAATACATAGATTGGCTGCTGGTAAATTACTTCAGAAAATTATCTACTTGCCTTTAGCAGACTTCTGACCGACACTGGTGTATCAAGGCAAGGATCAAGAAGTGCCTCAAAGCACACATTAAGAAAACAATCTTCACCTGTTTGCTCACAAATATTTAAATCATCACAAATATGCAAGATAATTCAGGTTTAGCCAGGATAGTATACTGGACAATGCATGTTTAGTCATAAGTACCATTTAGTCACTGTAACTTAGGAGTCATTAGGGCTAAATGAAATTAAAATAAAATAATTAGTTTTGTTTTTTAAAAATACTTACTCTCAAACTAAAAAAACTGCATTATAAGAACCATAACTGCTAAATGACATCAGCTTCACAGGTAGTATTCAGCAGGTTCTGGCCAGTTCTGGAGAACCGGTAGTGGAAATTTTGAGTAGTTCGGAGAACCGGTAGCAGAGTAGTTTGGAATACCACCTGTGACTGGCCCCACCCCTATTTATTCTCTGCCTCCCAAGTCCCAGATGACCGGCTGGGTCTCCTTTTATTGCCCTGCACAGGAGAACGGAGCTGGAAAGCAGGTTAGTGAAGTGGGGAGAGAATGGGGATTTTACAGTATCCTTCCACTGCCATGCCCACCAAGCCACACCTGCCAAGCCATGCCACGCCCACCAAGCCACGCCCACAGAATCGGTAGTAAAAAAAAAATTGAATCCCACCACTGATTAGCTTCTACAATTGGATTTTATAGGGTAAAGAACAATATGAAGTTTCTGATGAAAACAGTATCCCTGCCGAATAATATGAAGCTAGATTTGCCGCCAAATAGTTGGCATCTGTAAAGTTCCAACAGAAATCATAAATCCCCAATCCTTTTTGGCTAATCCCGACCCACAGGATCAGCTAGTTTTGAATTACAATGACCATGACAATTAAATCTAAAATATGCTAGTGCTCCAGGATTATATTCAGTTCAAATTTTATATAAAAACATCCTGGTTTAATACCTAGATCAGATAATGCAGAAATCCAGGCGTCCTGACAGGAGAGTTATAAAAAGGGAATCAGAGTGATGGAAAGATTCCACTCAGCTCTTGAATGAAAGGCAGACTATAAAACTGATAAATAAAAACTCCTAGTGATTCAACATGTTTTTATGCGCAACAATTAGGAACATGAGTGCAATGATGCAATCTCGACAAATAAAGGACATATAAATCCCACACATATTATAGGGGAAGTGTTAATCAAATCCTTAACTTCCTGGAAGGGATTTATTTTTGACTGGATAATGGCCGCTAAATTCCTTCTTAAAATACTCTGCCAACTGAAGAATTGGCAGACAAAATGAGCAGTGGCAAGGGCAGTTTGCATTTGGTCAGCTTTTGTAATGGCTAAATGGGAACTGCAAATCCAACACGTGTTCATTATTCTCCAGGCCTTCAGCAGTAATTAGCGTGTATCCATGTGGCAAAGACTTGGTCTTTTCTATGAAGTCTCTTGACAGGAATGATGTCAAGTCTCATTTGTTCTTTTCTTCATGATGAACTTATTCAGAGGGCTCCCATTTGTCTGTGCCATTGACACAGTGATGTCTATTATCCTTAAAAAGTACCATATCATCTCTTTCTCAATAGACAGTGGATGAGATTAATGCCCATGATCACAACAGGTCATGCATGTAAGTGCACTGGCAAATAATAACTATCAAATAATAACTTGTTTCATCTGATATATGGGGTTGGTCCCAGTTATATTTACAACTTCTAGGACAAAGAGGATGCGTGCACACATGTAGAAATATACAAGTGGCATAGGAAAGTATAATCACCCACTAAAACGCAATCCGTAATGTCATGAGGTAAAAGTAATATAATAACTCACTCAAGCTGAATTCAGGCCCAGATGGACTCTGATGCTGTCATCAGGCTGATTATACAGAAGTGGTTCGTCTTTTTTGTGTGTATGATATTACTTTTCAAATACCAGCCAGATCTACTCCTGTTTAATGTTTTCAAGATCAGCCAAAGTCATGGTAATTTATCAGTTTAAAAACTGTACAGTGTATTTACATTTAGGAAGTTGTGGGCAACCCTTAGGGAAGTTGCATACCAAAGAAATTTATAATTTAAAAAAATGTGCTGCTGTATATATACAATCGAGAAACATCACATTAAATATGGGTGGGAGGGAAATGTATGTATTACATTTCTAAATGGGTTTTTATGTTAATTCTCAGAAGAAGAAAAAACATCTGGAAGGATTAATACTTGAGGGCATGCCGTAATGGCACAGCCCAATTCCAGAATGATCCACTTGTGCTTGTTATAACGCAGTTTAGCAAAACTTGGGATCAACTATGACCAAATGGAAACCTAATTATGAAAGTGTCACAGAAGTGTGTAAATACAAGCATACACTTGACCGCTATGCATTTCAACTCAGCTTACACAATAGGGCAAGCAAGAGAAGGATACCCAGGAAGTTCTAAGAATAAAAAATAGAGAATAGGTTTTCTAATGAGACTTGTATGGATTTGAGGGGAGAAAGACAGGTAAGAGGCTTCAGTCATCAGTCTCGACTCAACTTTTTTTTTTTTAATCTAGAAAGCCAGGCAACTGCAATTTAACTCTACAGATTTAATGAACCTGTCCTGCAGCATAGGTATAAGTAAAGGTGGTGGTAATCAGTGTGTAAATTAATCCTGCCCCCACTTTTTTTACATATGATGCTAGGCTGGCTGCACTGCTGTGAATACCACATGAACTGGACTTTCCTGAATTTCTGCATTTTCCACAACAGGTATGTTTGTGTTGTTTGTTTCCTCTTGGTGAATGCCCCACCAAGTAATTAATTGTGTATATGGCATTATTAGCAGTGGTGGGATTCACATTTTTTTACTACCAGTTCTGTGGGCATGGCTTGGTGGACGTGGCAGGGGAAGGATACTGTAAAATCTCCAGTCAGAGGTGGTATTTGCCGGTTCTCTGAACTACTCAAAATTTCCACTACTGGTTTTCCAGAACTGGTCAGAATCTGTTGAATACCACCTCTGGTTATTATGCATTATTAAAATACATGTAGTGTTTTAACTAGTTTTTTAAATTGAAATAAATTTAATTGAAATTTACCCCCATAACTTGTTGCCTAATACTGATATAGGGAAGAAACTAAGAGTAGGTGAGAGAAAACTGTGAGTAGCAAAATCAAAACTACTCCCAAGTCTAACAACAGGAATTAATTGGCCATCATGTGTGTTAGAACAAAGCTTTTACAGAAATGGACAGGTTTGAAGAAAATTTCAATCTTGAAGGCAGAAGGAGGAGAACTGGAGCATGTTAAGGTATTTTGTTGGACACAGGATTTGAGAAAGTTGAAGGCAAGGATTTGGTGGGAAATATGGACAATAAAATAAGAGAGGTGACCATTGTGGAATACTTTGAGAAACATAGTCAATAAAATTCAGTCTATCCATCAAAAATAAAAGTGCTGGTGTGTACAGCTTGCAAATTCCATAAGATTGGACTATCCTGCCTTTCTACATTTTCTGCAACTGTGTTGTGCATGTACGTCTGTGTGCAGTTTATTTCTACTGTTAGCAGCATCCAGCTGCCTAATTTAACATTTCCAGGACATGAGCAGTTTTCTAAAAAAATCTCCATGTGTCAAAGAGTGAAAAATAAATCAACACTGTTATAACAAAGCAAGTCAGAATGAGGAGGGAAATGCCATCTTTCAAGATCAACTGTTCCACAGAGTACTGTACCATACAAACTGGCTGTCAGCATAACAACAGACATTAGTATATAGTCTTCAAAAAAAATATGTTATGACAAGACTTGGATGGGAAAAAAGAAACATTGTCCCAGAGGTTTGGGATATTGTAGTTAGTGAAAAGTTTCTAACCACAGGGGATGGTTTGGCCACAGAGATATTAGTAGTTGTCCCAAACTGGGAATGCTGTCAATAAATTGGACTGTGATTCTCAAAATGCTGTCAAAAGTCTGGCATAGAACTCCCAACACATCTGAAGGGCACCCAATTAGAGAAGGATAAATATGGAGTGCAGGCGATTACCTCACAGTATGTCACGCACAGTATGAACATTAAATGACCAGTGGCCTGAACACCAATGATTTAATGTTGATTGGCACATTCTGCTATTATTCTTATGGCAGAGATACTCTCAATTAAAATTAACTTTAGAATCATACTGCAACAAATATGAAATTATGGTCATTAGTTTAAATGGCTTTAGGAAAGAATTGGACAAATTCATGAAGGATGATATCTGGCAGTGGCTATGAACCCATAAGTAACGTTGAAAATCAGTATCTGGGTATCCAAGGCTTTTCTACCAGTTCAAAACTGGTGATGGTCTTCTGTTACTTGATCGTATCAGCTGAACTCAACAGCTGAATCAATTTATGTCTGGTTCAATTATCATATAACAAAACTATTATCATATAACACAACTATTATCATATAACACGATGAGATATCTTTCAGAACCAGCTCCTTACCAAATCTATGGTCCTTAGCTACGGTCATCCCTACCTTCAAAAAAGGTGACCCCAGCCTGGTTGAAAACTATAGACCAATCTCACTGTGTTGTGTCATGTGCAAAGTCATGGAATCAATCATTAACCAATTAATCACTCTTCACTTAGAGTCAAACAACCTACTCTCCAAAAAACAATTTGATTTCAGAAAAAAAATTGCCCTGCAATCTACAACTCCTACACTGCAAACACATATGGGGTACTCTACTTGACCAGGATAAAGCTATAGACGTAATTTACATAGACTTCTGCAAAGCCTTTGATTCAGTGGTACACGACAAACTACTGTTAAAACTAAACTCTTATGGCATTTCCGGATCCCTCCATAAGTGGATTACTGCGTTCCTGTCAAACAGGAAACAAATAGTAAAAATAGGGAGCGCTATATCTAACCCTGCTCCAGTGTCCCCCAAGGCAGCGTTCTAGAACCCACACTCTTTATACTCTATATAAATGACCTTTGTGATCATCTTATAAGCAACTGTGTCCTCTTTGCGGATGATGTAAAACTATTCAACATCACTGACAATGCTACTATCCTTCAAAGCGACCTTGATTATGTGTCTGAATGGTCAAACATCTGGCAACTTCAAATCTCAACAAATAAATGCTCTGTCTTACATATTGGCAAAAAAAATCAGAAAATAAAATACAAGCTGAATAGTCAAGACCTTGTTGATGATCCAAACTCTGTCAAGGATCTTGGAGTACTCATCTCTAATGATCTAAGTGCTAGAACCCACTGTAACTACATAGCCAAAGAGTTGTTAACCTAATCCTGTGTAGCCTTTTCTCTGGTAATATCACACAACTAACTAGAGCATACAAAACATTTGCTAGACCAATACTTGAATAGAGCTCATCAGTCTGGAACCCACATGATGTATCTGATATTAATACAATTGAGAAAGTCCAGAAATATTTCACAAGAAGAGTTCTCCACTCCTCTACTCATTGCAGAATACCTTATGCCACCAGACTTGAAATTCTAGACCTAGAAAACCTAGAACTATGCCGCCTTTGGTCCGATCTAAGTATAGTACATTAAATTATACATTGTAATGTCCGACCTGTCAATGAATACCTCAGCTTCAACTATAACAATACAAGAGCACACAATAGATACAAACTCAAGGTAAACCGCACCAAACTTGATTTCAGGAAATACTACTTCAGCAACAGTGGTCAATGTCTGCAATACTCTACCTGACTCTGTGGTTTCTTCCCCAAACCCCCAAAACTTTAACCTTAGACTGTCTGCTATTGACCTTACCCCTTTCCTAAGAGGTCTGTAGGAGGCGTGCATAAGTGCATCAATGTGTCTACCGTCCCTGTCCTATTGTGTCTTTTTGTTTTTCTTATATGTATCCATTTCATGTATTCATAACTATGTTTATACTGTACTTGTACCTGTTATCTTATAATCGCTTGACAAAATAAAATAAATAAAAATAATAATAAATAAATAAATAAAAAATATCATCAGGCTTGAGATTTTGGGATTGGACAACCTTGAACTACGCCGCCTACAGTTAGACTTAAGTATAGCACACAAAATTATCTGCTACAATGTCCTACCAGTCAATGATTACTTCAGCTTCAACCACAACAATACAAGAGCACACAACAGATACAAACTCAATGTAAACCGCTTCAAACTTGATTGCAGAAAGTACGACTTCAGCAACAGAGTGGTCAATGCCTGGAATGCACTACCTGACTCTGTAGTTACATCCTCAAACCCCCACTCCTTTAACCTCAAACTATCCACTATTGACCTCACCCCATTCCTAAGAGGTCTGTAAGGGGCATGCATAAGTGCACCATCGTGCCCACCGTCCCTGTCCTATTGTCCCCATTTATTCGTACCTATTTCCTGTATTCTTACTCATGTTTATACTTATATCTATTACCTTGTAAGTGATTGAAAAATTAATTAATTAATTAAACAAGCAAACAAACAAACAAACAAATAAATAAATAAACCTGGTAGAAAAATACTTTTCCTTTTGCATATTCTGCAGCACTCTTGAGGATGGTCTGTTTTCACACTGTGAAGCAATCTTGTCTTATCTCTTGGACATGTTTAATGCCCATTTTACTAGGCTCAGTCTTGACACCTTCCCAGAAATCCTCACTCTGCTGCCAATTTTGCAATCCTGTGAACTGCTCAGGTGCCAACTAGCATTCCCTCCAATGTTCTTTTCCCATCCAAATTCATTTGTTTTTTCCAGCAACTAAAACAAATGACCAGCCACTATGAAAATGAAAAAATAGTGCTCTGTTCCCTACCAAAGAATCTTGAGAAAGAGATTTATGCTACTACAGAACCCTACTCACAGACAGGAGGAAAAAAGAGCCAGAGAATAACCCACCAGTCCTACCAGAACCATCCACCTGACCCACCAGCCAGAAACTTCCAGTTTCTAATGCTTCAGCTTCAGAAATACATTTATATTTGTAGTACTTTAATCCAGAAATTCATAAACTCCAATGGCAGCTCATGTCTGTGGTATTCCTAGTTCAGAATCACGTGGAATCAGCAGAAATGCCGCATGTAGATATAGAAGGACCTTATGTCCATGTGAACGAATCTCCAGGGTTATCCACAGCTGGTGCAGGTTTTGACTTTCTTCATGTATACATTTGGTTGAGGGAGAAAATTCAGATTGATAATATTGAGATTTAACTGTGCCTTATCATAGTCTAACATATGCCACTGCTTCCTTTGATCTTCCTTGAATCTGAGTGTACTTTAGATATGAGAACCGGATTTGGAGAAATGTATTTACAATAGTAACAGCAGGATATATGCTACAAATTAGATCCACTTTATCCCACAATTTTACATGAGATACAGGAATAAAGAAACATAATTGTAGAATGTTCAGACAGTTAGAAGATTGTTCAAAGATAGTTAAGTTTGAATACCTGCCTGGTAAAGGAATCATTTGTAATATTTCAGTACCTTGACAATGGCCCTTCATCTTCTGTTTAAACATTTTCAGTGAAGGAGTATCTACTTCTTCTTGAGGTAGTCTTCCCTTTTCCTGACAGACTTTACTTGAGGTATCAAGTGTCAGTTCAGTGCAGACACTTGCATTGTACAAGGTGATGATATCACACATGGACTTCATATTCTTTGTGGTAACAAGGATCACTTGTTTTACACTGCTTTGTTATTGTAAATTATTCCTTACTGTTCCATTTAGACCAAGCTTGAATTTTACAAATTTTAAGGCTGTGTAATCACCACCAATTTTCTAGTAAGGCATGGAAATGAAAATCAAAAAGTAGGACTTCACTTATCTTTCAGCAGGTTGGGCTGTCATCTCAGATGAGAGATGCTGACAGGGCAATGTTTGAAGGAGTTTTTTCCTCCTCCAGCTGCTTCGCCTTCCTCGAGTGGAGAGCTAAGAATGACAAAAGTCCATCATGGGCCACCTAAACTAATTCTATTACCTCAGGAGCAATGGATGTCTCTATCCTACCATATCTGCAACTATTTTTTGACATTCCCCTCAGGAATGTCAAAAAAGCCCACCCTTTGAGTCCTGTTGGGTTAATAACATGCTACTAGCAAAACCTGTGATGCAAAAAAAATGCCCTTCAGCTAACTCCTCTCTTTTACACAAGCAGATTTCTAGATTTCTAATTTTAGAAGAATGTTAATAGGATAATTACATAGAATGGCCATATTAGTTGCTGAACCATTACATCCATCCCCTGATTACTTGATAATCTTACATATTCTTCCTATGGCCATCCCTATAATAGATTCATTTCTATTTTTCTTCTTGGTGAAAGGCTATTACCACCACAGGAGAACTCATCTGAAAAACTCATCTACTTTCAAATATTCACAATGGTAGAAGCAAGGGGTGAATTTTACTTGTACGGAGAATAAAGAGCCAGGCAGATGTGGAACCCTACCAGGCCAACCAAAATACCATATTTAGAGGTGGCCTGGAGCCATCCAAAATGCTACATGAAAAAATTAGGAGTGACTCAAAAGAACATGCATTTTCTTTATAAACTACTACCTAACAGCCATTTTTGGTCCATTTTTGACAGATGGAGCATTACAGAAATGCGGGAGTGGGGGGGGGAGTTGCAAACAGCAGTTACAACAAAGGCAATACTAATAATTTCTGTAGTGATTCCCAATCATTTACAGAAATACCTCAAATGAGCAAAAGGAGCTTCTTTCCTACTTGAGCACAGAACGCAAAAATTTTAAACAGTGAAAACGGGATGAACATTTTCATATCTAATAGCACTCTCTAAGTGGTTTACAGAGTCAGCATCTTGCCCCCAACAACCTGGCTTCTTATTTTACCAGCCTCGGAAGGATGGAAGGCTGAATCAACCCTGAGTTGGGGAGACTTGAACTGCCAACCGCTGGCAGCTGGTGATCAACAGCAGTAGCCTGCAGTACTGCATTCTAACCACTGCACCGCCACGGCTCCTTAATGCAACATAAAATCCAGAATCATTCACTGAAACTAGAAAAACCCCAATTTTAAAAATTAATTAATTAAATTTGTACACTGCTTGGCTCCCAACATATCTGATTGGTTTACAATATGAAACACACAGGAAAAAAAAAGTAACAATAAACACAAAGCAGCAAAAAGATGGCAAAACTCGGCAATGAAAGAAACCATACACATGGTTAATCCGAAGGGGCTTCAACCAACCTCTAGGCAAAAGCCTGGGTGAAGAGTTAGGTCTTCAAGACTCTGAAATGTTAGTTTCAGAGTAACAATTTAGGTCCATTCCACCTGGATCTCAGGTAGAACCTCATTCAAGAAGGAAGGTTCTGCAAGGGAGAAGGTAAGCTTCGGAGATCCTAATAATAGATGGCATTCTTTAATCAAAGGAACCTGGAGTACACTAAGCATGTTGGATTGAATTGGCTGGGCACATGGAATGGGAAATAGATGGCTCCTCAAACAATTGGGCTCCAAGCCATGCTGTGAAAGCTAGTCTTAGGTTTGCAGCCTTGCGCCACTGTTTTATTTGTGTTCAAGTTGATGGAAGAGAATTTGCTCTCAAAATCTATTTAAAAAAATAATTTTAGGGAAATACTCATAAATGAAATCTAGTGCTCTTGACTTTATGTAGTTACAAATGGCTAGGGTCTATGTTTGAATGATTTGTCATTTACTGGACAATCATCACTCCAGAGAGCTGCCATTTCCTGGCTTTCCTCATTTCAGTTAACTCTCAGGGGAAGGCATTGTGAACAAAGGTGGTATTCTGCAGGTTCTGACCAGTTCTGGAGAACTAGTAGAGGAAATTTTGAGTAGTTCAGAGAACCGGCAAATACCACCTCTGACTGGACCCGCCCCCATCTATTATCTGCCTCCCGATTCCCAGCTGATCGGCTGGGTCTTCTTTTGTTGCTTTGCACAGGAGAACGGAGCTGCAAAGCAGGTTAGTGGGGTGGGCAGGGAATGGGATTTTGCAGTAACCTTCCCCTGCCATGCCCACCAAGCCATGCCCACCAGGCCACACCACGCCCATTAAGCCACACCACGCCCCCCAAGCCACGCCCACAGAACTGGTAGTAAACAAATTTGAATCCCACCACTGATTATGAGGGAATTTCTCCCATGGGGGATTTTAAGCCACAGCGCCCCTGAAGGAGCAGGAGTCCTGCTTGAGAATAGGTTGGAGAATCCTTCCAATTTTCCTGCCCGCATTTTTGCTGGAAGTCTCACAAAAATAGGATAAGAATGTTCCCCATCGGATTGGCTCCATCACTCCAGTGGCTCCAACACTCCATTACTCCTCACACAAAACGCATGTTTAGATGGCTGTTTTGCCCACCAGCTGTACAGAGACGAATTCCTTTACATTTAGCCCAGCATGGGGGGAGGGGGGGAATACTAGAACAAAGCAATGGTAAATCGGTGCTGCCAAGAAAAATGCATGTATTCAGTCACCAGGAGTTCAGCTCAATATAAGGCCATATTTACTGTTTCAGTTAGCAGAGAGATGCTGCCACTGAGTCAGTGTTCCTCTATTGTTACTGTGCTTAATAATCGCTACTGAAACACCTTTTCTTCATGATGTTCACGTATCCTTACATAAAGATAAACTAAACAGCACACAGCAATGCTGAAGCATTTTGAAGCCAGGAAGAGATCAATCTTAATGACTCATCACTTCCAAAATAGATGGTTTGTATGATGATATGATGGCATGTTTGGAAAATGTAATCTGTACTCTCACCTCTGTTTAAAGCGAAGGACTGAAAGTCCTCCAATAAATGTCAACGGTTTTCAACGTTTCAAAGTCAACCATGTGCAATTATTCTTTCATCCAAAAGGCCATGATTCGGAAGGACTGAGCAGAGGTAAAAAAGATATAAGCGTTCATATATTTCAAGAATCAGGACTCTCTGTTGAACTTAGGATTCCCGCTGAAAATTGAATGAGGAGTCCCAAAGGGGCTGAACTGAAGAAGCTGCTAGGATGAGAAGCGAAATGTTTTTAAAGAAAAAAAAAAACCAAGAAAGTCCAGTTGCCTTTTGGAAAAGCACTTTGGGAAAATCAGGACCTGGCCAATTGAGAGTCTCCATAGACCTCTACTGTATGTAGAAACATTTTTCATAGCTGGTGTGTATAGTAGTCAGTGTATTGGCCTAGGACCGTGATGGTGAACCTATAGCATGCATACCATCTCTCTGGGCATGCCAGCCATCGCTCATTGTTCTACTGAGTTCCAGCTGGTCTTTGCGTGCACGGGAGCACAGGAAACTGGAAGAGCAGCTCCCCAGCATGCATGGGCCCGCCGTCCAGCTGGTCTTGGTGCATGCATGCATGTTAGAAACCAGAAGACCAGTTGGCCAGTCTGTATGTGCTTGCTCCGAAGCTGAGCTTCCTGTTTTTGGTGCTTCAGCGCACTGCTTCAGGGAGCTGCTCTTCCGGCTTCTGGTGCATGTGCGCACTTCCATTTCGGCACTTGGTGTTGAAAAGATTTGCCACCACTGGCCTAGGACTAAGACACCTGAGGTTCACATCTACCCTTAACCACAGAGGTTCACCGAGTGACTTTGAGTCAGTTCGTGTCTCTCCACACAACCTTCCTTACAGGTTTGTTGTTGTGAGGAAATAAATGGAGGAAGGAGTGCTACAGAGGCCAGTTTTCATTTCTGGGGGAGAATGGAATACAAATAAAATAAATAAATACCTGTTCTTACCGTGATTACTTTTTTTTTTCACCAGAGTAGATCATGGGTCATCTACAAGCTTTTGCGGGGGGCGGGGGGGAGTCAATTGATGAGATGCTTTCATTAGATGTAAAAATTAATATTTTGGAACGTCTTCTGTGAGGTCAGAAGTTTTTTTTTTTTAAATGTACACCAGGAAAAAAAGATTCCCTGAAGGTATATTTATTACTGTAATAATATGACCTTGGTGGTGGCTTGTTCCCTGAGCTTTTCGTTTAGTTTCCGAACATTTCATCACCAGGCTAGGTAACATCATTAGCAGAATTTTGGTTGAAGGTTCAACCAAAGTTTTGCTCCTTATGTTACTTAGCCTGGTGATGAAATGTTTGGAAACTAAAAAACAAGCGTGGAGAACAAACTACCACCCAAACTACAACTATTTCCCACCCTTTCAAATAATATAACCACATTTAACCAAAAAAGTACTTTTCAATTAGATAGGAGACAGAATTTACAAACTTGAGCCAATACTGGAGAATTGTACCTGTAATACTGGAAGAATCTAGAATCACTGTTTTTTTTAAAAAAATATCTTAATATTGATTAAGGATGGCATAGGGTTACACTGCTACTTGAGGAAGTGTTACATGGTTGCCGGCCTCCCTTGTTTTCTCTTATTTTGGCTGAAAATCTTGCATGAGGGCCAGCATTTCTTCATTTGTAAAGAACTATTTTCCTCACCAGAAGACTGCAAAGCAATGCATGGCCTACAGAAATTATGTCTTCAAAATGCTACAGTTCAATATCATCTGTTGGGGTCTGAGGCGAAGGAGACACTGGAAAAGCAACACAAGATGTCAACCAATTATAGAAATCACTGAACGATGTAGAGCAATACAAACACGGCCCTTCAGTCTTGCAGGCGGAGCCCGAAGTAGCGCACAGTTGTGAGGCTGGAAAATTTAGGGCGTGTCAAATATTTCAACATTCAATTTCCGAATATTGGGGGGTGCTCAAAAGTTGTGACATGGCTTGGGGATTGTAAAGGTGTTTTGGTTGCTTTAATATAATCTAGATGTGCTTAGTTAAGTAACTACATAAATATCATAACTTTTTAACATTTTGTTTGTCCATGAGAGGCCACCTTTGTCAACCAATTTTTAACAGGGTTAATTATTCCTGCCTTATATGCACACACACACACACACACACACACACACACTGTTTCTGTGTGTGTGTGTGTGCGTGTGTGTGTAGGAGGCAGGAATGCATACATTGTATGTATGCGTGTCTATTATATATTTTAACTATTTTATATACTATTTTATATTTCATTATTTTTATTGTCCCTCTTCAAAGGATATGGGCAGTTTAGAAATGTGACATATAAACCGACAAACAGGAAATTGTTTATGTGCCCGCCTCTTTTTTTTCCTCCTATTTTGGGGCCGTTGTGCTATCTACAGAGATGGACGCCTGATTCTTCTTCAGCTGTGACTTCCAAAGAGAAGTTGTCACAGTCAAAATGACTCCCATTCACATGCCTTATTCTCCTCTGTTGGACAAAACTGCCTTATCCTCACCCCCCTTCCCCCCATGTAATATCACTCCTAATGTTGAAATACCGTTTGCCTGCCAGTCTGGACAATTTCTGCATGTGAAATGAGAGGCACCATCTTGTTTCTAACCTAAGGCACCAAAACTCTTTGAGTAGCATTGTGCGCAGAGGGAGAGAGAGGGAGGCCAGGAGGGAGAAGAAGATGTTATGCTTTGTAGTAAAGTTAGATTTTTTCCCCACCATTAACCAATAACAAAGGGAATAAGGGAATCTTAACTAAATCATCTGTCACCGCTGACTGGCAAGATAATGATTCTGTGTTAGTAAAGAGAGAGACATAAATGATGTGTTGTGAAATAATCATCTAACATTTTTTAACAGGTAGGTAAAAATGGCACTAATATGTAATGCAACAAACCTAATGTGGCAAGAAAGTAGATGTTAGCATTGGTGTTTTTGTGAGCTGTTTATAAAGTTCTCTCTCTCTCCCCACCAGTCACCCTCCCAGCAACTGGCATGCTGCTTTCAGTTTCTGATTCTACCCGTTGTAACTATTACTACATGTCACTCACTGTTGTGGAGCGGCGGAGACACGAGACTGAAGCCAGAGCGAACGTTTAAAGGCTTTATTCAGTTGAATAAAGGATTGCCGCGTCTGCCTGGCTAACTCGGCAGATCAGCTGGCGGCAACAGCTGATGCCGTCTGACAGCTCCCTTTTATATCCGGCTGTCAGACGGCTCAGCCAATGGGAGCGGTCGGCGCTCCCGCTTGAACGACGGACCTGGTTGGGGACTCCAACCAGTCCTATAGACACAACACTCCTTTCCCCCGGCCAGGAGCATGCGTAGTCCCGCAAGTATGTTGGTTGCCTGCAATGGCGGCTGGACCATCGAAGCTCAGGCAGGTTGCTGGCTGGAACAAAGTCCTCAGTCCCCGGGAGCGTTTCAGAGGTCGTTGGCGAGCGTGCTCAGTCGGCGTGGTCCATCTGCGGGTCTGGCAAGCCTTCCTGCTCGGTCTGTCTTTGGCGCGTCGTTTGGTCGGGGCGGTAAACCGGGGCCTGCAGGGAGCTTTCGTTGTCGGCGAGGCGAGTCGGGCCCTGCAGGGAACTCTCGGCTGGGTAGTCTGGGCCTTGCAGGGGGGTCTCGTCGTTGGCGTGGTAGGTCGGGTCCTGCAGGGAGCCTTCGGTGCTGGATGGCTGGGCTGGGTAGATCGGGTCACTTGGTTGGTTAAGGAACCCATCAGCTGCTCCTCTCCATCGCCTCCTTAGCTGGTCCACATGTCTGCGCCACAGGCGTCCATCTTCCAGGAGGACTCTGTAAGATCTTGGCCCTGCAATTGACACAACCTGCCCAGGTACCCAC
>NW_020769419.1:1483202-1531047 GCF_900518735.1 Pseudonaja textilis | reverse complement strand
TTTTCCCACGTCATTGTAGTTGTGCTTTTAAAGTTGTAGCGACGTTTCATCAGAATCTCATCTGCCATCATCAGGCTTCTGTATGTTTCTACAGAAGCCTGATGATGGCAGATGAGATTTTGCTGAAATGTCGCTACAACTTTAAAAGCACAACTACAATGACGTGGGAAAATACCCGAACAAAGCTGAATGCCATATACATATACAATTAACATAATTTCCCACATTCCTGGGGTACGCTGCAACACAGGTTTTTTTCATTGTCTCCCATGCAGCTTCCACAGTTGTTTACATCCATTTATATTTATTCTGTTTGCTAATTTTCTTTTAATACTTTTTCATATTAATTCATACTTACTCTTGTAATTTTTCCTACTTTCACTCTATTTCAATGGTTCTCAACCTGTAGTCCTCAGACCCCTGGGGGCTGCAATATCGTCATGGGGTGGGATGTCCCACAAAAGCTTGAAGAAATATTATGATGTAAATCTTGAGTTAAGTCTTGGGGGTCCATGGCCATGGTTTGTGGCCACACAAATATTTTAAGGGAGTCTGTAGTGAAGAAATGGTTAAGAAGCACTGCTCTATTTTCCTTTTTGTTTCTTCCAGATCCATTTTCTTCCTAAAATTCATTTTAGACATTATCAAATAATGGTCTTATTGATGAATGACACAATGATAATCTTGCTTGGAAGCATTATTTTTAGTCTGAGACAGTGGTTAAATGCTAATATAGGAATTCAAGGTGATATGCATATTGTTCTCTCTCTCTCTTTTAAACAACTTTGTGAAGAAAGTTGGGCTAAGAAAATTAACTAGCCAAAGTCCACCTGGTTGTGGTTATTGCCCAAATCCTGAAAGAATACCTTGACTCAGATGGCCACCAGTGCCAAGACACCTGGCTTTTCAGGTCTTCCTGTGGGGCAACCATGGCCACTCAGTGGAGTACTGAGTTCATCCAACATATTGCTCTAGTTTTCTTTCCTTCCATTTTTCCCAACATGTATATTCTTGAGAATATACATAAAGTGACTGTCAAGCAATATACATATGCAAGAGAAACAGAGCATAAAATGGAGGTATTCCCAGAGATGGAGGTATTCATGATTGCACGTTGTAAGTGCAATAAAAATGAAATCACTGGAAACACTATCAAGTGGCAATAATATAACATGAAGATAAGGCCCTCTGAGAAATACTATCCCTCCCCATTACAAATTAACAATATGAGAGCCTCCAGGTGCTTGGTTGTTTTCTTGCAGGTGTTTCATTACCCCAACTAAATAATATCGGTGCTAACATTAGCACTGATGATGTTACCTAGTTTGGTAATGAAATGCCTACAAGAAAACAGCCAAGCTCAGAGAGCACCAAGGACCCCTCATTTCAATCCTGAGCTATAAATATTCTCCTTTCAATTAACAATCTAGAATTGGCCAGCTTGTCACTGACAGCACCAAGGAATGAGAAAATAAATAGGGCAACAGGCAGCACACTTTGGCTCAGTTTTATGACATTTTATGGAAGACTGAGGGAAGAAGCCAGTGTGGGAAAGTGGATGATCCAGTGTTAGCAGCCAGGTGTGTCCTGGTGTGCCATCTGTTTTTTTGTAGATTAGTACATCTAGGAATGGTAGTTGTTTGTTTCTGTTTCCATGGTGAATTTGATTTTGGGGTGTGTGCTGTTTAGGTGTGTTAGGAAATGGTTTAGGTTTTCTTTTCCATGGGGCCAAATAACAAATGTGTCATCGATGTATCTTACCCATACTTTGGGTTTGTGGGTGGCATTGGCTAGGGCTTTGGATTCGAATTCTTCCATGAACAGGTTTGCAATGACGGGTGACAGTGGTGATCCCATAGGGGCTCCTTCAATTTGCTTGTATCTTTGTCCTTTGTATATGAAATATGTGTTCGTTAAGCAGTGTTCTGTAAGTTCCACAAGGTGTTTGGGTGGTTGGTATTTATTTTTGATGATTTCGAGAGTTTCTTTTATCGGGACTTGAGTGAATAGTGAAACCACGTTGAAACTTACAAGCAGATCTTTTTTGTTTCACGTGTAGATCTTTGATCATTTCCAAGAGGTGGTAGGAGTTTTGTACATGTGAAGCTGCTGCTCAGCATGGCTGTAGCTGCTTTGCTAGGTATTTGGCTAGGTTTTGTAATGGTGCTCTCTGGAGCTGACTATGGGTCTGAGAGGTATGCCTGCTTTGTGTATTTTTGGGAGGCCGTATAGTTTGGGGCACCTGGAAGATTTTTCTCTTGGGATGATCGTCTGTTGGATCTCTTTGCTCATGTGGCTGGTTATAATTTTCTTCTTGGTTATTTTTTCCAGATATGTGGTTGGGTCTGTGTTTATGGGTTTGTATGTGGAGTCTTGGAGTAGGTCTGTCATTTTGTTTCGTAGTCTTTTCTTTCCATTACTACTGTGGTATTACCTTTATCTGCTGGAAGTATGGAGACCTAGAAGATGAACAGACCTATGGAACAGCTGTCCTGCCCTACATAAGAGGTACTACAGACAAAATCAGTAAGATACTACACAGGCATCACATCAAGACTGCCTTCAAAACAGACAGAAAAATAGCAGCCATCCTAAGAAACCCCAAAGATAAAATTGACCTGGAAAACCAAGGCAGATATGAAGTCCCCTGTGCATCATGCCCAGCCACATACATTGGACAGACCAATAGAAAAATAAGTACCCGCCTAGATGAACACAAAAATGCAGCAAAAAAGCTGGAACACACTTCCTCACTAGTCCAACACATGAAAGCCACAGGTCACAGCATCGACTTCAATGGCACCAAAACCGTAGCCACTATAGAAAACCCCAGCTACAGAATTATCAGAGAAGCCATAGAGATTGAAGAAAAAAGACCTGAAAGCATGAATAGAAGAGATGACTCCACCAGACTGTCAATTATCTGGAAGCCTGCACTCACAAACAAAAAAATCTCCACACCACAAGCCAGGCAAACACCTGGGCACAAACAGACTCCCCCTGATACCTCCAGCTTAAACACACCCCAACCAGGCACCCAGATGAAACCTAGCTTCCTAATAAATGATAGCCGTCCATTTACTCAGAGCCAAGCCACACTAAAAGCCTCCAATACAGGAAACACAATGTTGCCAGCCAATCAAGACAAAAAAAAAAGCTACAAAACAGACAGAAGATATTAGAAACACCAGTCAAGCAGAACACAGCAAAATCCAAGACCAATAAACACAGACCAAGACTCCCAACCAATCAGGATGAAGAAAAAACCATTCTGGCACAGCAGTAGGCTAGCCCCAAATTTAAAACAGAAATGGCTGTGAAAGTCTGACTCACAGATGAACTCAATACAGAAGCCTGATGATTAAGTTTTCGCGGGTACTTACATGTATGGTATTCAGCTTTGTTCGGGTATTTTCCCACGTCATTGTAGTTGTGCTTTTAAAGTTGTAGCAACGTTTCGGCAGAATCTCATCTGCCATATATATCCCCTTTTTGGTTTATTATATTTCTCTCTCTCTCTCTCCCTCTCTCCCTCCCTCCTCCCCCCCCTCTCTTTATGGGAGGACATTTCTTGGGTGTTTTGGGATCCTTCCTGGGGCAGTGAGGAAATTCTTGAAGAAATGCTTCAGTGCAACTAAGGATTGTGAATTAAGGGTGAGCAATGATTTTGTTCGAGTTTCTTGGGTATGAAAGGGGCTTCTGGAACAGCTCCTCACAGAGAGCTTTGTAAATTATTAATGTGCCTTATGTCGCTCTATATTATGGAAATCAACCTAGCACTGCTTGCTTTTCCATTAAAATAGTAAATAGTGGGTTTTTTAAAAAAAGAAAGAAAGAAAGAGAAAAGGAGAAAGAAAGAAGCTAAGAAGAAGAATGGAAGGGGAGAGAGAAAGAGAAAGAGAGAGAGAGAGAGAGAGAGAGAGATTTTATTTCCTTTAAGACAGATAAAAGAAGTTTTAGTAGGCAATGTTAGTAGCCTAATGTTCCACCATTTCACTGGTAGTGATTTAAAAGATCCAAAGTACTATGTAGAGTGATGAATTATGCATGTTTCATTTATTAGCTTGGGTGACCCTGTGAACAGCGAAGCTTGACAAAAAAATGAAGACCAATTTTTTTTTTTGTTCTTATTCTTTTTCCCCCCTCTGGGTACAAATATCAGTTGGATTCTACGTGTGCTCAGAAGTCTTCCCCCACCCACATTTATGCTAAGGTCAGTTTCATTTCATCTCATTTTTGCACATAGTGTGCTGCTGGGAAAGGCTTCATCAAGTGTTAGAAAATTCCAGATAAATTTAGAGCCTGCGTCCTTGCAAGGATCAGCACACTATGAAATTAATTCTGGTTTTAATTTTGTAACCTTGAACCCCTTACAAATAGACATGTGGACTACATAGGAAAGGAAAAAGCAAATGCAGGTAATCCTCAACTTGAAACCATTTGTTGTTCGAAGTTACAATGGCATTGAAAAAAGTGACTTATGTCCATTTTTCATATTTACAACGGTTGCAGCATCAGTCCAAATGATCAAAAATTTGAATGCTCGGCAACTGTCATGTATTTAGGACAGCTGTGGTGTCCTGGGTGTGTGTGTGTGTGTGTGTGTGTGTGTGAAGTAATCACATTTTGTGACCTTCTGATAAGCAAAGTTAATGGGGAAACCAGATTCATTTAACAAAGGTGTTGCTAACATAACAACTGCGGTGATTCACTTAACAGCTGGGGCAAGAAAGGTCGTAAGATGAAGCGAAACTCATTCAATGCATTCTGCTTAGCAATGGAAATTTGGCTTCAACTGTACATCGAGGACTTCCTTACACACAAGGATAGGTTCGTTTATGGAGCTTAAAGTTCTGCTTTCTCAGCCTCAGCCAGCTCCCAATATATAGTAGCTTACTATATCAATGCCAATTACTGAAAGAATATAATTCCAACCTGCAGAAATAGCATTCCCTCCCCCCGCAAAAAAATAAAATAAAATAGCATGATTGGATTTATCTCAGTTGCCATATTAGACCACCAGCCCAGGCCCAAATTGTTGGGGGGAAATATGCTAACTCTGTAAACTGCTTAGAGAGGTCTGTAAAGCAGTATATAAATCTAAGTGCTGTTGCTATTCTAGCAGTTGATGCACATTCCAGTAACCAGCAGCCCACATTGTCTACAAAAAGCCCCTCTAGGTAAGGGGTGTCAAACTCATAGCATCATGGCATCCTCACATGATATATAGCAATGGTCACTGAATGAAAAATTGTAGGTCAAGAACTACCTGTATATGAATCAGAGAAATGTATGAATGTGGCTCCAACTGAAGCTATTGTCCACCAATGTTTGTGTCTTCTTGGCTCCTCTGAATATCTCCACTGTTTCAGGGCAGATCACTTGAGCATGGAGAAGACTTTCTAAAGAAGTCATTAATATACTAGGAATCTGCTCTATAAGGAAGCAGGAAAAATGGCTAAGAAGACCGGTTTTGTGAGGGAGAAGGTTTATTCTCTGAGCTTGTGGATTGGTTTCCAAACATTTTATTACCAGGCTAGGTAACAACTTCAGGAGACTTTGGGGGATATCAGTGTGTTCTGTTAGTAAGGGCTTCAGGTGTGGGCATGTCAAGTGATGGATCAGGTGCGAGTCATCAGTGAGAGTCTTGTGGTGGGTCTTGATGGGGAAGATACATGGGGTGAATGTCATTGGGAGGTGAAACCCACCCACAAGTTTGGAGAATGAACCTTCACCTGAGCTACAGATATTCACCACTATTGTGCACCTATTTTGTCGACACTTTCCCCCAGTCAACCCAGCCAGGCCAGCACTCAGTTACTTGATGTTGATTTGAAATCTTCAGCGCATGGTTTGCCTTCCATTGGTCTAATGCCTGATATTATATCTTACGTGGAAACGTTTTGAGTGACTGCTCTTCTCTATACACCAGATCAACTGCAGGATTAAGGTTCACTCATACTTGATATACTGTGTCTAATATTGTTCTCTTTGTGTATTTAAATTAGAGAAAACAGGTTATGGTCAGTAAAGTGGCGAGCCCAGTTTCTCAAAGTTAGCTGCAGAGTCTTGAAATGACAATAAATAATGCATATCAGTATGACAGTTAATTTAAAAGGCATCGGAGGGCTCGAAAAGAGAAGAGATCATGCAATAGCTATCAGGGTCAAAATAGGGCTCTTATTAATTTATCTCTCAGTATAATAGTCAACTGAGTTAGAATCTTTATAGTTTTGCCATTTTTTCTTGTTTCCATTGATACAATTGTGTTGGATAAAGCTACTTCTGGTTATAAGTACACCACCACTTAGAAAAGGTAGACAACTATAATGCTAACCAGATAGGCAGGAGATAGTATAATTTTTGCCTGATGCAATGATTGTAGATATTTTCAGTTTAATTATAAGGGAAAGAATTCCTCATTGGAATAATTGTTTTATTCTTTACTTTTCCTACAGCATCAGAGCCTAGGCCTAAAATTTCAAAGTTTTAAGTTAAACCCCAAGGATAAATGTTATAATCCAGTGATGTATATATTCCTTGTGTGATTAATCCACTTCCAAGGACAGGGAATTGCACACCTCAATGCTTCAGATCTGGGAAATGGTGATAGAATTTTGCCTGTATTACTTTGGGTTTTTTACCCCCTGCTCTTTCCTTGATAGCACAAGCTGATGGATCATTACTTATTCCACATATTAGGTTTACCCACAGATGAGAGCATTTTCGGTGGTAAGTGATAGCAATAGCACTTAGATTTATATACCACTTTATAGTGCTTTACAGCCCTCTCTAAGTGGTTTACAGAGTCAGCATCTTGCCCCCAACAATTTGAGCTCTCATTTTACCCACCTTGGAAGGATGGAAGGCTGAGTCAACCTTGAGCCTGGTGACATTTGAACTGCCAAACTTCAGGCAGCCGGCAGTCAGCAGAAGTTACCTACAGTACTGCACTCCAACCACTGCATCAAGTGATGGAATTAACAAGCAGCTATCTCAAAGCAGAAAGGCAGAGCCTGGGCTGTACATCAAGATAACTTCTGTGACAGGTTTGATTCATTCAATATTTACCTAAAATTTCAGCCCTGCCATTACAGACTGAATTCCACAAGGGCCCCAATCCCAGAATTAAGCCAGGCTGAAATCCCAGTCATTTAGTCATTTCTGAGTTACCATTTTTTTATGAAACATAGACCCCATTCAGTTGAGGTACATTGATGATGTCAGGATCAAAAAAGGGTGGTTGGGAAAAGGGGAAATGAAATAGAAAGGAGCTTCTCTATTATTGGATTATTTTTTAATGAATAAAATCCAAAATTGGATAAAATTTAAAAAGGAAGAAAATCAACTCGTTTGAGCTGTGGTGCTGGAGAAGACTCCTGCATACTCATTGGACAGAAAAAATAAGCCAACAAACAAGTATTGGAGCACATTGTTGTTGTTAGTTGCGAAGTTATGTCTGATCCATTGCGATCCTATGGACAATGTTCCTCCAGGCCTTCCTGTCCTCTACCATCTTTTGGAGTCCATTTAAGCTCATGACAACTGCTTCAGTGACTCCATCCATCCACCTCATTCTCTGCCGTCCCCTTCTTCTTTTGCCCTCAGTCATTCCCAGCATTGGGCTCTTTTCCAGTGAGTCTTTCCTTCTCATTAGGTGGCCAAAGTATTTGAGTTTCATCTTCAGGATCTGGCCTCCATCTGGTTTGGTTCTGCGACCCAACAAGACAGACATAGACTTCAGAGGATAATTAGGACTGCAGAAAAAACAATTACTACCAACCTGTCTTCAATTGAGGACCTGTATACTGCATGAGTCAAAAAGAGGGCCGTGAAAATATCTACAGACCCCTCACATCCTGGACATAAACTCCTTCCCTCAAAACGACACTATAAGGCACTGCACACCAGAACAACTAGACACAAGAACAGTTTTTCATCCAAATGCCATCACTCTGCTAAACAAATAATTCCCTCAACACTGTCCAACTATTTACTAAGTCTGCACTACTGCTACTATTAATCTTCTCATCACTCCTTATCACTCATCCCTTCCCGCTTGTGACTGTATGACTGTAACTTTGTCGCTTATATCCTTATGGTTTATATTATCTGTTTCTTAGTATGATTTGATTGCTTATTGTACCCTATGATTATCATTAAGTGTCGTACCTTATGATTCTTGACTCTTGATGAATGTATCTTTTCTTTTATGTACACTGAGAGCATTTGCACCAAGACAAATTCCTTGTGTGTCCAATCACACTTGGCCAATAAAGAATTCTATTCTAAAGATCAGTCAGGGTTGATCTCCTCTAGGACTGACTGGTTTGATTGCCTTGCAGTCCAAAGGAGCACATAACACCAGACAAATCACTGGAAGGAAAAAAAAATCACAAAACTGTGGCTCGCTTACTTTGGCCATGTCATGCAGGAAAATTCACACGAGAAAGCAATTGTTTGGAAGAGGTAGTGATAAAAGGAAACTAGGCCACCCAAGAACACGATGCCTGGACAGCATCAAAGGCTGACACCAGCCAGAGCATAGAAAAACTCAATTAGTGCAAGATTGGAAGATGTGGAGAGATATAGAATTGCCAAGAGTCAGACAAAACTGAATGGGTAACATCATCATCATTAAATGGATAAGAGAAGCTTTATTTATTTTATTTTTTTGTGGTAAACATCTCCCATCTTCTGTTCAGAGTTTTCCAGTTTTCTCTCAAGTTGCTATTTGGCTAGTGATGAGAATATATATCCCCTCTTCATCCTAGGGCATGCAGGGAGGAGTGGTTAAGGGAGAAATGTGAATGGCGTAGTCTACAGGGGAGGAAAGGGCCTTGATCCCCTTCATGGGCTGCAGCTGTGAGGACTGTTTAAAAGGACAAACTGTGCATGGCCCAGTGCTGGAAGCAAAGCATGAAATAATTCTAGTCTTTTGGTTCTTATCTGAGTTTTGGTGTCCTTCCCAGTATCTATCTTTTGATATCTGTGGATGTCTTCAAGCCCTTAACCCGCCTCATCTCGTTAATTGCTTCAGTGTGGTTTGTGTTGTTTTTTCTATTTATAATTTATATGTATTTTGAGTTTGAACGTAATTTCTTCCTTTTCACAACTGTTTGTGGGGGAGTCTTTTCTCCAGTCAATGATAATTGGACCTTTGAAGCCAAGTTGAAGGAATTAAAAGGACTTCATCTGTTTTTGTGACTTTGTTGCTTTTGTATCCCACCCTGGGTTATCACAGCTAAGCAGTGACAAGTGTTTTTCAGGGCACAAAGAGAAAATGTCTGCTATGAACTCTGCATAGGCTTCAGGAAGGGCATCTAGCCAGTAAATGATCCGCTCCATTCATTCATCCCAACTCCACCCCAAATAAAGGGATTAAAGGACTGTAAAAAGAAAAAAAATATTTCCATATAAGACATAATAAGACCAGTTACTTGTCAGATAGAATAGCAGAGAATCCAAACAATCAGAACAAATCAAATGTATGATAAGATAAACAGTAACAAGGAAGACATGATAGATAAGCATTTCTACCACTCACCAACGCAGTAGTTGATTCCTGTTTGGATCCCCCTTCTGTCTCTTTCTACCTCTTTTTTCCTTCCTAATGTCTCATATGTTCAATATCAAATCAACAAAGCATTCAAACAAAATATCTTTTCAGCTGTCACAGCGTCAAACAAGCATTTTTTCCCCTGAAAGCATCAGAAATGTGACTGAGAGAAAGTTCGCATTTCCAAAAGCAGTAACTGCCTTTTCAGCTGAAAGGGAATTGCCTTCTGTCAGCAATAATGTCACCTCAAATATCTTTTGCAAAGCAACCCGTTTGCTGTGACATTTATAATTTATTCATCCCGTGATGCTTGCACCATCTACAGCTTCTTCAGTTCCATCTTGGATATGCCATTAGCTTTAAGATGTATACATAAGGCAACGGGCCCCCACTGTTAAAAGTTTGACAGAGATGCTCTTGCAAGATTAAAACAAGCAAAATAACTTTTGATATGACAAAATCTAAATATGGAGGCCATGTTCATTGGCATGTTGATCCTTAAATAATTACAGTAATTTCCCTCTTCATTTCCCCCTCTTTAAGTATAAATCTGTGCATCACGCTTTTTGAAAAGGAACACTTTTACCAATAAGAATAAATCCACTGGCTACGTAAGCCCAATAGTATGTTATCAAGCAGGAAGTTATTCATATTAATTTAATTGTGTTATGACACATTTGCTATTGCAAAAAGGTCTCATCTTATATGATTAAAAAAGTAAAGTTTTGCATAGGTTTGTGTGTGTGTGTGTGTGTGTGTGTTTGTCCATATCATTATTGTTGCCCCAGTAAAAGTGAAGCAGTGATAGTAGAAGGATTGGACTGACAATAAAAGGCAGTATTATTGGGTAGAATCACTAAGTTCATTACTGTGGGCAGCTAAATCTTCTTCAACGATGATGATGATGATGATGATGATGATTTGATTTCATTTGCTGTTCTTCACTGGGTGCAAAATACTGTCTACTCATACATTCAGGCACACGACCTGCAACAAGGGATTTTAACCCATAAACCATCTGAGTCCTTTCTGTAGCAAACCCAGCACAAAGTTTAATGTACAAATCAGATGGTAGATGTGGCTGATGGATATGATACAAAAAGAAAACAGTATAAAAGATGAGAATATTATCAAAAACATATCCCATTATAAAAGTGTAACAAATACACAAGTCATTGTCTTTTTAATGAAACCCCCAAAGAGTTACCCATTTCATGCAAATCTGAAGGACTTGTTTGCTATTTGAACATAGAAAATCCTGGCTGATAGCTGGATCATTTTTTTTTTATCTTTAGAAATTTTATTTTTTTAATATTTTCAATAATTCCATCCTTCATTCATACAGTGTGTCGACTGGGTATATATATCATGTGCTAACAATTGTAATTAATGTATTTTCTTCCCAATATGACAATAATCATATTCTCTTTATAAATCATTATCTCTTATATCTATTATCTTTGTAACAATTGTAACTTATTTCTTTCTATATTCATCTACTTAATTTTAACTTGTTTTATTTTCCAACCATTGATAAAATAGATCCCATACCGTGTAATATTCAGTTTCTTCTTCTTTTTTAATTGCCAGTGTTAATCTATTCATCTCTGCACATTCAAATATTTTCTCAATCACTTTTCCCTCTGCCAGTATTTTATCACCTTTACAATTCTGAGCAAATACAATCCTAGCTGCTGTTAATCCATGAATGATTAAATATATTTCTTCTTTGCTGTAACATTCAGCTACCATCCCTAATAAAAATATTCCAGATTTCAAATCTATATGTTTCTTTATCATTTTTTCCAACCATGTGTGTACTTTTGTCCAATTTATTTTAGCTTCTACACAGGTCCACCACATATGGTAATATGTTCTGGATTTTGAAGGGTTTAGAGGTGTGATCTTGTTTCCCTTCTCCAAAAGTTGGTGTACCTGAAAAAGTAGCTCCATTCCTCATTCTATGTTTACAGAGTTTCAAAGATTGTTAATGAAAACTCAATTAATGATGTCTGACATCTACTTTAATTCCAATTGTCTGATTTGGCCACTCCCATAAACTTATTTCAAATTCCCATACTTCCCTTACTACCATCGCTGTGTAATAGAGGCCTCCAAATACCTGAAGGACCTATCATTCCCCAAAACTTGAGCTGTGTTCTCCAAGTTCTCAAAGATTTATTATGAAATTCTTGTGGTTGGATGGAGAAAATTATTATGTGCATGACTAAAGAGGAATCCCATTTAGATTTAATTTTAAATCTAAATCAGACCAAATTAACTTTTGCCCTGACCTATGCCTTGGACAACATTCCAAGACCTTGGCATAGGAAAAGTTGTACCCTCTTGATAACTGTAGCAAGTTTAGTACAACAACTTCAATAAATCACCCATTTTGTCTATCTGTGTATAATGTGCTGTGTTGAAATATCATTTGTTCTTATCACAAACTCTCTTTCTTCTGAGAATACTTATTCCTAACTTATACTCTTACTAGACCAAGTTTTATACTTTGATTAGTGATCCATTGTAGAATTTGCAACGTTCCTTTGAGCTTTCTTTGGTCTAGGAGACTTTCAACTTTGTGGATTAGAAGCCAAGGCTAAGGACAATGGGGTGTATATTATGTTTCATATATGTGTGTGTGTATATATACGTATAATGCTCTGGGACCTTGTGTGAAGGGCGCCATATAAATATATGGATTGGCTGAGTAATTCTATTTGACTTCATCTGGCTGTTAATCCTGCATGCCTGTAGTGATAAACCCAGAAAATCCCTGATAATCCTATATAGTATTCAGACAGGGCTGGCAACAGATATAAATACATATCAAACTGTCAAATACTATTATCATTTAGACAATTCTGCAGCCCTTCAAAATTATATTAGAATATCCAGGCTTGACTTAACAGACCCATTCCCCTTCCTTTTTATTTTATCTTTCTTTCTCCCCTCTTAATAATAGGGAAATGCAAACTGCTTAGGTTGTGAACATAATAATGTGTTCTGTCTCACCTTCCTTCTTTCCCAAAAGATGAAAGAGTACAAACTCACACAAACACAGGCAGGCAGGCTGGCTCGGACTTCACAGAATTAATTCTTTGGAACTGATAACGTCCTTGGCACTCCAACAAGCTCTGCCTGCCAAGTCCGAACTGATAACAAGTAAAAAGCTACTTACAGAAAATTACAAGGCAGACCACAAAAATCATTCACAAAGAAAACCTGAAGTAAGATCAAACTTTGTCCCGTACAAAGTTCCAGCTGACAACACACCCACTTTTATCCCCTGTGGGGTGTGGCTCAATGACTCAGCTCACTCTCTGACCCTCCCACTCCTCCTATGTTGCTGCTCACGTTTCTCCCTATGACGCTACTTAGGATCAAGCCAACATTCTTCCTCTTGACTCCCTGTCGGGGGCTGCTCCGATATGCCTTCCTCCTGATTAATCCCAGGCTGTTCCTCTTGGTTGTCTGATGAAACCTGAGGCATTATCAGGGAGGAAGGCATTGCCAAAGAGGAAGGTCCTGGGGAGGAAGGCATTCCCAGTTCCTCCTCCTCATCTTCCAAGTCCTCTTCCTCTAACAGCACAGGCTCTGGAATCGGAGCCACAACAATAATGTATGTTTACAGTACGCCCAGCCGTGCTGCTACAGAATCTTATTTATTCCAGCTCGGCTTCCATATGACTTACAGGCAGAGAGCAGTTGAAATTCTGCAGATAAGCAAATAATTCTTGGCATTTTTCAAAACAAAAGGATTCCACTGCCAAAAGGCTTCTGTTTACCACGCAAAACAAATATTGCTCCAATTGCATTTAAAAAATAAAAAAAATAAAAAATAAAGGACATATTAAATATAACCTTTCAGAAGAAGGCTGGTGAGGTTTTAAAAGTTTAATTAGATGTATGAGAAAACGACAAAGGGATCCCCCCTTACCCCCAATTGCTTTACAATTTGATAATAAATAATAGTTTCGTCCCTGCTGTGTTCTGCAGCAACACTGCATTGCACAAAGTTATAATTACCGCTAAATGGGAAATTCTTAGAAGAGGAGGTAAAACCCAGCTCCCTTTGTGTCCTATTAAAGCCACCATCTTGCTAGTGGGCGGGTGAAGGAGAGTGCCTTGCAACATGTAGTGGTTCTTTTTTTTTTTTTCTTAATTAATCTGCGATATGATTTTCAAATAACTCCATAAGGCCAGTGGAGTTTAATCAATATTAGATTGGTATGAGAAACTTTGTAAAACCACCTTATTACATTAACCACCCCATTGGAAGGATTCGATTCATCTGGGGTACTAATTGGGAGGTCAGCTTTGGTTTAACGTTCTTGCACTTGCACAAGCTGCAGCTTTATCACATTAGCACACGGAGTTGCTCTGTTTCTCTGCAACCTGTGTATACATGCACGGATGACTTTCCCAGGTGCCTGAGGACAATCCACTTATATACTGTATTTATCAGATACCATTTGGAGACTTTCAGGGTTTGACATAAGATAACGAAGCCCATGCTTCCCACCGACGCATTAAAATTTGAGAGAAGTAAGGCGGCTCAGCACACATGCAGCAAACAATAGATGGACCTTCACTCTTTAAACTTTGAAGATGCTGGCTGCCCAGAACTAGAATTGAATAGATGTTTTCTTTAAAAATGCAGATTTGCAGGCAGATAAATAATAAGTGAAGGGCTGTTCACAAAGTTTTCCCTTGGAATTGAATTACAACCTGGTAAATCAAGGAAAATTATATATATATATATATATAATTTTTACAAATCATGCAAGATGGCAAACTTACAGAAGTCTCAGCTTTCCAAGTAGGAGGCGATCATCTTCAACACCAGGCCACTTCTAAAAAATAAAATTAAAACTTGGTTCCTATATATTCTTGAGTGAAGAACTTAATTTTTCAGCGTTCCATACTACAGAGACTCTCAAAATATTGTTAATATAGAAAGAAAGAAAGAAAGAAAGAAAGAAAGAAAGAAAGAAAGAAAGAAAGAAAGAAAGAAAGAAAGAAAGAAAGAAAGATTTTATGCCATTTACACCCATGGCATATACAGTCTCGAACCACCATCAAATGAAAAAAAAAACATACTATAAAATGCAGTATTAAAATCTGTAAAACCCCAATTGGTGCTAAGATATACTAATTAACAAACTAATGAGGTGATTATTACTTATATTACATAAACTGGAGAGGGACGGCAAAAAGGGAGAAATATATTAATTTAAGTGAAATTTAAGTGAAGATAGATTTTTGAGAAGGTAATAAGAAAGAAGGGAGGGGGAAAGGAGTGAAAGAAAAGAGAATGAAAAAATGAGAAGGGGAGGGAGAAAGAGACAGAGAAAGAAAGAGAGAGAAAATACAATTGTAAAAGAAACTGCAATTTGTAATGTTTCCTTATTGCCAAGGACATTCAGATATAACAAGCAAAGTATAATTAAGAATCAGAGATAAAGATACTTAACAGCTTGGCTCCAAGAAAGCACAGTAGCAAAACATCAGAGGTTTTTTTTTAAAATCCTCCTCCTTCAACTAGAACTTAACATAATAAGATATTTTTCAAGCTCCACATTATTATGAAATGATTTATGAATACCATTTGATCATTTCCAACAAAGACGTTTGGAAGCCTGATGAATATTGAAGATTTTTTATTTCTCAACATGTTGAACATCTTCCCATGGTGTTGAACTTCTATGGAGTAATCTGGGGGAGGCAGGGGGATAAGACTCATTTTAAAACCCTGAATTCAATCACTTGACTGGCTTCTGGAAAATTTTATTATGGCAAATTTAAGGAACCGCACAGTGACTGACCAAGGTTTATCAGTTGTTTGAAAAGGAGAAGCTGATATGTGATGACTTCCCGCAACTGCTACCTTCTTGAGACAAAGTCAATTCATCCTAAATTGGGGCCTCCATAATGAGAATGGGTTGGCCTTTCTCAGCCCCCCCCCCAAAAAAAAATCAATCAAACAAAAATTGACCGAGTTGAGAATGAGATTCCAGGAATGTTACACTGTACTGAAGAATCTTAGCCATCTTTAATAAATCAATTATAAATATGTCTACTGACATGCCATAATCTTCCAATGGAGGCATTCTGTTCTCAGCCTTATCCAAGATTGTTTTTATAGAATTAATACCCTCCTCAATAGTTCTTTATACTCTCTCTTTTAAGATGTGTGGACTTCAACTACCAGAATTCCCCAACCAACATTCCCATACAAGCTAACATTGTGGGGGTTGAAGTTCCCACGTGTTAAAGTTGCCAAGTTTGAGAAACACTGATCTATAGATGGCCAAGACTAACTGGAGAAAATACACCTTGGATTTTAAAATTCATTGGAAATATTTGCAGAAGGAATTAATAGTAGATGGCAGAACTCACTGATTTTTTTTAAAAGAAAAATTTCCAGGAGAAATTAACAGTGCCTGAATCAGACCATGACATCAGATTGCAGGTGCTACTAGCACTATTCCCATACCACGTCCAATAAGATTTGACCTTGTATTTATTTTGACATGTTAGATTAGAGGTAGAAAGAGTCCCCATACTGGATCTGAAACATCCTTATTTACTTTGGAGCTAAATACCTATCAGACCATGACCACTTGTGAAAAATTAAACAGATTTACTGCTTACGTCTATGCACAGGAATATTTTCAACCAGTGGTTACCACCTGCTAGAACTGAGATGGAATTCATGGTGGATTGGACTTAGTACATTTCTGGCTGCGTAGGGATTCTAGGCTGATCCCTCTTTTGACTCCCTCAGGTTTTGCCAATCTTCCTCCTACAATATCTCACACCAGGATGGGAAATCTTTTTCAGTCAAAAAAAGGCACCAGGTAGATCGATAATGCCATATAAGACAGCTTCCCATGTACATCAATGTGTATATTCATGCATTCCATTATTAATAAATATCACGCAAATAAATCAGTGCAGTGTAAGATTATCTTATTTCTATTGATATAATCTCAGTTATCCCACATTTCAATTTTACTCTGAATTTTACATCTCCATTGTCTTATTTGTTTCACTATTTCTAAAAACCAACATAATTATCATAATCTGAATAATGAATAACACCCAACTGAACATTACTTATAGTAACTGCAACTGGCATACATTTATTATCTGATTTTATTTTGAAGCTTCACGAGAAAACAAAACAAAATGATAAAGTGTGATCTGTCCCAATAGCCTTAAGCTTCACTGTTGAACCTTCTTCTCACAGCAGGCTATTTATCTGCTGCATTTATTTTAAATGTAGACTTTGTTTTATTTGCAACTAACATACTGTCATAGCTCTAAGTACATCTGACATATTTACTCCTCTAGCAACAAGAACATTTAAATGTTATGCATGAAAAGATGATACCACTGCATTAGCCTTGAAACAATCATCTGATGACTGTTGGCTCTTGTTTTACATTTTCTATGTGAAGCTACTGCTGGTGGGGCACGGGTGAAGGAAGAGCTAAAGGATTAATAGCCAACAGATTACTGTATTTTATTTTGAGAGTGAGAAATAGAGCACTTTCACATCTACTTTCTAATTACTCAGAAGCAAGTTGAAACCAATCTGTGATCCTCTTAGCTGCTACCAACTTTGAAACAATGCAACATTAAAGCCAACTAATATTGTTTGCTTGAGTGATGAACTAGAAAATGATACACACACACACACACACACACACACACGTAGATAATAACAACATGGTTTTATTTCATGTTGTATATATTTGATTTTCATCATTTCTCAAAAGGTATTTGTTTATTTGTTGAGTGCAATACCATCTTTCTCATTTAAAACATTTGCATATTGGGAAGGTCTTCTGGTTGGGAGATGAGATAGAAGAAGAGGTTGAATTGACCCAAAGAACTGGACACTGGGGTGACAAGATGTCATGTGTCAATAGATAGATCGCATGTTTCTTAATATGCAGTCTTCTACAGAGGTATATTTGATCTTTCCTGGTATTACTTCCACCACCAGATCTTCAGATCTAGAAGTCATATGTTTATTTTTGAACAAAGCATCATTTAAGCATTATGAAAAATGTGATACAAACTCAACCAATGGTGCAATATTTAGAAATAAAAATAAAATATCATTTATTGTCCAACTTAGAATGATTGGCTAAAGACTTGCTATCGATTAAATGTTTCAATTTGGATACAGGTTTTACTCTTTAGAAATATTTTTTCCAGATAATCTCATATAAAATATAAGATTATGTGAATATATGTTGAGATCAGATTTGCTGAGGGATAATTTAAATTAATTTTCAGAGTACATTCTTATAGCAATACTACTTGGCTCCAGGTAAACTTAATCAATCTAGATTCCATTTCTGCGATTGGCTCTAATTTTCTTTTAGGTGAAGGGAGTGTTGCTGAAACCAGTCATGTTGATAGTTATGTGATATACTTGGGGGAAAAATCAAAGGATCATTTAGACATGTTGTTTCACTCAAATCACCCTTTTCCTTTCTTCTAGTTGATCTTGAAAACTGAATTCTCCCCATTTTATCCCCTAGCTTCAGCACAATAACCATGGGTCTCTTCCTTTTGTCCTTTCCACAATCAATTCCTGTTTCTAAAACTTTTCCAAGATGTAAACTAGGAACCACCTATGTGTTGTCCTGCCTCAGTTTTTGGCATTTGCTGAATTGTAAGAAACTGGTGACCAGTTTAGATCAGAATTACCACATGGATGTTGAAGTGATGGCTAATTCTTCTCTTTATCTTCTTTATTTATAGTTTTTCAATGCACCTTTCTTGTAAGGCAACCTTTTGGGCACCAGGGACCACTTCCGCGGAGAAAGTTTTTTTCCATGGATGGAAAGGACATGGGTTTTATGTGCTGCCTGAATCCAATGAATGGGGTTTTACTTGTTTATGTGGATTGGTTGCTGGCGTGTTAGTGACGCCTGTTGTAAGTCACACTAAAAGAAAATATCACTGATGCCAAATAACCTTAATAAACAAAATATGATATTATGACATAAGAAAAAAGTGATTAGAAAGATAGCTGATAGTTAAATGAAATAGTTTATTTATTTAACTATTTTAAACAGTTAAAGATATATGTGTAGATGTAGGCAATATTCTTTTCTGTGCCCCTCCCCAATGGAAGTGAAAGTTGGACTTTGAAGAAACAGTAGATAAACAATATTGGTCTTTTGAGAGAAAAGAGTTGTTGGATAAAACTCCTGAGAATACCACAGTTAGCCACAAGAACAAACAAATGGATCGTAGAACGGATCATTCCAGAGTGCTCACTCAAAGCACAAACGTCCAGGTTCATAGTATCACATTCTGGGTGTAGTATTTGAAGCCCTATCTATAGGGCTTCTGTAGTCTATAATGCTGGGAAAAAGTAGAAGGAAAGGAAAGGAAAAAATAGGATAATCAGAAGCAACATTGATGGACTCAGCACTGATGGGCACACTGTTGAAAAATGCAAAGCCAGTTTGGAGATAAATAAAAACATGAACTGGATCACAGGTAGAGACAGAAAGAGAGAAGAGAGAACAAGTGAAATATTTTAGCTTGTCTATGAATTGTAGCATAAAGGTTTCATTAACCATAGTCTACTAAATAAACCTCAATTAGGTGGACTGTATCAATAAAGGAGAATATTTGTAGCTCAGGTTGAAATGAGGGATCCTTGGTGTTCTCTGAACTTGGTTGCGTTTTTTAGCAGACATTTCCTTACCCAAGTTGTGTAGCATCATCAATGCTGGGGGACTGTAGGCAGATTGTACCATGCTTACCTGTGAATAAGTAAACTGTTTTATGGCTTAATGTGATGTCAGTACAGTCTGTAAGTGGAAATATTGATACCATACGAATATAGTTACCTCACAAGTGTCTGAACTAAATCATGATACTTCCTGTGACAATTCACTGTTGCAGGAGCTAAAACTGCCAACTCCCATGTCACTAGCCTATTGCCATTAGCATTTCTGTTTTGCACTTGCTGGGGTGCCCTACGTTTCTGCAAAACAAAGAATTGAAAATATACATGCTTAATTTGTAAATCATATACATACATGCCCATCATGAATATTCTCTTTTTGAAATAAGCAACCTTATTCAAAGGGCAGAGACACAGCAATACTAAACGAAAGAAATGAAAGGCGTGAGATTAAAAAGAAAAAGAAATATTGCTAAATCTAGTTTGTACCAACATTATTCATTATATCTATCAAATCTTTCTCTCACTCATCCTGGCTTCTAGCAAATATTGGCATTTGGTTCTTTACATTTCTCACCCCCAACGCCAGTTCCATTCAACCATTTTCTGGGGTTTTCTTCTCCTTCCTTTTGGCTTATTTGCTCTTTCTTCATGCATTTTGTAATTCCATCCTCAGTTCTCTATCCATGATAAAATCACCTGAACATATTACTACCATGCTAACCAGTCACTTTTATATTCAATTCATTGATCCTCATTCAGTCTTGATCCTCTGACTTCTTGTTTCATGATCAACATTTCTTAACTATAATTTTCTTGGCAAGATTTTGAAAATGGCTTAACGTTACCTGTTTCCTAAGGCTGAAAGAGAATGACTGGTCCAAGGTCACCCAGGTGGCTTCTTGACTATGGTAGTAAAAAATCCCATAGCTTTCTGATTTTCAGGCTGGTGTCTTAAATGCTACACCAAACCTGCTGTGATAATAGGAAATAATAGTAAAAGTAATAATTTGATTACTATGCCATAAATGGTCTTATCACATCTTTTTCTCAATGACTTGATTGAGAACAAAGAACTCATCTGCACATCCTCTGTATTGCCTAGATTTTATTCATTCTCATTGATCACAACACTGCCTAATACTTCCCATAAGTATGCATGAATGCATGAATAGACTGGAATTTAAAACCTACATTCAAAATGGAGGGTTTTTTTACACACAAAATAATCACCATTCTCATTCATTCTTAGGTCTCCAAATGGCCCGACCACTTTATCATACACTTCTTAAACAATTTTTAAAAATTGGTATGGCATCTGTGAACCCAGCTACCAGGGATCATAAACCATGATTTATGGTTTAACATGCTGTTTTAATCCGCAGATTAAATAAACAAAGCATGGCTTATTCAGTGGTGGGATTCAAATGTTTTTACTACTGGTTCTGTGGGTGTGGCTTGGTGGGCATGGCTTGGTGGGTGTGCAGGGGAAGGATACTGCAAAATCTCCATTCCCACCCCCCTCCAGCGGGAAGGATAATGCAAAATCCCGTTCCCTCCCCACCCCCACTAACCTGCTTTCCAGCTCTGTTCTCCTGTGCAGGGCAACAAAAGAAGACCTAGCCGATCAGCTGGGACTCGGGAGGCAGAGAAGAGATGGGGTTGGCAGGGCCAGTCAAAGGCGGTATTTGCCGGTTCTCCAAACTACTCAAAATTTTTGCTACCGGTTCTCCAGAACTGGTCAGAACCTGCTCAATACCACCTCTGGGCTTATTGCAATATGTGAACCCAGTCATAAAGTATCCGGGGAATGAAAATTGTCCTTGCATATTTGCTGCTGCTAGAGGACACAAGTAGATGTAACAGATTTAGATGACAAGAATATCTGAACTCTTGCTAGTTGTATGCACAAAGAAAATCGCAGTAAAAAAAAACGATTGCCCAAGTCGCTACATTCCTGCATCCTTATTTAATTCCCATAAAGTGTTTTAAAAGCCTTTTAACACTTGCCATTCTACTGAAATAAAATTTAACTTGTGAGACAGGATCTCATCTTGCAGATGCTGGCATTTCCTGAAGTGGTAACACCTTCAAAAGATGCCGTGGTGGGAATGACAGCCTCTTCAATTCGAACAGAAAGCCCAATGAAAGCTATAGCTGTCTTTCAGCACTACAGGCAGGCCTTTCAGCCGACAGATCTTCACACACATCGTTTTCGTGATTGTTTTCTAAGAGGATGAAAGTCATGGGTGACATGACAAAAGCGTGGGGGGGGGGGGGAATCTTCCTTTGTTAATTTTCACCTCTGTGTATTTCAGAACAGATAACTTATTTTTTAAAAAAACTTTGCCAAAGGCACAGCAACTGTACCTTGTTTATTATTGGGAGTCTGGGAGTTATTTTTTCTAAGAAGTAATGAATAAATACCATTATTAAAGTTGCTAAATTGTGTTTGGCCCTTTAGGATGGATTTTAGTGATTTCCCACCCAACTGAATTCATGGAACCAGAAAATATACTCAAGTATCTGCCATTGTTCTTGGATATCCACAATCTGCCTGTTGTGAGACTTTTTGTTCTGTTCTGTTTGTTATAACACAAAGCATTCTAACATGGAAACAGACACCTGTGTCCTCTGAGGAACTGAATTCTATATAATTTTCCCCCCCTTCCTACTAAATATTCACTGAGGCTCTCTAGTTTATATCACTCCCTTTGTTTGTGACGTGGGTTGCCTTTAAGGTTGGCAGAAAGACAGCGAAGAAAACCTTATAGGCTTCATACTCAGGTTCTGAAATTCCCCTAGTTACTGGGAAAGGATGATGGGTCCTTGATCTGACACGGCAAGTTGTCTGTACTGATTTCCTGCAGTTTTGTACCCCAAAGGTATCTGTGCAGATTTTGGCAATGCATTCTGTTCTTGGAATTATCTAAGTTCTTCTCCTCCGCCATTCTATGTCAGTGCTGTTTATTGTGTTATTTATCAAGTATCACTACCAAGATTGTTCGTTCCATTGAATAAGATTAATATCCTGAGGCCAGGTTTTCTGAAAATTGTAATTTCTTGAGTCGAGACTTCACAAATTCCAGGAAATAAGACTTAGAGTCTTCAACAGCCAAGACACCGCTGCCACAGCAGTATTCAAGGATCTGTCAAGGTCACAGAATTCTTTATTGCTGTTACTTCTAGTGTTTTTCAACTGGCTGGGGAATTCTGGGAGTTGAAGTCCATATATCCTAAAATGACCAAGATTGAGAAATACTGTCCTAGGAAAATGTTGTATGGGTTTATGGTAGGGAGGATGTTTATGTTCACAAAATCAAGACTGTATACATTGCCAATAAAGGAGAATATTTGTTGGTCAAGGTTCAAATGAGGGGTCCTTAGTACTGTCTAAGGGTTGGTTGTTTTCTTGCAGATGTTTGATTACCCAAACTAGGTAATGGATTTCATTTGGTAATGAAATGTCTGCAAGAAAACAACAAAACTTAGAGAGCACCAAGGACCCCTCAATGTATACATTCGTTTCTTATTTTGCCCTAAACATGGATTTTGTGATACGGTTTGTATGGTTTATATTGTTTTTATTGTTATATTGCTTTGCTGCTTTATTCTGTTTTCTTAAGTATGTGCGCCACACAGAGTCACATATTGTGATGAGTGGTTATGTAGAGTAGATTAATAGATAAATAAACAAACAAAATCCTGGCACTGAAATAACCTTTTCTTCTTGATTTGACTGCTCTCTCAGAGTTGAAGAAAAAAAGAACCTTGATGTACCAAAGACTGAGGCATTTTTAGTGGACAGTCAAGCATGGAATTTTCTCCATTCAAACACCAACCATCAATCAACATTCAGATATTTTTAAGCATTCCATTTAAGCTGTCAGATGGCTGGAGCTATTGAAATTACATGGGGTGGGGAAGAAAAGAGAAGAACAAGCCTCAGGAGGTCCAACCCAGATTCTTAGGATGTGAGAAGCATGAAGGTGACTTCTGGACTGATTTAAATCATGGAATTGGTTCAGAAAGTTGTTCCAATTCATTATTTGAATCGTTCCCTGAATTAGACTGATCTGATTTGATTTTCTTAATACATTTGAGGGGGGGGGTGATGCTTCTGAGATTAGTTAACTACCTTGGTTACCCTAAGGCAGGGATGTCAAACTCACAGCCCATGGGCCAGAGGCGTCATGTGCTGGCCCAGTTTAGTGAAGGGTAAAAAAGTCCAAATACATCACTTGAGGCCACCTTGATGATATGAGTTTGGCATCCCTGCCCTAGGGGATAATCTGTGCTAAGAATTTCAGGGCTTTCTTAGTCTTCCTTGAGGTGTTTGTTCTCATTTACCATGGTATTCTCCTGGATAGGCAGTCAGAGTTGAGCTGTAGAGGCACTGAATTATGGTAGTTCCATTCCTACTTTTGACTCTTCTAAGGTACTATTCTTCTTCTCAGTTGGGTTATGGAGTCCCTCAGGACTTCATTTACTCCCACCCCCATGTTTTTAACACGTACATGAAATCCATAGATGTGGTACAGAGTCCCATCGTTATGTAGATCAGGGGTCTCCAACTCATGTTGTCATGGCGTCGTCATGTGATGTATCAGGATTTTTTTTACCCTTTGCTAAACCGGGCGTGGGTGTGGCCAGCATGTGACACATTTGGCCCGTGGGCCGAGAGTTTGACAGCCCTGATGTAGATGATGCCCAGGTTTACCTGTCCTTTCTTTCTAACACAAATGAGAGGTTTGCATTCTGAGCAAGCCCTCGAGTGGATTAATGGAATGGATGAGGGCCAATAAACTCAATTCAGACAACACAGAGATTATTGTTTGTGGGCAATGCTTCTGTCCAATGAATGGCACCCTATCTTTCCCAGAAAATTTGCCCTGATCCTAAAGAAGCAGGTTTGCAGTTTGCAATGATGCACCAAATTTCATCGTTGTCACGAAAGCCTCAGATTGGTCTGGGGTGCCTTTTGTCAATTTGGGTTAATTTATCAATTTACCTGGACTTTTACCAGATGATTCATACTCTAGTGACCACCCAGCTTGATTTTTGCAAGGTGTTGCCTTCAAAAACAGCCTGGAAATGTCAGTTAACTCGGCATGGAGTGGTTCAATAGCTCATTGAGACTGGCTGATATAATGCCAGCAATTCACCATCTGCATTTGTCTGTCAGTCCATTTCTGGACCTAATTCAAAATGCTGTTTTTAATCTTTACATGACTTAGGATCTAATTTCCTTTTTTTTATAGGTATCTACCCAAACCAAAGATCATCAAAGTAGGTTCCCCTCCAGTTCTCATCACACAAGAAGGTGGGATGGACCTCTATGAGAGAAATAACTTTTTCTTTTGGTCTTCAGATAGGCTTTATTTATGTCCACACTAGCATTATTTCAATGCCAGGTAAAAGTCTTTCTGTTTTCTCAGATTTTTAAACTGGCTTTTAAACGAGTTTTCATTGTGTCTTAACTTGTTGTATTCTCTGAATGACTACCCTGCGGCTGCCTAGTTTGTATTGTATTTTTATTTAGTATTTTATTGTGTGGGAGGTTTGGGGGATGGCTGTTTTTATTGTATTGCACTTTAAACTGCACTGTTTTTATTGTATTGCACTTTAAACTGCTTCAGCAATGGGTTGGATTTTTTTTTTCAAAATTAATATCGAATAAAATAAAAATGGAATCAACCAAACCTGGTTGTGAGCATTAGATCCATCAGTCTGACCTGACCTGATTCTGTTGTGCAGAATCAGTTATAATGGAAGTATGTTTTTGGCATGCACATACACATGTGGCTGATCTTGGTAGGCACTTGAAGTAATCCCTGTGAGCCTTTCCAAGAATATGGACCATTTGACAAAGTATAGGTAGTTCTTGACTTATGGCCAAAATTGAACCCAAAATATCTGTTGCTAAATGAAACATTAGTTTATTTTTACCTTATTTATGACTTTTCTCACCATATAGTTAAGTTAATCACTGCAGTTGGAGTAACAGAGTTGTTAAGTGGGTTTGGTTTCCCCATTGGCCTTGCTTGTCAAAAGCCTGCAACAGGTGATCACATGACCCTGGGACACTGCACAGTCATAAGTACATGCCAATTGCCAAGCATCTGAATTTTGATCATGTGACCATGGGGAGGCTGCAACAGTCATAACTTGAAAAACGGTTGTTAGACAATTTTTCCAGCACCTTTGTAGCTTTGAATAGTCACTAAATGCTGCTGTAAGTCAAGGACTACCTGTAAAGCACAGCTTTGGGAGGCATCATTCATAAGTTTGCATAGCCTTAGCCCACAAGAATTATAACCATGTACAATTTGGAAGGAACGCTGAGAGAAAGTTGCTTCTAATCAGCGGTGGGATTCAACCGGTGTAACAACTGGTTTGGTGAGGAAAAAAGGAGCTATAGGACAGAATAGTGCAGGGGCAGGTGGGGTGGAGGCAAATGATAGCTGGAACTACCGGTTCGCCCGAACCGATTCGTACCAGCTGAAATATGCTTGAAATATCATTACAGAGCTAATTCCTAAACATGGAAAGTTACTTGTAATATCCTTACAGAGCTAATGCCTAAAACATGCCAGCTCTTCCCTCAGCTTCTGCAGATTTTATCTTTTTCATCTTCTTCTAACTTCTTCCGGCCAATGATGCAATTACGTATTTTAGAATCTGTGCAATGGCTTTATAGTTTCTGTCTGCTTTTAGATCGTCATGTGTATCATTACTTCAGCTGTGAAGCGCAGAGCTAGCATCTGCCTTTCCATTTCATGCTTTTCCGTGTATTTCTATTTTCCTCTAAGGTCAAAACAAGCAGCCAAACACCCTGAGATTTTAAGAAGAGGAAATCGTATTCTGTGCATGTATACTTCTGAATATTAACTTTGCTGACACCAAAAACATCCTTGGGGCTACCAGAATTAAATGGAGTTTGCTTCTGTTGCCTGAAGAGAAGCTACTTGGGAATAAACATCATTTTGTCATGAAACAGAATATACTGTTTAGAAATACATAGATTAAGTAGAAGTACACAATCATATTCAAGTCAGTTTGGTTAATTTAATTTAGGAAATTAAAAAAAAACATACAGAAGAAAAGAGAATTGAAGGGAGCAGCTCCTGGCATAACTTTGTAGAGCAGTGTTTCTCAAACTTGTCAATTTTAAGATGGGTGGAGTTCAACTTCCAGAATTCCCCAGCTAGCTAGCTGGGAACCTCTGGAACTTGAAATCTTCCCATCTTCAAGTTGATGGGGCTGAGAAACACTGGTGTAGAACATGGTTGTCCAACCTTAAAGACTTGTGGACTTCAACTTCCAGAATTCCTCGCCAAGCAATGCTGTCTGGCTCGGGAATTCTAGCAGTGGAAATCCACAAATCTTGAAGTTGCCAAAATTGGGCACCTCTGGTGTAGATGCTAAGGCCAGACTGGATGTATTTCTCATTGATTGGCTTTGGGAAATTGGGATTCTATGGGTTGCAGAGCTTTGATGCTGATTGACAAATCCAGCCTGAGATTGGCTAAAAAGTGGATTTGCCTTGGGACAATAAAGTGAAGATAGATAAAGGAAGCAGTCAATGGTGGGTGAAGATTATCTGGATGGAATTTATATAACACCAATAGGTTTGATTATCCGAAGAAAAGGAAAAATAAGGGGGGAAAGGATTTATGTTAAGTATTACAGTTCTGAGCTAAACCTATGTTAAGAATCAAGTTAACTCTGAGGTCAGGAGAGAAAAAAAATAGTTTCTTTTCCCCATATACACATAAAGAAATATTTGATGTACTTTAGTTTTAGGGACAAAATGAACAACAAAGTTGCCTGAAATTTAAAGAGCCTGAATTTGCCCAGTGGGAAGACAGGTTGAAAGACAATATTGGACAATAATCCGACTGAAAAATAAACTAAAACATAATTCATCCCTTTTTGCCACTATCAGCTCTGCTGCCTTTGGCTTTTCTGTCCTTCAGATAAAATGGCTGAGCGTTTAATAGTGAGACTAATTTTTCATCAAAGATAAATGTGTGGCAAGAGACAGGCTCTTCTTCAAGGTGAATGCCAGGTTTCACAGTTAATGTCTCAATGTCCAGCATGGTCCATAAGAAAGGGATGCCAGCCAAGACGCAGTATATTTTGCAGAGGTTAAGAGTAACACTATTTGTCACTTAACTCTGCAGTCCATCTGACCATCCGTGCCGAACTGGATAGAAGTGAGTGACAGCCTCGGCTGAAAGACAACTGCTTACTAAAAGCTGCTTTGGAATATCACAGCTGAGAAGAGATTAGAACCTGAGCCTTTCCTATATCACTTTTCCTCTTTGGTAGTAGCTATGCCATATTGCACAATCTGATACTTTTTGGATTGGTTGGATTGCAGCCTCTCATAATTTCCACCCACTGCTGGCTGGAAAATATGGAGGCACAGTTCAGCGCATCTGGAAGGCACTGAATTGGGAGTGTTGGCCCTTTAAAGATACCTGTGTAATTTGAATGTATGGTCAGCCATTTGAGCATCCAGCTGTCCTACCAAATAAGGATACAACAGCAATTTAGCATAAAGTAATATAATGGTAATAGGGATGGACCTCAGCCAGGGAAGTTCAGATATAAATTGTCATTGGAACTATGGCATTCACTGGATGACTTTGGGTCAGTTCTTTTCTCTCTCGGCTCAATTATTTCGGTATGATGTTGTGGATAAAAATGATGAGAGATCTTCATGGATCTAGAAAACAGGATATAAAAGTAAAGCAATTTTAAAAACAGAATAAGGAAGTGGTGCAATGTATCTCCATCTTCCTGAAAGATTATTGTCTTTTCAGCAGCCCAATCAATGTGCCGCTGAGATATTATTAAGGTGTTAAGAAGCTCAAACAGAGCTACGGTTTCTCCACTTTCTTTTATCTTATCTTTTTTTTTCTCTTTTCCAAATGATATTCAGCGTTGTGTTTCCTCCTGCACACCATACACGCCTAGGTCCCCATTGGCCTGAATTTCATTTTCATTTGGATTGGAATATAAGGCAGCATTGTTGCAAATGGCAAGATTCTGCCAAGCATGGCCCCATTTCTTAAACCAAGCAAGCGAATAGACAGGTCGGTGAATAATGTTGATTTTAGATAACGTTAACTCTCATAGCTTCCTTCTAAAAAATAAAATTGTGGAGTTCTCGGCACTCCCTGAGCTTGGTGGTTTGTTTGAGGATGTTTTATTACCCATCTAGATATCTAAAAGCAAAAGACCAAGCTCAAAGGACATCATGAACTTCACAGTTCAATCCTGAGCTTCCTTTGGACTCTTCTATTAATAGTATGGATGCTCTGTTAGTCCCATTTCTTCCCATCCCCCTGCCTCTAGCAGAGTGCCCAGAGTGCCCTGGAAAAGGCAAAAAACTGCTAGATCGCTATGTGTTCAGATTCATTCACCTGCATTCTTAACGCAATGCATACATTCCATCTTATTTCAAGAGAAAATAAATGAATGTATGGCTGTAAAGGGGATTCGGGTAAGCTCTAAGTCAGGGGTGTCCAACCTTGGCACCTTTAAGACTTGTGGACTTCAACTCCCAGAATTCCTCAGCCAGCAAAGCTGGCTGAGGAATTCTGGGAGTTGAAGTCCACAATCTTAAAGGTGCCAAGGTTGGACACCCCTGCTCTAAGTAAAGACACTATTTAAGGGAACATAACCTGTAGAACTGAATTAATAAGCTTCTCTGGATAAGACTCCCAACCTGATTTAACTCTTGACATTGCGTGTCCTTACACACCTCTTGGGCAGTACAATTCTTAACAAACACTTGGGACATTTAGTGGACACATTTCAATATTCCATAAACCAAAGGTGGCCAATATAGTGTCCTACTGATATTTAGGGTACACTTCATACTGTGGTTGTTGTTGTTTTTTTTGTATGTGGTAATTAAAGGCGCATAGTCCAAAATGTCTGGAAAGCAGCTGTTTTAAAGCAGGATACGGAAACTCTGTGCCCCCTCCAGATGTTGATATCACTATTCCTCATTATTTGCTAGCTCGGATAAGATAACTGAAAATTCTAGATCAGCTGTAGTTGGGAGTCACAGGTTCTCTACTCTAAGAACGTAACATCTACTATAGGTGAGGGCTGAAGATATTCTGCAGCTAGGGAATAAGAAGATAACTGTAATTGGAAAGATGAGCTACAAAACTATTTTATTGTTGGTTTAGAAGATAATCAGATCCCATCTTGGAGACTTGCATAAGCAATCATAAACAAAATTATTATCATTATCAATGTCATTATATTTTTACCTTATGCAAGAAAACAACCAAACTCAGAGAGCATCAAGAAATCCTCCTTTTATCTTATCTTTTTAATATTTAATTTTAAATTCACACACACAGTGTGTGTATGTATGGATGTATGGATGTATGGATGGATAGATAGATAGATAGATAGATAGATAGATAGATAGATAGATAGATAGATAGACAGACAGATAGACAGGGTAGGGGTAGGGACAGTGATGGGGTAAGGGTCGGGATGGGGTAGGGATAGGGATAGGGGTAGGGATAAGTATTGTATTATATATCACATATCACACATTCATCAATTCAAGACAGTAAACTTGTTTGATTTATGCCTTGAAATACTCCTGTGTTATCTGAAATCTACTTTGCTTTTGCTTAAAACATCGAATGAGCTGCCAAATTCAATTCAAGACAGGTCTGTTTGGTGTTAAAGTGTAATAGGACTTGGAACCAAGTACGAAAACAAAACTTTCCTCTTATCGCTCTTACTTTATGATGATTGCTTTTTGCATGACCTCCCCCTCCAAAAAAAATTAATTGCCAATTCAGAATCCCGCCATTTTATGCCTTTCCAATCCAGTGACCTTTCTCAAAGCTAGAGCATTAACATACATCTGAGGGCCAAAAGGAAGACTTCCTGGGATTTCAACAATATGGACTTTGCGTTCTATAAGATGATCAAGTTATAAAGTCCAATTTGCACAGACTATAATGGTGGTTGATTCAGATGTGAACGACTTAGTAAATGTCAAACTTTAGTTAAAATGAAATATGCAATTTAGTTTCACAGCTGGTGCACACATGCGTTTCCTTGGGGAGGTCTTTGGCTTAGTATGTCATGCAAACCCATCCATTCTGGTTTTATTCTTAAGTAAATAAGTCCTCTGAACTTAACTAGTGCTCATTTCTGACTGAACACGTCACATACTGCTAATCACATACTGTTAATGTTAGGTCAATTGTACTATTTTTCTTAGGTTGTCTCCTTCCTCCTCTCTCTCTCAAAAAAAATGGTACGAATCTTTTTTTGAACCTTTACCTCCTTGTTTTCCTTTGGTTGTTGCATGTGAAGGAGCATGTGAAGAAGTAAAAAAAAGTTACCCCAGTGAATCAAATCTTATGTATGTAGACTTTCCTTATGGGGGTTATTCAATAAAGGGGGAATGGCCTCTAAATAAAATGAACTGCTGGAGGAAATAGCTGACAATGCTTTTCCCATAAAGATGCATGGGCTATCTACTGTCATGGAATCATTGGCTTGCATAGTAAGCGGGTGAGCACTATATTTTTCCATGTATAAAATGCTACTTTTTATTCAAAATATTTACTTGACAATGGAGGGGTGTCTTATACATAGGACGCTGAGAGGAGAAGGCATGGCCCATCCCCATCCTCCAGCTCCAACAGACGAGCCTCTACCTTATATACAGTTCTATCATTCCTCTCTATTATAGTTGTTTCACATTGCCATTTCTAGGTTTCACCTCTATTGTTCCTGTGATGCATTTCCTGTTCTTGTATTACTCTCTGATAAGATGGCTTCTGCAGAGTGATGGCCTGTAGTGTGCTTACTTACTCTACGTGAAACATGGGGATGTCCTATACATGGGGCGTCTTATAGACGGAAAAACACAGTAATCGTTGTAGTCATCAGGATAGTCATTTTAATGTCATAAAACTCAAGTAACAGGCTGGAACAAAACACACTATCACTTCCTCCTCCACCCAAGAAATGGTACCTTATCTCCAAAATGGATAACTTTCAGGAGGGTGAATATCCCGAGAAGGTATTTGAGATAGAATGGGAATAGAATGGGGAAGCTGGCTGGGGAATTCTGGCAGTTGAATCGGGGGTGGGATTCTACCAGTTTACACCTATTCGCTAGAACTGGTTGTTAACATTCTAAGCAGTTCAGAGAACCAGTTGTTAGAAGAAATTACTGGTCTAATCCTGTAAGGAAGGCAGGAAGGAAACATTCTGGTGTTGCTTACACAAACTGCCTCTCCATTAACCCTTTTTACATTCTTGGCAGGACTGGACTTCCTGTCTCTGGAACTTCTCTGGAGTATTTTTCCCCTCCTTTGCTTGTGTGGAGTGACCATTCAAAGTTACAATGGCACTGAAACAAGTGACTTATGACTATTTTTCACACTTACAACTATTGCAGCATCCCCACAGTCATGAGAGGCCAGGAGAGGAGATGCATGCCTCGATGTGAGTGATATGGAGTTGGCGACGCCCAGCCAATATCATGACCACCAAACCATGTCCACCCAGTCACATGACCACCAAGCCCCACCTACCACCTAAGCCCCACCCACAGAACCAGTTGTTAACATTTTTGAACCCCACCCCTGAGTTGAAGTCCTCCAGGCTTAAAGTTGCCAAGATTGGAGACCCCTGTTCTAGTTCATCTCCCTACTCAAGCAGCAGCTCCTATACCATTCTGGACAAATATTTATGCAATCTCTCCTTTTTTTAAAAAAAAAAAACCTCCACTGATGCAGCAGCCACAACTTCTGGAGACAAGCCATTCCGCTGATTTTCCCTTTTGCTTAGAATGATTCAAAACCAGAGTACTCATGGTGCTACATCCCTACAACAAACTTTTTCAAGTGTGGTACATACTCCCTGCACCTCTGAACACCATTCTGTAAGAGAACATGGCTTAGTTGTTCTCAAAAGGATTTTAGTCCATCAGAATAAATGTTTGTATGCTCCAATGTCAGTTTGACACAACAAAATATTTTGCTAGTGATCACTTCAGTTAGATTATCTTTTGAAAAAAATCTAGTCACTCAATTACTTTCCCTCTAATATTTCTTTGCTTTCACTACAATACAACAGTCACCGTTTTCTGCTACTTTTGATATCTGCATACTCTGTTTAATGCAGACCTGTAAAGTGCACTTTAAAAAGGCAGGAATGCTTAGAAGTGCTTTATTATCATTATAATAGCATTAATCGAATCAGCTTTTAAGTAAGTCAATTATCCTTTCTACAGATTAGTCCTAAATATTAATGTAATTATGTGACTTAAATATTGTCATATTTTACTGGGAGAAAGTGCGTATTGAATTTGAATTTGTTTGATTATATGTATATTATATTTTTTACATTCCCTTCCTAATGTTTTCCATTAGGGATTCCCACACCCCCATAAATACTCCACATTTTCATATTAATTTAAACTAACTTGTCATTTCACAGTCTTAAGGTTCTGTATGAGTGTGTTTGTACGCTCTTATGCATTCATCCCCTACTAGTTTAATTTCCTTTGCTTTGCATTTGGTCTCTAACAAGGACAATATTGTGAACATTGAGGCATGGCACCGGTTTCAAAAGATTGCCAAAACAAAAGGCCCTTCAGCATAAAGCTTTTGCATTTTTTCCCCAGATCGGTGCCATACCTCCATCATGATGCTGCCCTTTCTAAGCCAGATTTCTTCCAATCATTCAAAATCTCATACCAGATACCTACCAATTGTGATAAGATGCTTGACCACATTAGGGACAGTTTTCTATTCCCCTGTTGTCATCTCATGGCCATCTGGATTTTTATAATTCAGACCTGACAGCTTTAACTTTAAAAACATTTGGGAAAAAATACTCTTCATTGTTACTTTCTAGATTGATACAGCAATAGCACCTGGACGTATATATACCGCTTCACGGTGCTTTACAGTCCTCTCTAAGCAGTTAACAGAGTCAGCATATTGCCCCCAGCAATTTGAGTCCTCTGTCAACTCATAAAATATTTCTCTGGTCTTTTAGAGTTGCCAACAGAAAAGGAGAGGGAGCAATGTAGCAACTTGCAAAATCAAAATTGCATTCCATAAATGTTTTCATAGATAGTTTCCAGGCGAGCAAAGTTTCTGCTGCGCAAAATTCTAACTGGAGAGTATGATTGATGATTCTTGACTATGGATGTGTCCCATTGGAGAATATGAATTATAATACACCCAGGGGCTGGGGGGAAACTAGGGTCAAGGGTGACAATGAATGACGTGTCTCAGAGTCGGCTACAGCACCGTCATGTCTTCTCCTAATAAATCTTCTTTTAGCTTTGAAAATCTGGCCAGAGACTCATGATTTAAATAGGGGTAACTACCGGAGCTCTGATATCCTCATTTTACTGACCTCAGAAGGATGGAAGCAGGGGTGGTATTCAGCAGGTTCTGACCATTTCTGGAGAACCAGAAGTAGAAATTTTGACTAGTTCAGAAAACCAGCAAATACCACCTCTGACTGGCTCTGCCCCCATCTATTCTCGGCCTCCTGAGTCCCAGCTGATTGGCTGAGTCTTCTTTGTTTGCCCTGCACAGGAGTACAGAACTGGAAAGCAGGTAAGTGGGGATTTTGCAGTATCCTTCCCCCAGGAGTGAGGTGAAAATGGAGATTTTACAACATCATTCTCCTGCCACGCCCACCAAGCCACGCCTACCAGGCCACACCCACACAACCAGTAATAAAAATATTTTGAATCCCACCCAGATGGAAGGCTGAGTCAAGCTTGAGCTGATCAGAATCGAACTCCCGGCAGTGTGAGCAGAATTAGCCTGCAATACTGCATTCTAACCATTGTGCCATCATGGCTCAAGTGTCCTGCCTTTTCCTTTATCTTCTACAAGATGATCAAGTTATAAAGTCCAATTTGCACAGACTGTAATAGTGGTTCAAATTTGGCTCAAGGCACATGACAAGTGTTCCCTTCCCCTATTTCTTCCTCACAACAACCCCATGTAATTATTGAGCTTGAGGGAAGTGACTGTCCCCAAAGACATCTCTGAACTTTTATACCTGAGAGCAGTTAGGTAAATGATTGATAGGGCAGATAGGACAATGTATGTTAGCATTTCATCTAAATTAAAAACACAGTAAAATACGAATGTTAAAAAGATCTATATTCAGATACCAATGTCTAGGCCATCTAACTGATTAGATTAGATTAGATTAGATTAGATTAACAGAGTTTGAAGGTACCTTGCAAGTCATCTAGTCCAACCCCCTGCCCAAGTAAGAGACCCTACACCTGTGATGGTGAACCTAGAGCACACGTGCCGGAAGTGGCATGCAGAGCCATCTCTGCCAGCACATGAGCCGACGCCCCAGCTCAGTTCGACTGCACATACATGCGGGCTTCCCGCCAGCCAGCTGATTTTCAGGTATCTGGCATGCACGCGCAGGGAGCTTGCGGGAGGCAAGCGTGCATGCGCAGGGGGTGGAGGGGGAGCACGCAGGTCATGCTTTCATTGCATTATGGGTGCAGGCATGCACATGCACGTACTTTCAGCACACAACAACAAAAAGGTTAGCCATCACTGCCCTACACCATTTCCGACAAATGGCAGTCCAATCGCTTCTTGAAAGCTTCTAGTGATGAAGCTCCCACAACTTTCAAAGGCAATTTCTGTTCCATGCATTGATTGCTCTCAATGTCAGAAAATTTCTCCTTATCTCTAGGTTGAATCTCTCCTTGTTCAGTTTCCATCCATTATTCCTTTTTTTAAATTTAAACACATTGTTTACCTGGAAGAAATCAGATACTGGACCAGTATATGCCCTCAGCTTACAACCAGTCACAATGCAATCTTACACAGTCACACTGAGGGAAGGATGCTATACTCATTTATACAGCGAATCCCAGCAGACACCGTGTGAGGTGCAAATTCTTTCTGAATTGTCAATTACTGGCAAATACATCAAATGAATATGTGCAGCAGCAGCCACAAAAGCTAATGCAATCCTAAGTTGTATTAACAGAGGGATACAGGGACTTCCGGTTTGAGCTTCTTCGGTGACAGACAGAAATCCGCAATCGTGCATGGTTTCGGTCTGGGCTCGCCGCTGGAGTGCCCCAACCCAGCTGGTTTCAGGGCTAAGCCACCCCTAGAGGTGGTGAAGAGGGGGGAGACTGCCAACAGGGTTGAGGAGAGCCACATCTCTCCTCCTCAGCTGGCCATTACTCCCTTTCCCGAAGGCAGTTGCAGTGGTGGTCAGAAATGGCCACCTCAAAGAAGAACTCAAGTGGAAAAGAATGTGCAGGAGGAAGATAAGTGAAAGTTCTGACTGACCGGGTTAAATTGCAAAAGCAACAACTAAGGTACCCCGGAATTTAAACTAAAAAAAAAATAACATTGTTCCCAAAGAAGATTCTGAAGCAGCGAAGGAAAGTGAAAAGGGAAAGGTTTGCATTTTTTTTTCTTCTCTCCCTTTCCCTATACTGACAACTAAGAGACTTAAATAAGAAATCGGGAAAAAAATCCGCTTTGACATCAACAGGCAATTAAGCTGAAAATAAAACAAAATGTCAAAGGGATAATAAAGATTTCTGGACACTAAAAAAATTTTATAAGCAGGAAAGGAGAGAAAAAGAATAAAAGGGCAGGATCTGGAAAAAAGGGAGGAGACTGCCTGGAATTAAAAGGAATCTACAGTAAAACTTCAACAAGACTTCTAAAAGATACATTTCAAATTAAACTTGGCAACTAAATAGTAGAACCCCAGGAAGAGAAAGTGAAAAAAAAGCAAAAAGAAACAGCTTGCGTGTATTTGGATTACTTGGTGATCTTTGGATTCTTGGTTATTATATCTAAATGACTAAAATTAATTGGGTGGTTGTTTAAAAATTTATACAATGGCACTATTTCTGGATGAATTGAAAATGGAACCTAAAAAGTACAAAGAAGATGCACAAGAAGGGAGGGGTTCTTTTGGCTTTGTTTTTCAGTTCTTAGAAAGGAACAACTGCAAAACAAGAAGAATGGGACAAAGAAGAAGCCATCTTTAATGAACAAGTAATTCTATGTGGGGAAGAAAAAGGAAAGAGGGGGAAAGAAATGGAGAATTTAAGACTTAAAAAACAACCAAAGAAAAGAAAGGGATTCTGTAAAGGTACATAAGATTGTGTTGTTATATTAGTAATAGAAATAATTTTAGAAAATTGGAAACAATATATGATTAAAATGAGCGATAAAATAGTTACTGTAATCTAGAGAAATGTTTGTTAATAAAATAAATGAAATAAAATAAATGAGAGAATTGAATTAGGAAGGGATGGGAACATTTTAATTAGTTAATGTTTTATAAAATATAAGTGAAGGGGGGGAAATTAATTATGGAAAGCTTATAACTGTTCCCATAGAAGTATGATATTTAATTGAAAGGTAATGTTAAAGAAGTCAAGATTTTAATGAATATTAACATTAATGATAGAATTGAATTGGAATGGAATGTGTTGTTTTAATTACATATATTTATAATCTTTTTTTTAAAGAATATAGTGTGTATTTTAAGAATGTACCAAGCAGAATCCGAATGGAAGTTATGTATTATATTGAATGGTATAACTTTAAGGTATATATTGAAGCTTAATTAAGAGTTAAATGGATAAAATTAAAAGATATAAAGGTGTCATACTCCAATCAGCAACTACAGGAGAAACTTTGTTTAATGAGAAAAGATAATATGAAATTGAAACAGGACAGACAAAAAATATAAATATAATGATTTGGATTGAGATGAGATAATTAAAATAAAATTGAGAAAATTAAAAGAGGGGAGAAGCTATGTAGAAAATGTAAAACAGTAATAAGATATGGAATAGAACATAAAAATGAGCATGAAATTGAATTTGTGTCTGTACGAAGAAATGTAACCCGGGATTACGCTACTTTCAAAAAAGATGTTTTATTTGTATTTTTTTAATGTGAAAACTCAAATAAAATTTACGAAAAAAACCCAGAGGGATACAATCGAGATCAAGGGAAGTACTAATACCACTCTATAAAGCCTTAGTAAGACCGCACCTAGAGGACTGCATCCAGTTTTGTTCACCACATTATAAAAAAGATGTTGAGACTCTAGAAAAAGTACAGAGAAGTGGATGATTAGGGGACTGGAGGCTAAAACATATAATGAACGGTTGCAGGAACTGGGCTTGGCTAGTCTAGTAAAGAGAAGGACCAGGGGAGACATGATAGAGGTCTTCCAATATTTGAGGGGCTGCCACAGACAGGAAGGGGTCAAGCTATCTTCTAAAGCTCCAGTAGGCCAGACAAGGAATAATGGATGGAAACGGAACAAGGAGAGATTTAACCTGGAAATAAGGAGAAAATTTCTGACAGTGAGAACAATCAACCAAAGGAACAGCTTGCCCTCGGAAGTTGTGGGAGCGCCATCACTTGAGACTTTCAAGAAGAGATCGGACTGCCATTTGTCAGAAATGGTGTAGGGTCTCCCGCTCAGGTGGGGGGTTGGACTAGATGGCCTACAAGGTCCCTTCGAACTCTGATTATCTCTTATCCATTAATAGTTTTACCAAAGCCAGCAGGACTTCATACCCAGATTGTGAAATAGGCACCTAATTCACCAGAAGCCCATAATTGGTGCATCAGGGCCACATGCAACTGATTGTGGTGGCGCAATGGTTCGAATGAAGTATTGCAGCCAACTCTGCCCACTTCTGGGAGTTCGATCCTGACCAGCTCAAGGTTGACTCAGGCTTTCATCCTTCCAAGTCAGTAAAATGAGGACTCAGATAGTTGGGGGCAATATGCTGACCCTGTAAACTGCTCAGAGAGTGCTCTAAAGCACCATGGACCAGTATATAAGTCTAAGTGCTATTGCTATCACTATTTGTGGCTTGAGCATAACCCCTTTAATTTAATTGTTGTTGAATCATAATTTAAATGTGATAGAAAGAGAAAGTAACTCTATGAGGAAATGATCACGGCAACACTTTTCAATTTAATTATATTGAAACAGAAGTCAAAACAGAATTATTTTTCCTTCTGCTTCCGTCTGTGTTTTTCTGTCTCTGCCTGCTTTTTAGGAATATAGCTCTTGTCCCAAAAGAGAAAATCAAATTGGCTTTAGATGTGACGGAGAATCCATAACTTTGTAATATCCATTACCATTTTACCAGTGTCACTTCACAAAATCATTACTTTATTTAAATGATTGCTGCAATTTTGTAGCAGTCTGAATATTTGCAGCTGAGAATATTTGGTTCTGAATATTTGTAGCTGGGAAAATCCAGGATATACAGCTTGAATTGTAATATGCAGAGATGCATGTCCAAAGCAGGTTAGTATTACAAATTTTTTTAAAAAACTGTTTTAACTGTTATGTGGTTTCATAGAATAACAACGGGCCAAGGGCTGGAGCAAGCTAACCATTAGCATTTGTCATCACCACCATCATCTACAAAAATATTTCTATAACACTTATTTTAAAAATTCTTCACTATTTAAGACAGTGATAATAATATAAGATAAAAACAGAATCAAAGCACAGTTTAAAAAAAAAAGATTATAAAGATCACTAAAAAAAAGCCCAGATATGGGGTGAGATTAACTGCCAAGGGAACATCCCATCTGGCCTGGCCTGGCCTGATTCAAAGCTCTTTCAATGATTGCACGGTGCAGTTGGGATCTCCAACATGCTCAAGGTTTTATGCAGGGGCTTCCTTTGAAATCATGGTGCTAAACATCTGTCGATGTCTATCAACAATGAGGTGGCAACTGAAGGATATAATCTTCCTTGTTTTTCCCTTCCCTTCAGTGTCTGTCATGGTCTAACTCAAAAGGAGAGAAAAAAACTGTGAGAAATAAAACACCATTCAGAACTTTTCTAGAAGTCTATGTGCCAGTTGGAATGGGGCCACGTTCTGCTGTATTCTATAATCCCTTTCTATAAATAAAAGTATTTAACAATTCATGCTGCTCTCGCCCCCCTTCTTCCTTCCCTCTTCCATCTCTGTCTCTCTCCTCCCTCTCCCCCTTTCTCTCCCTCTCTGTGAAATAAAATTGCCTTCCTTTACTGAACTTCATGAGCTGATCTTGTTATTCAACCCCTCTTTTACCATTTTTTGAAGGAAAGGCACTAATGAATTCCCAAGAAAACAGAATTCTAAAGCCACGCAGACAGCCTCATTCCTTATAAGTAAAAACAAGGAGCAATATGGTTTACCTGAGAAACAAGGAAACCTTTATATCCATGGAGTGTTATATATTTATGCGTTTTTAAATTGCATATCAAGCCACAGTTTTTCTTTGAAATAGGCACCTCTGTCTGCAGACTTCCAACTCAAGGCAGACTTCTTACTGTGTAGATTTTATTCTTCAGTTCTGTATTTATTGATTTCCTCCATTACCTCAACATTTTTTGAAACTTTTTATTTCCATCTGAGGTTCTGAACATCTAGGGCAGGGTTGTCAAACTCCTGACCCATGGGCCGGATGTGTCACACACTGACCACGCCCATGTCCGGTTTAGCGAAGGGGAAAAAAATCCTGATACGTCACGTGATGTTGCTGTGACAACGTGAGTTTGACACCTCTGATCTAGGATGTTGATATCAAGTTATTCACATTTGGATATATGACACTAGGTGAGGGCTTTAGTTGATCAAGAAGGATCAAGCTCAGGGAAGATTAACTTCCATTTAATAATTTAAATTTTATTTAATCTTTATATTAAATAAATAATATATTTATTTAATAATTATATTTAATAATTGAATCAAATCCTGCCTTTATTATTTTTATAAATAGCTCAAGGCAGCTAACATAACTAATATTCCTCCCTCCTTCCATTGTCTCCACAACAACAACTTGTGAGGTGGGTTGGGCTGAGAGAGAGTGTGTGACTGGCTCAAAGTCACCCAGTTGACTTTCATGGCTAAGGTGGGACTAGAACTCACAGTCTCCTGGTTTCTAGCCTGGTGACTGACTTTCTCTGCTCTTTCCTTTGTTGAAAGGAGGTACTATTATTTTCCAAGCTATGAGTTAGGAAATGATAGTACATTCACACTGTAATTTCCTACATCAGGAAGTGTTTGTTCTTGCCAAAAACACTCTGTACTTTCTGTAGTTTTTAATCAAAACTGCATTTCCTCCACATTTTAATGTGTTGTAATAACTTATTTGATTCTGCCTCGTTGATCTTTTTTTAGTCATGCAAAATGAGGCAGATCCAGCTAAGATTAATCAACAGGCTCAAATATTTGGCTGATTATTCTGGGAGATTAGGAAAAGTGATATACTGACATCTTTCTCAAGAGGTTATGCACACAAAATCTAATGGAGGTATAAAGGACAGGACAGGGCTGCCAGTCAATCAGAAAGAAAGCTGGGCTGACCATTTAATTTCCAATGAAACAAGGGACAATATTAATAAGCCTTAGATCTACACATTCATACCCACATGTGCGTGCACGGTCATTTTTAAAGTTATATATTTCATCTGGGTCCGTCACCAGACAGCCAACTCCAAATTCTGGGAGCTGAAATCCACAAGTCTTAAAGTTGATAGGGTTTGACACCTATAATCTGGACTAAGACGATCTTGCTAAATCTTCCCTAGATCTCTGTTTCATCTAAGATTACACAGTTTTGTGTAATGTACCAAGTTTTTCTAAAATATATCATGAGCTCCTCTCTAATTTTGGTTTCACAACAGAACATTGCAACCTGGACCATCCCAGGTATTAAGATATTTTATTTCAACTGAGAGAGTCTTTGTCTTCATACAAACTAAATAGTAATCTATGAGTAAACATTATGGAAACAAAATAGCATAAGCCTCATCTTATACTGTATGTGATGGCTCCTTCTCTCTCCTTCTCATAATTTATCATGATCAAAAGCTTGTGTCTTTAAACTATCTTGGATGGTTTCAGTGGATAATAAGAACAAACAAGAATGGTAATCCAAACTTCAAACAATCAAAGGGAACTGGGCTTATTTTACAAGCAGAAAGTTTTTATCTTGTCCGTGAAAGGGAGCATGTCTACATATGTAATAGGAGAAAAAACCCACCACTCAGTTAATTTTAAAACAAAATTATGTTTCAGCAGGAATCCTAAACCTGGTTTCCCTGACAGTCTTCTCGATTTTCTGTAGTCCCTCTACCTAACTTGCCAGCTTTGGTCCTGGCTCTTCTGCTTCTCCAAGTCACCCATGCTGGCAGTTTGAAAGCAAAACTAACCTTTTCCTTTGATCAACCTGAGAGTGACATAAATTTTCATTGGTGCTCTGTTTCTCTATTTTCCCCAGCTGGCTTTTTTTTTTTCCTGACAGTGGTAAATTTCATTTTAAAAAGCTATTACTAGTCCTATCGGTAAAAGGAGGTGAGAAGAAGGCTCCATTTCTGTCAATCAAAGGTCTTGGACTATTTATATTCAGACTCCAAGGTGACAGAGTGTTTCCCTACAAACAAACCTAGTTATCCAACATTACATTCCCTGTTAGTTTGTTATTACAGAAATATGCTGAACAATTGCAGCCAAAATTTGGTGCATTGCTTCTCTCACAGGCCTTTTTCCTCATGATCCCACACAACAATAAGCCTGGGACACAGAGACAATTTGTTTCTGGCTCAGAAGAGGTTCATTATAAATTCAATTCTTCTGCAAATGCTGGGATTCCATGGAGGCATTTTTTTCATCAGCTGGAGATAATGATAGTGAAAACAATTCAATTTTTTCTTTAGTTCTTTCAAGTCATTGTTGATTCTGGTAACTGCCTAGATCAGGGGTGTCCAACCTTAGCCACTCTAAGACTTGTGGACTTCAACTTCCAGAATTCCCATGGCTGGCTGAGGAATTCTGGAAGTTGAAGTCCACAAGTCTTAAACTCTGAGACAGCCTGGCCTAGACTATATATCTCTCTCAAGGTAGCAAACATATCTAGTTCTACCCAATTCTACCCTATATTGTATCCTAATTCCTTTAGTTTCCTTCTATCCAGAGCTACGGAAATGTTGTACTTCCATGAGATTCTCTAACACTCATAGGAACATGGTGGGCTGCTGCCGGTTCAGACCAGTTCTAGTGAACTGCTATGAATGACAATCAGCTGGCCCCACCCACCCACTCCCGCCCTATCCTGTCTCAGCTGATTTGTGCGGCAAAGTGGATTACTGCGCCTCAGCTGTTCTACTTACTGGGGAAGTCTGGAAGGTGAGCTGAAGAGGTTCAAATTGGTGTTAATTGAATGCTGCGCATGTTAAGCATGCGCTTACAGAACCGGTTGTTAAACTGGTTGCAGCCCACCACTGTATCCTTGGCTGAGGTGAGAAAAAGAAAATGGTAACAGTGAATACTAGTGAACATCACTCTGAGCTATCTTGGTAAGATGGGGCACATCTGATGATGACAATGTGATTCTTATATTATTAGGGGAGACCTACTTGGGTTTCAGATTCTACTTCTGATTAGGCAACTTATTATAGAACCCTGGTGGCATATGGTTAAAGTGCAGTATTGCAGGCAATTGTGGTTGAGTCTGTCCATGTGTTCTAAGGAGTTCTCACTGTGTTTTGTGACTGCTATGTAGTGTTCAAGGATGTGATCTCCTACTTTTCTGCCTGTCTGTCATACATAGTGGCTGTTACAATTCTTACACTATATGTTGTACAACAGATGCTTTCTGGGGTTTTTTGGGGTGGATGGGGGGGTGGGTTTTAGATTTATTTAAGTTGTTTGGGATTAAAATTTAGTTGGTGTGTGTGTTACCATGATGCTGTGTATAACAGTCACTTGGTTCTTTCTGATATGATTTTGACATATGGTAGTATTATCTTTTCTCTAGCTTTTGTTGATTGTGCTGTAGTAGGTTGAGTGGCCATTCATTTTTCTGTTAAAGTTTCATGGGTCAAAGGGTGCCTTTAAATCTTGGAAAACATCTATGATATGAAGGGGATCTCAGCAAAGGTACGTAATTGGTGACTGGAAAGAGTGAACTTTTTACTTTCATTTGAGATTGTGAATGAGAAATTTGGGTTATGAAGATTCACATCAGGTAATATAGATTGCATTCAAGCAAGATCTGTGGAAAATTTGTCATCATCAAATTTTAGTTTATACTCATTCTGAATAATGTGTATGCCGCTACTGTTGGTGCAGTGGTTAGAATGCAGTACTGCAGGCAACTTCTGTCCACAGCCTGCAGTTCAATCCTGGTGGGCTCAAGGTTGACTCAGCTTTCCATCTTTTTGAGATCAGTAAAATGAGCACCCAGATTGTTGGGGGCAATATGCAAATAATGAAGCACTATGGAGCAATATATAAACTTAAGTTTATATGAGCCATGTTGGCGCAGTGGTTAGAGAGCAGTACTGCAGGCTACTTTTACTGACTGCTGGCTTCAATATCAATAGTCACAATATCTAAAATACAACACACCATGAATACTTACATAGAAATAACGCAGACATGTATAAGAGGGGGAAATCCAATACAATTAACAATTCATTGGAGGCACCAAAAGATCTCTAAAAGGTAAGGCTGTACATAAACATTTTGCTGTTGCCTTCAAAACACCTGGCTATGGTATTTTAGTAAAAAGACCTCAATCTCCTCTTCATGAGTGGAGCTTATCTCATCCAGAGGGGTTGTATAAACTGACCCACACATCAACAACATGTCTTATATGCAAGACTAAATTCTGGATTGATTGACAGGCATACTCATAAACAAGTAATCTCCTGTATGTCAAAGTCAACTAAATCCGTACACTGCCAGCTATTTAAAACTTGCACAGTGATCCTAGAGAAAGAACTGGAATTCTAGGGTTGAAAATAGTCATTATAAATGCTAAACTCTCACCAGTAGTGAGAAGTGGAATGGAGCAATATGTATTACTATTGTTTTATTTCTTCCATTAATTAGAATCATGGTTTTACGAATACCTTATAACAGCTGTCCTGAAAACGTATTTCCATTCTGTTTATTTCTGAAGCAAATTGAGCCAAAGTTGAAGAAATTCCTTTTTTTTCTTCATGAAGCCCTATCATATATAAGCCATCCAGATAACAATACTCATCTGCAAATGCCAAAAAGTTAATTATTGAAGTCTTTTTTTTCAGTTTGTTTTAATGCGATGTCAAAATAATAATAATAGAAGTTATTGGAGTGCAAGAGAAGCTCTGAAATGACAATGGAAGAAAATGTCGGCTCTATTAATATGCGCAATGAGGTTTTTTTCAAAAAATAAAATGCTCAATTTTTTAAAATGCTTCCCAATCAAACCACATCTCTAGTCGAGAGTCCCAATTGAGTTCCTGCCCTCCTCATTTTTCCTGATTTAAATATTTTAGTGAGTTTAATTACTGCTACAAATGACTGAACAAATCATAAATGTCAACAGAGGGATTAAAAAACAACAAAAGATCTTGTCCAATTTTTCTATAAAATTATACAAACATGAACTAGTCAACGGCAAATACCTTTAAAGTTCAGTTCTTTCCATGGAAGAAATGTATCTGCTCCCTTATGCTCTTCTTGAAATGTATGCAACTTGAAAGTGCTTCATTTGATACAGGAAGCCTCATACATCCCTATAAAACAGCATTACAAGTAACTTCCAATGGGTCCCACCCACTGATGGAATGGCTGCACCAAAAATGACTGCATTAACAAGGGGATAGAATCAAGGTCTTATGATCCATTTCATGAATTCATTTAGTGCCACTTTATAATGCCTTGGTAAGACCACACTTGGAATATTGCATCCAGTTTTGGTTGCCATGATATAAAAAAAGATTTTTAGAAAGAGTGCAGAGAAGAGCAACAAAGATGATTAAGGTACTGGAGGTGAAAACATATAAAAAAACAGCTGCTGGAACTGGGTATGTCTAGTTTAATGAAAAGAAGGACTAAGGGTTGACATGATAGCAGTCTTCCAATAACTGAAAGGCTACCACAAAGAAGAGAGGGTCAACCTATTCTCCAAAGCATCTGAAAGTAGGACAAGAAGCAATGGATGGAAACTGAACATAGAAAGAAGCAACCTAGAAGTAAGGAGAAATTTCCTGACAGAACAATTAATCAGTGTGGAATAGCTTGCCTCCAGAAATGTTGGATGCTCCAACATTAGAGGTTTTTTAGAAGAGATTGGACACATTTTTTTTTGAAATGGGATAGGGTTTCCTCTTTGAACAGTTATTTTAAAAAAAAGATCCAACATGAGGTTTAAATAAACTGTTGGAGCAGATTGGGAGAACTGTTTGAGATACAAAGGAAAAATTGGGCTATGTAATGTTGACTGTGGGAATGGGACAACTTGCCACAGCCAACTTGTTGCAGCCAACTCACCATGGCCAATTCACCACAGGACAACTCACCATGACCAGTTTGCCATTTCTTTGATATTAGTGTAACTCTTTCCCCATGGTGAGTTGTCCTGTGGCAAGATGGCCATGCCATGTTGGTTGTGATAAGTTGGCTGTGGCAAATTGTCATAGACCCGTAGTTTTCTGTATCCTGTACAGAGGTGGATTTGTAAACTGTACAGATGCAGATAGATAACTCAACAAGACGTCCATAACAAATTACATTTATTGGTTCATCAGGTATCCTCATAACTCACATTTGTGATGAAGTTCTTCTTTAATGACCAATCCTTTGTATATCTGCCTTGTAGTAAAAGATGGTTATCTCCTAACCCATCTCGTAGCAATAGAAAGAAGCTGCCATGAGTTAGAGAGTTCAGGCAAAAGTGAGGGAAACTCCCCCAACCCATCGAGGGTCAAATTAGTGACCAACCGGGATTATAGATGTGGCCACCTGACATGAACTACATTTCCCAGGATACCTTTAACTCCATTTACCATGATGCATTCCCTTAAGGGGACAGCTCATAATTCCTAAGTAACTATCCAATTCCCATGGACTGGCTGAGACAGCCCAAGTAGACTGTGTCCTAATGGAGAACTGACTTCATTTGGAAGATAATTCTAAAAAGGAGTACAAGGAAATATGTTTTCCTGAGTTTTTTTAAAAAAATATGTTCATTTAATCTGATAAAAGAATTGTGCTCCATACTTTTTTTCTGTAGAATTTCAGGTCAATTTTCATCATGGGACAAGATGCCTATACCTATTTTATTTATGATGGTGGCCAAGAAGAATTAGTGTATATTCTGCATTTCAGTGCATTTCATCCCTCTATGCCCATCAGCCTATGGGTTAAAAGGTATCTCATTGAGTTCTTCTTCCATTGGGATCTGACTTCCAATGACAGAGAATGTAGTAGCTATTGAGGTCCTGTAGATGGCACTATCAGCATGATGCAGTGTCTAATACCTATAGGGGCCTCTTTGTTATTGCATGATCTCATCCCCTATCTTGGTGAAGGTGTATCTTTGTGAAGGTGGAAAGTCCCGGGCTTATAGATGATCTCATTTTACTAACATCACCATTAGTCTTAAGGATTGGTTGGGAAGTTGTACCAATGTGGTTGGGAGGTTTCACCTATGTGGTATCTATTCTTCAGTCCAAATACCTTATCTATGTTACTCTTCTTTGCTTGTAAAAATGGTATATAAGTAATTAACGCTACGTATGTAGTCAGACATCTTTGCACACTGAAATGACTGGTTATTGAACTCCCACAAGAGAAGAAGTGCATCTATTATCTATATATTATATCATCAGATACTAACATGACCTTTCTTCATTGAAAGTGGGTTGGCCATCTATGACACTGTTGAATTTTTCAGGGTCATACATTTTAATCATAATGTATGTTATTATTGCTACTATACATACATATATTTGTATAGTTTTATTGCTTTTATCCTTGCAAGCTGCTCAGAATTATGTGAAATAATGGGTAATTTCCGTATATGAAAACTGCTGAAAAATTACATTGGGATCAATTCACACATTTCCCAATCATCATAGAGTAACTGCTTATGGTTGCCCAACTATATATTTTTTCATTTTTTTTCCTGAACCATTGGAAGAATAATCCAAGCCAAAGTAATTTCCTTATTGCTTAACAAGACCCCATATCAATTATACTCAGTATAATATCATAATGCACTTGCAAGCTTGAACAAATGCCAAGAAGAATTTTATAATACATCTATAAGAAGTTTTATTTCTAAAGGGAGTTAAAATCAAGCTTTCTACAAAAGGCTAAAGTTATCACACTTCACTTCAAAGGCTTCATCTACCATTCAAAACAGGGGAAAGAAGATTACCAGAATGTACCTCAAGTTCTTTGAACTAATGGCCTCTCTCGTCTACTTAGCATTTCATTAAAATAACATCATATTATACCTTCTGTAATTGATCCTACAAAACAGTAGAGCTGAACAGAAAGAAGTAACATTAAGAAGGAATTAATAATACCTCAGCACCACCTAGTACAGAATTTATTTTTGGAGCATGAGCTTTATAGACGGAATCCAGGAAGGAAGGAAGGAAGGAAGGAAGGAAGGAAGGAAGGAAGGAAGGAAGGAAGGAAGGAAGGA